>SJYA01000933.1:0-29876 GCA_006410615.1 Neotragus moschatus | reverse complement strand
GCCAATATAGATAAGGTTGGTTACCTGGGAGTGAGAGAAGAGGAAGGGGCAGAGGGTGAGACAGAATTCTACTGATCCCACTCCCCACACCTACCTTTCCAACAGCCCCTAGAAACCTTGAAGGAACCCCTGTGGCTTTTTGAGAGTAGTTTAAAAATTACCGACCCAAATAAGAATGACATATTGCATTCTTGGGGCACTTTATAGCTCAAAAAATGATTTAAAGCATGGCATCTCTGTCCTGCTTGTCTCAGCATTTACTTTATATTTAAGAAAATAATTTAAAAGAATCTGGGGGTAGCATTTGAAGGGTGATCAGAAGTCTAGTTATATTAAGTAGAACAAAGAAAGAAAAAATACTTTATAATAGATACTTTTCTTTACAAAATTATAGGGAGCATTTCTAATTCCTTCACTTTTAGATAACATGTGAGATGAAAAGGGTTTACATTGAATAAAAGGTCAATGGAAAATGCTATTTGATTGAATTTGACACTGGGCTAGGGATGACTTCTCCACTAAGCAAAGAAGGCACAGTACCCAGGGCTCACAGTACTTTTCAGGGCCCATTAAAATGCTTTCTTCTTTTTAAAATTAGAATTTAGAAAATGAACTAAGTCAAAGAAAATGGCTTTATTTATAATATTATATTAACATGTTGTTTTGATCATCTTCTTATTCATATAGATAAGGGAGGGATTGCTGACATGAGATTATGCTAAATCGCTAAATCATGTCTGACTCTTTGCGATCCCATGGACTGCAGCATGCCAGGCTTCCCTGTCCTTCACCATATCCTGAAGTTTCCTAAAGTCTTCCATGATGGTCTAGACAGTAAGAATCTGCCTGCAATGTTAAAGACCTGGTTTTGATCCCTGGTTCCAGAAAAGCCCCTGGAGGTGGGTGTGGCAGCCTACTCCTGTATTCTTGCCTGGAGAATCCCTATGGACAGAGGAGCCTGATGGGCTACAGTCTATGAAGTCGCAAAGAGTGGGACACAACTGAGCAACTAACACTTTCACTTTGCCACCTGAATTATCTTTATAGAATAGTTAATCTTTTCTACTCAAAAACATAATCTCTTGATCTAAATGTTCAATTGCTTATTCAATATCAGATTGTTTCAGCATGAAGCCCAGGCCCAGATTCTTTTTCCTTGAGTTATAGAACCCTTGCTGCTGCTGCTGCTAAGTCGCTTCAGTCGTGTCCAACTCTGTGCGACCCCATAGATGGCAGCCCACCAGGCTCCCCTGTCCCTGGGATTCTCCAGGCGAGAACACTGGAGTGGGTTGCCATTTCCTCCTCCAATGCATGAAAGTGAAACGTGAAAGTGAAGTTGCTCAGTCATGTTCGACTCTTCGTGATCCCATGGACTGGAGCCTACCAGGCTCCTCCCTCCATGGGATTTTCCAGGCAAGAGTACTGGAGTGGGGTGCCATCGCCTTCTCTGATAGACCCCCTACAGTATTTCAATAACTATTTTTCCCATCTCTTAACCATGTATCATGTCACAACCCTTAAACGTTCTGTCAGCTGGATTCACAACTCTGGAAGACAAACAACATTCCATGTTTCTCTGACCATATTCAAGTTCTTTTTATTCAAAATGTCTGTCTGTGAACTGGCCTCTTAAGTTATGTCTCTCTCATTCTAAATCCAGAAGCTTCCCTGATTGCTCAGTGGATAAAGAATTTGCCTGCAATCCAGGAGACAGAGGTTTGATCCCTGGGTTGGGAAGATCCCCTGGAGTAGGGAATGGCCACCCACTCCAGTATTCTTGCCTGATAAACCCTATGCACAGAGGAACCTGGCACGCTACAGTCAAGTCCAAATCTCAAATCTGTTAAACCTTTGTTTGCAGCTCCTTCCAAGAAGCCTTTTTCTTGTGTCCTAGGCTTTCCAAACTTCTCAATATTTTTCCATTTCTCACTCTTGCATTATCATAATTTATCTTAGAGTAATAAATGTGTGTGTATAATTTTCTGCTAGATGGAGAAATTCTGTTTGACAAAAATTAATGTCAGATTATTTTTTCATCTTTAATAGTACATAGAACTATGCCTTGCCCAAGGTGGGTAATCAATAAATGCTACTGAATTGAGTGTTTCCTGAACAGAATGAAGAAATGCCTCTAGGACTTCTGTGTCAGAAAAAATGTTCGATTAGTCATGTCCACCTAAAATGGAACTAAAAGCCAATGAATGTTGTTGTATGCCTTATCTCATTAGTCAGCTTAATTTCCTCCTTCAATTCTAAGTATAGACCTTGCCTACCTTCACTCAAGGGATTTTGTGATTGTTAGAAGAATCAACAAATAATTGATTTTTCCCTTATAGCAACATTTTTAAAATATTTCCTTAGAAAAGATATTTCACAAATAAAGAATTCCACAGATACAGGAGTTTTTAAAATTCCAAGTTAAATAAAGTTAAACCAATCTCTTTGCCACAGGATTTCAATATATTTTAATGCATTGTGAATATCATAGAGAGACACAATAAACAGAATTCCCTAAACACGTTATTGCACAAAAACCTTTTATCCCAAAGCAGATGGCATATTCGATGGAGGTGTTTAGTGGAGTATTTTGGGAAAGACTATTTACGAATGTAAATCTGGCTTAACATGAGCATAAAGCTATTGTTGAAACTATATCATTTTTTGCAAAAAAAAAAAGAAAACTTAATTACAAAGCTAAACATATAAAATATCTCTCTGAAAAGCTAAGGATCCAATCAAAATAACATTTACCAAGTAAGTCATACTATAAATTCATTATAATATTAATGAAGTTGTATCTATATGAGTTAAAAGCATTAAATGCTAGATAAAATAGCAAATGTACGTTTTTGCAGTATAAAATAACTAAACAGTGTTCATAAGCTTTTGAATTTTGTGCACGCCACTTTGACTTCATGGAATCTAGCAGTTGCTGCTGCTGCTGCTGCTAAGTCGCTTCAGTCGTGTCCGACTCTGTGCGACCCCGTGGACGGCAGCCCCGTCCCTGGGATTCTTCAGGCAAGAACACTGGAGTGGGTTGCCATTTCTTTCTCCAATGCATGAAAGTGAAAAGCGAAAGTGAAGTCACTCAGTTCGACTCTTAGCGACCCCGTGGACTACAGCCCATCAGGCTCCTCCGTCCATGGGATTTTCCAGGCAAGAGTGCTGGAGTGGGGAATCTAGCAGTTAGGGACTAGTTGCTAGTCCAACAATTGTTACTAGTTCAACAATTTTCTTGAACAATGTGAAGTTATTTAATTTTTAAGCATTTAACTTTTATCCTATAAAATCCTTTGCTTTACATAGACATCAAGTCTATTTTTATGCATCTGTGGTGGTGGAGTTTTCATAATATTTTTATTTTTTATGACTCATATAAAGTCAGTTATGTGGTAAACATGAGATTCTTGAGGAAGGATTAGGATTAAAAAGACAGTTAATCATCACTAGTCTAAATATTTATGGGGAAAAAGAATAAAATTGAAACGATCATGATAATGATTTAAGTATTGTCTTAATATTGTTTTACTATAAAGTGATGTGATCTTATGAATATGTAACATATATAAACAGTGGGGAAAAGTTGTATTAGTCTGGAATAGTTTAAAAGGTTCTGCTAATTGGAGATGCTAGAACATTGGCTATGGAACTATTGCTATGGTTATTGCTATTATCTCAATACTCAAATTAAACTTTAAAAATGTGCACTTGTATTTATTGTTTAGGCCTCACAAAGACATTAAATTAATTAATTCAGACTAAAACCAGGTTATGAAATAAAAATGACATGTAATGAACATTTTTACTGTATCTTCCTAGCCCATGAGCTATTAGTAGGATTCACAGTTGAGCCATGTTTTTTAAGCTGATTCAACTGTATGCGTTCCAAGATGAGCCAGTCCTACTCATTTTATGTAGAACAAGGACAGACCACTGAAAGACAGCCATTAGGTACCCATGAGGGACTATTTAACATGAGCATAATGCTATTGTAGAGACTATATCATTTTTGCAAAAAAGATAGAAAACTTAATTACTCACAAAGCTAAACATATAAAATCTCTCTCTCAAAAACTAAAGATCCAATCAAAATAGCATTTACCAACTAAGTCATACTATAAATTCATTATAATATTAATGAAGTAGTATCTATATGAGGTAAAATCATTAAATGCTAGATAAAATAGCAAATGTACATTTTTGCAATATAAGACAACTAGACAATGTTCATAAGCTTTTGAATTTTGTGCATGTCACTTTGACTTCATGGAATCTAGCCTGGAATCAGCCTGTGTGTGAAGTATTAACACATACTCTTAGCAGCCGAAGGAGGCCATAAGATTGTAGAGGAAGACGTTCTTGCAGGGGAAAGGAAACAATGAAGTGAAATAAAATAAATGCCAAATAAGAAATAGGAGACAGAGAAAAAAAGAGAGTGAATAAAATTTCCTATATTTCTAATGACTTCAATACTAACTGAAGTAAGTCAGACAAAGACAAATATCATATGATGTCACTTATATTTGTAGTCAAAAAAAAATACAAATGAACTTACATATAAAACAGAAACAGACTCATAGACTTAGAGAATGAACTAATGGTCACCATGGGGGAAGTGCGTGAAGCGGGAGGGATAGACTGGGAGTTTGGGACTGACATGTACACACCACTATTTAAAATAGGTAACCGACAAGGAACTACTGTATAGCACAGGGAACATTGCTCAATATTCTGTAATAATCCTATACGGGAAAATAATTTGAAAAAGAATAGATGCATATGTATAACTGAATCATTTTGGTGTACCCCTGAAACTAACACAACATTGTTAACCAACTATGCTCAAGCACTGGAGAAGGACATGGCAACCCACTCCAGTGTTCTTGCCTGGAGAATCCCAGGGACGGGGGTGCCTGGTGGGCTGCCGTCTATGGGGTCGCACAGAGTCAGACATGACTGAAATGACTTAGCAGCAGCGTGCTCAAACATAAAATTTAAAAAAATATATTTAAAGAGTTGTCTTTCTAGGTGTTTCTAAAGCCCAACTACAATGCAGTTTTCACATATTTTGCATCACTCATACGTTACATTTTTATTAATTTTCATTTTGTTTAAGCCAATTCAAGTGAGTTTATGTTACTTGCCATAGCAAAGTTTTAAATAATGCTTTCCTAAAATTAAGTTTAACATAATCATCTCTAGTGTGTGTGTGCTTAGTCGCTGTGTCATGTCCAACTCTTTGTGACCCCATGGACTGTAGCCTGCCAGGCTCCTCTGTCCATGGGGATTCTCTGGGCAAGAATACTGGAGTGGGTTGCCTTGCCTTCCTCCAGGAGATTTTCCCAACCCAGAGACTGAACCCAGGACTTCTGCATTGCAGGCAGATTCTTTACCCTCAGAGCCACCAGGGAAGCCCAAGAACACTGAAATTGGTTAGCATATCCCTGACCCAGGAATTGAAACAGGGTTTCCTGCATTGCAGGCAGATTCTTTACCAGCTGAGCTACTAGGGAAGCCCAATCATCACTAGACAGTGTATTAAAAGGCAAAGACATCACTTTGCCAACAAAGGTCCATAAAGTTAAGGCAATGGTCTTTCCAGTAGTCATGTATGGATGTGAGAGTTGAACCATAACGAAAGCAGAGCACCAAAGAATTGAGGCTTTTGAACTGTGGTGTTAGAGAAGATTCTTGAGAGTCCCTTGGGCAGCAAGCAGATCAAACCAGTCAATCTTAAAGGAAATCAACCCAGAATACTCATTGGAAAAACTGATGCTGAAGCTGAAACTCCAATACTTTGGCCACCTGATGCAAGCAGCCAACTCATTGGAAAAGACTCTGATTTGGGGAAAGACTGAAGATGGAAGGAGAAGAGGGTGACAGAGGATGAAATGATTGGATGGCATCACTGATTCAATGGACATGAACCTGGGGAAACTCTGGGAGATGGTGAGGGACACGGAATCCTGGTGTGCTGCATGCAGGCCATGGGGTTGAAAACAGCCAGACATGACTTGGCAACTNACTCTGATTTTGGGAAAGACTGAAGATGGAAGGAGAAGAGGGTGACAGAGGATGAAATGATTGGATGGCATCACTGATTCAATGGACATGAACCTGGGGAAACTCTGGGAGATGGTGAGGGACACGGAATCCTGGTGTGCTGCATGCAGGCCATGGGGTTGAAAACAGCCAGACATGACTTGGCAACTGTATAACAACAATCATCATGATAGCAAGGTATTACAACGGCCTCAGTAAAAGGGCACTAGGAATACAGCTGTGGTTAAATAAGCTCAGTTTACTTGCACATGACAACAAAAAAGAATACTCACCAGGGAACTGTGGAGCAGCAGAGAGTATTAAAACAGACTGGTAGGATCTGGACTTATGATTCGGGGGGAGGCTTTGAGGAAGACCGGATGTTGCTTTGAATTTGTGTATTGCTCTGGATTTGGCTGCTGTCAGGATAATTCCATGATTGGGCATCTTATGACATCTTACCTATGCTAAGTCACTTCAGTCGTGTCCAACTCTGTGTGACCCCATAGACGGCAGCCCACCAGGCTCCCCCGTCCCTGAGATTCTCCAGGCAAGAACACTGGAGTGGGTTGCCATTTCCTTCTCCAGTGCGTGAAAGTAAAAAGTGAAAGTGAAGTCACTCAGTCGTGTCTGGTCCTCAGCGACCCCATGGACTGCAGCCTTCCAGGCTCCTCCATCTATGGGATTTTCCAGGCAAGAGTACTAGAGTGGGGTGCCATTGCCTTCTCCAGACATCTTACCTAGAAGGAGAGAAAACTAGATTGATGCTGAAGATATAATTGGTAGAGAAGCAGCAGTCCCTCATCTTAGCCAGTCTGGGTCACATCATTGTGACGTGGACAATGTCATATTTTTTACAGGTTCAAACATGGTTACTGAGTGGCCTTGTTTTCATCTTGACCCNCAGACATCTTACCTAGAAGGAGAGAAAACTAGATTGATGCTGAAGATATAATTGGTAGAGAAGCAGCAGTCCCTCATCTTAGCCAGTCTGGGTCACACCATTGTGACGTGGACAATGTCATATTTTTTACAGGTTCAAACATGGTTACTGAGTGGCCTTGTTTTCATCTTGACCCATCATGATCATAGAATGGTCTTGTCTGATAGTGATATTCCACAATTTATGTTCAACAGAACACCAACCCAGGTCATGATATCAAATGATACTTTTCTCTTTCTCATTAGGAGAAAAGAGCAATCAGGCCTTATGCTCAATCCCTATTCACTATTGGATTAATGACACTTTACCTGCCATAGTTCACCATAGTTTATTTTCTCTTATCATCTAGGCTTCATGTATTGGCAACTGATGTTCTCTGTAACCCATGCTTATCTTGTCTCACACCACCAGTGTTACAGTGGGCATTTTTCTATGTCAAAGAATATAATTCTAGTAACAAACTGTCAGTCTTTAAATTGTGCTAAAGCTCAAACACCAAGGAAGCATCTTCCTCCTCTGTAATCTCTAAAGCATGCAAGAATACAAAGAAGAACTGTACAAAAAAGATCTTCACTACCCAGATAAACACGATGGTGTGATCACTCACCTAGAGCCAGACATCCTGGAATGNCAGATGTATAGAACAGTCTTTTGGACACTGTGGGAGAGGGCAAGGTGGGATGATTTGGGAAAATGGCATTGAAACATGTATAATATCATATAAGAAATGAATCGCCAGTCCAGGTTCGATGCAGGATACAGGATGCTTGGGGCTGGTGCACTGAGATGACCCAGAGGGAGGGGGGTTCAGGATTGGGAACACGTGTGCACCTGTGGCGGATTCATATTGATGTGCAGCAAAACCAATACAATATTGTAAAGTAAAAAAAAATATATATATATATATATATGTATATACATAAAGGATAAACAAGTCCCTACTGTATAGCATAGGGAATTGTATTCAATATCTTGTGATAAACCATAATGAAAAAGAATATGAAAAACAATGTATATATATATGTATAACCGAGTCACTTTGCTGTACAGTAGAAATTAACACAATATTGTCAGTCAACTATCCTTCAATAAAATAAATTAAAAGAAAAAGAAGAATCACTCAAAGTAGAAGAGGCCTACTATATCAGTTTTACATATAACGTCTACAGCTTTTGTTCTTTGTTATCTGTTACTGGGGATTATTTTTTAAGGTGCTTTCTATTCTCCACTCATTGAATAATAAGGTAGACATTGAAACAAAATAGTAGATAAAGACAGATCAGTTTTTATAACATACACATAACTAATGGAAAAATAAAGCAAATATTCCATAAATATTATCTAAGGTAAACTCAAATGACTTATACCATTATCTCATAATAACTCTTTATAGGTAGATTTTTTTATCACTTAAGTATTTTTTTCAAAGGTAAATCTTGTTTTCTTCTGATAGTGGTTTCAAACATAATTATCTCTTTTCCTCTTTTAAGAAATATACCTGCTATTGTTGATTTAGTTGAGTGTCTATAAGACAAGATTTAGTTGAGTGTCTATAATATAAGCAGCATATTGAGCACACAGAGAATTATAGCTTTGTCTTAAAGTAAGATTGATATGTTATTAACTGAACAAATTCTCTCATAAATTGTCCCTGGAAATTAAAGATCAGCTCTTTTGTGTAGCAGACTGGCGTCTTCACATTAAAAATTATGTTTAGCCTTCTTAAGTCTCCACACTGGTATGTCCAGAATAGGAAGTGAGCTTAGAGCATCTAAAGAAAGCTGAAGACAGCTACAAGCTAGTTCACAGCTTTGCCACATTCTTTTATATTCCTTGCAAATGAATCATGTTTTAAAGCAAGTAAGAAAGTGATTTTCTAAAGAAAAAAAATTCGACAAAATAATCACGAATGCCTCTTTCTTATTTTAGAAGATAGCTAGTTGAATTTAACTATCACTTTCCTTAACTCTCTTCTGACTCGTCGTGTCTGATTCTGCTACCCCATGGACTGCAGCACGCAAGACTTCCCTGCCCTTCATCATCTCCCAGATTTGCTCAAACTCATGTGCATTGAGCCAGTGATGTCATCCAACAATCTCATCCTCTATTGCCCCTTCTCCTCTTGCCCTCAGTCTTTCCTGGTATCAGGGTCTTTTCCAATGAGTCACCTCTTCACAGCAGGTGGCCAAAATATTGGAGCTTCAACTTCAGCATCAATCCCTTCCAATGACTATTCAGGACTGATTTCCTTTAGGACTGCCTGGTTTGATCTCCTTGCATCCAAGGGACTCTCAAGAGTCTGCTCCAGCATCAATTCTTGGTATCAGTTTTTGGTGGCTCTCAGCCTCCTTTATGGTCTCACTCTCACACCCATACATGACTACTGGAACAATCATAGCTTTGATTATATGGAACTTTGTCAGCAAAGTGATAGCTCTGCTTTTTAATATGCTGTCTAGGTTTGTCATATCTTTCCTTCCATGGAGCAAGCATCTTTTAACTTCATGGCTGCAGTCACCATCCACAGTGATTTTGGAGCCCAAGAAAATGAAGTCTATCACTGTTTCAATTTTTTCCCCTTCCATTTGCCATGAAGTGATGGGACTGGACACCATGATATTTATTTTTTGAATGCTGAGTTGTAAGCCAGTTTTTTCACTCTTTTCATTCACCTTCATCAAGAGGCTCTTTATTTTCTCTTCATTTTCTGCCCTTAAGGTGATATCATCTTCATATCTGAAGTTGTTGATATTCCTCCCGGCAATCTTGATTTCAGCTTGTGAGTTATCCAGCCCAGCGTTTAGCATGATGTACTCTGCTTAGAAGTTAAATAAGCAAAGTGACAATATACAACCTTGACGTATTCCTTTTCCAATTTTGNAGAGGCCTACTATATCAGTTTTACATATAACGTCTACAGCTTTTGTTCTTTGTTATCTGTTACTGGGGATTATTTTTTAAGGTGCTTTCTATTCTCCACTCATTGAATAATAAGGTAGACATTGAAACAAAATAGTAGATAAAGACAGATCAGTTTTTATAACATACACATAACTAATGGAAAAATAAAGCAAATATTCCATAAATATTATCTAAGGTAAACTCAAATGACTTATACCATTATCTCATAATAACTCTTTATAGGTAGATTTTTTTATCACTTAAGTATTTTTTTCAAAGGTAAATCTTGTTTTCTTCTGATAGTGGTTTCAAACATAATTATCTCTTTTCCTCTTTTAAGAAATATACCTGCTATTGTTGATTTAGTTGAGTGTCTATAAGACAAGATTTAGTTGAGTGTCTATAATATAAGCAGCATATTGAGCACACAGAGAATTATAGCTTTGTCTTAAAGTAAGATTGATATGTTGTTAACTGAACAAATTCTCTCATAAATTGTCCCTGGAAATTAAAGATCAGCTCTTTTGTGTAGCAGACTGGCGTCTTCACATTAAAAATTATGTTTAGCCTTCTTAAGTCTCCACACTGGTATGTCCAGAATAGGAAGTGAGCTTAGAGCATCTAAAGAAAGCTGAAGACAGCTACAAGCTAGTTCACAGCTTTGCCACATTCTTTTATATTCCTTGCAAATGAATCATGTTTTAAAGCAAGTAAGAAAGTGATTTTCTAAAGAAAAAAAATTCGACAAAATAATCACGAATGCCTCTTTCTTATTTTAGAAGATAGCTAGTTGAATTTAACTATCACTTTCCTTAACTCTCTTCTGACTCGTTATTCAGTCACTAAGTCGTGTCTGATTCTGCTACCCCATGGACTGCAGCACGCAAGACTTCCCTGCCCTTCATCATCTCCCAGATTTGCTCAAACTCATGTGCATTGAGCCAGTGATGTCATCCAACAATCTCATCCTCTATTGCCCCTTCTCCTCTTGCCCTCAGTCTTTCCTGGTATCAGGGTCTTTTCCAATGAGTCACCTCTTCACAGCAGGTGGCCAAAATATTGGAGCTTCAACTTCAGCATCAATCCCTTCCAATGACTATTCAGGACTGATTTCCTTTAGGACTGCCTGGTTTGATCTCCTTGCATCCAAGGGACTCTCAAGAGTCTGCTCCAGCATCAATTCTTGGTATCAGTTTTTGGTGGCTCTCAGCCTCCTTTATGGTCTCACTCTCACACCCATACATGACTACTGGAACAATCATAGCTTTGATTATATGGAACTTTGTCAGCAAAGTGATAGCTCTGCTTTTTAATATGCTGTCTAGGTTTGTCATATCTTTCCTTCCATGGAGCAAGCATCTTTTAACTTCATGGCTGCAGTCACCATCCACAGTGATTTTGGAGCCCAAGAAAATGAAGTCTATCACTGTTTCAATTTTTTCCCCTTCCATTTGCCATGAAGTGATGGGACTGGACACCATGATATTTATTTTTTGAATGCTGAGTTGTAAGCCAGTTTTTTCACTCTTTTCATTCACCTTCATCAAGAGGCTCTTTATTTTCTCTTCATTTTCTGCCCTTAAGGTGATATCATCTTCATATCTGAAGTTGTTGATATTCCTCCCGGCAATCTTGATTTCAGCTTGTGAGTTATCCAGCCCAGTGTTTAGCATGATGTACTCCGCTTAGAAGTTAAATAAGCAAAGTGACAATATACAACCTTGACGTATTCCTTTTCCAATTTTGGACCCAGTGTGTAGTTCCATGTCAGGCTTTAACTATTGCTTCTTGTCCTGCATACAGGTTTCTCAGGAAACAGTTAAGCTGATCTGGTATTCTCATTTCTTTAAGAATTTTTCATAGTTTATTGTGATCTACACAAAGGCTTTAGTTTAGTCAATGAAGCAGAAGTAGGTATTTTTGTAATTCTCCTGTTTTAGCTGTGATTCAATGGATGTTGGCAATTTGATCTCTGGTTCCTCTGTCTTTTCTAAATCCAGTTTGTACATCTGGAATTTCTTGGTTCAAGTACTGCTGAAGCCAAGCTTGAAGGATTTTGAGCATAATCTCGCTAGCATGTGAAATGAGTGCAATCGTATGGTAATTTGAACATTCTTTGGCATTGTCCTTTTTCGGGATTAAAATGAAATCTGATTTTTTCAGTCCTTGGACCATTGCTGAGTTTTCCAAATTTGCTGGTATATTGAGTGCAACATTCTAACAGCATCATCTTTCAGGATTTGAAAAATCTCAATTGGAATTCCATCACCTCCATCAGCTTTGTTCATAGTAATGCTTTCGAAGGCCCACTTGACTTCACACTCCAGGCTGTGTGGCTCTAGATGAGTGCCCACACCATCGTGATTACCAGGGTCATTAGAAATTTTTTGTATAGTTCTTCTGTGTATCCTTGCCACCTCTTCCTAATTTCTTCTGCTTCTGTTAGATTGTTTATTGAAAATATTTAATATGAATATTTATGTATGTGTGTTTATATTTATCTATATCTGTGATATCCTGAAGCTTTGTGGCCCTCTATTTTCCTGCTCTTGCAACCACACATTTCATCAGTTTTCCACAAGTTCATACCTACATGAGTGCCTAACTGTATGCCAAGTCCCAGAGAGAAATTGTAGTATCATAGGGGTCTTCTACTGTGAGCTAAGTCAGATATTGGAATTGTTCAAATACTGCAAAGTCCAGTGCAGTGATATAGCCAGCAGTCACTCCCTAACTCCACAACCGTCAACCCTTAGGTTCAGAGCTTTTTTTCTTTTTTCTTTTTAACTGACTCCTTTGGTTCTCCAGCTGTGTAATGTTTTGCAATTAATTCCCAGACTCAAAACTCCCAGAAAAAGCTACACCTTACAGTCTGAGCAGAGTTTTCCTGGATGTGGTTAATTTATGGGAAAATAGTGTTAAGGATCTTTCTAGACACTTAGACACTGAGTTTGGTGTCTTGAATTTAAGTTAGCCTTGAATTTTAGGAATAAGTCACCCTCTCCTGTATTCTGTTTAGCTCCCCATCTCACTTTTGCTGCCTGAATTGAACTGAATTTTAACTAGTCCTTTACCATAAGTATTTATTTTGCACATTGTTTATAAAATTTGTTAGGCTTTCTTAAGAGTTTAGCTTTTCTGTAACTAATCTTGAATGACTGCTCATTAAGAATGACTCATGTTTAGGTCAGTATCTGACTACTGTGAGAGCTTAAAATATATCATAATGAAAAACTCTTTTGAGGATCAAAATGTTAGAAATTCTTTGACCCTACTCCTTGGACAAATAGCAATAAAGGACTAGGACAGGGAAAGTACAAGACACTTCTGGATAATCCTGTGATACTAGGAAGTAAGGAAAATATATATATTTTTTTAATTATATAGACATATTCAAAGGAGAGAGGAGTCAATTTGAAGGGGATTTCAGTGGCCAAATTTTTGAGGAACAAAATAAAATAAAGATAGCAATAAATTATAATCCATACAATAAACCAAGTATCCATGAGTTTACACTGATATAAATAGATAAATGAATAAAAAATAAATGAGGAAAAAGAGAAAGTTCCTTCCTACCATTAAAATCCAATTAATAAATTTAGGGAAGAAAAGATGAAGAAAGGAAATTCACCATTTAACAAATACTACATTAATATTTTTTAGGCAAAGTTTACCAAAATATGCTAAAATTAGTGGACAAAAGTATGATGGGACACAGTACTTACATAGTCTCCAAGTATATATACCCACTCAAGATAATTACTAATTACAAAGAAGAGAAAAGTGCCAGTAACTGCAGGGGAAAAACCTGGCAGATGTCACCTTACCCCAGGGATCAGAGTTAACATCACACGGGAAAATTGATACCATACACCTCCTGAAGTAATGCTCCAAAAAGACACAAACACACGTTTGTATATTTTTGCCAAAACTACCTAATCTGAATTTAATCAGGAAGAAACATCAGACTATCTCAGAATTGAGGACCATTCTACAAAATAACTAGCTGCTGCTGCTACTGCTAAGTCTCTTCAGTTGTGTCCGACTCTTAGCGACCCCATGGACTGCAGCCCGCCAGGTTCCTCCGTCCACGGGATTTTCCAGGCAAGGGTACTGGAGTGGGGTGCCATTTAGTACCCTTCAAAAGTGTCAAGGCCATGGAAGACCAAAAAAAGAGAAAGCCAAGAAATAGTTCCAGATTAAGAGACAAAGGTGACATGTCAACCACACAGAACTTGTGACTTGAGGTCAGATAGAGGACATTCAGGACACAACTGACCAGATTTGGATAACATACACAGATTAGCTAATGGTAGTGTATTGGTATTACTTTCCTGGGTTTGATCATTATACTGCCCTTATGTAAGATGAGAACATATGGGAAATTTAGGGGAATAGTATATGGGAATTCTCTGATTTTTTGCAAATCTGAAACTATCTAAGAAATTTTAAAAATGAGAAAGTGTTAAAAAAAAATTCTTAAAAAAATTTTTGACCCCTAAAACATTTGCATCTTTCTGGTTTCAGGAGTCCATCTGTGGAAGTTGTAGCATAAGTGATTTCAGTTTATGGTATTGTCTTACTTATCATTTTCTACCTTGAGTTCTCACTTAATCTGCTATAATGTTCTCCTAACAATGGCAGTCTCCAGTCCACTCTTTATATTACAGTTAGAATGATCTTTTAAAAGCTAAAATATGATCATGTCACTTGCCTCCAATGACTTCCAAGTTTCTCTAAGGGTCAAGATGCCAAGATGACTTCCAGTAAGAGTTTCTTCACACTGAAGTTCCCTTTTCCCATGGTTTGCCTCCTTCTCTTCATTGCTTCATTAATTCTACTAATCTTTTTAAACAACAGCTTAAGCCTTCCCTGATCTTCTTGACTTGATCAAACAACTCTATCACAGATATAACTTATAGTTCTAGCCTTTTGAGCATCTGTCACTTATAATCTTACATGTTTGTGTGGTTATTTGATTAATGATTGCCATTTCCACCCCATGGGAATTTAAGCAACATTGGATCTCTAGGATGTACCTCAAAATGCAGTATTCAACAAATATCTGTTAGACAAAATAAATAAGCCACATATGAATGTATCTATAAATGATTCTTCCAAAAAACCAAAATAAGCATTTCTAAAATTAATATATAAAATTTAAAAAGTATAATTTTTAAATATTTCACCAAATAAACATATAATTTAAAGATATTAACTTCTATAGCCCTTTTTGCTATAAACACATTTCTGTGTCTAATATAGATTTTTGAAGCTTCCTAAACAATTTTTCCTGAAATAATTAAGGCAGATCTGTTGGCAGTTTGTACTTAATATCACTGTCTTCCAAGGGAATTTTAGTAAGTTACTTCAAGAATAGATATTCTTAGGCAGAAAATGTAAGTAGAAGTAAAATGTCAGAAATTAAAGAATAAATGTCTCACTAGAAAGATCAATATAATTTCTTTGATTGGGAATCTCTTGGTTTATAGCTTCAAGGCAGCAGAGGCAAAGGGGAAAATTCATTCACACAAGGAAGGAATCATACTATTTGTTTAGACAGATCTATATTTCCTTATTCTTGGCACTATGAAGTTAGCTTGTATATGAAAGAATGTTAAAGCAACAGGGGGGCCAAATTCTCTTTACAAATCTTCCTTAGCCCGGTGTCACTCAGCATGACAATCTCCAGGTCCATGTTCTACATTTTTAAAGTTTTTATTATAGTATAGTTGATTTAAAATGTTGTGTTAGTTTCTGCTGTACAGCAAAGTGAATCAATTATACATATACATATATTCACTATAGGTAATTATAGAGTATTGAGTAGCATTCCCTGTGCTAAACAGTAGGTTCTTATTAGTTATGATTCTATATACAGTAGTGGATATATGTCGATCTCAATCTCCCAATTCATCCCTCCCCTGCCCTTGCCCCTGGTAACCATAAGTTTGTTTGGTACATCTGTGACTCTATTTCTGTTTGTAAATAAGTTCATTTGTAGCAGTTTTTAGATTCCACATGTAAGCAGTATCAGATGATATTTGTCTTTCTCTGTCTGACTTCACTCAGTGTGAGATCTCTAGGTCCATCCATATTGTGACAAATGGCATTACTTTGTTCTTTCTCATGATTTGGGTAATATTATATTATATATATGAACCACATCTTTATCCATTTCTCTATCTATGGGCATTTAGGTTGCCTCCATGCCCTGACTATTGCAAACAGTGCTGCTAAGAACGTTGGAATACATGTACCTTTTTAAATTATGGTTTTCTCCAAATATATGTCCGGGGTGAGATTGCTGGATCATATGGTAGCTCTATTTTTAAGTTTTAAAGGAACCTCCATACTATTCTCCATAGTGGCTGTACCAACTTGCCTTCCCAGGAACAGCGTAGGAGTGTTCTTTTTTCTCCACACCCTCTCCAGCATTTATTGTTCCTAGATTTTTTTGATAATGATCATTCTGACCAGTGTGAAGTGATGATGCCTCACTGTAGTTTTGATTTGAATTTACTTAATAATTAGTGATGTTCAGCGCTTTTTCATGTACTTTTCGGCCATCTGTATGTCTTCCTTGGATAAATGTCTAGATTTTCTGCCCATTTTTTGATTGAGTTGCTTTTTAAAAATGTATTTTTTTATTGAAGGATAATTGCTTTACAGAAATTTGTTGTTTTCTGTCAAGCCTCAACATAAATCAGCCATTCAGTTCAGTTCAGTTGCTCAGTCGTATCCAACTCTTTGTGACACCATGAACTCCAGCACGCCAAGCCTCCCTGTCCATCACCAACTCCCGGAGTTTACCCAAACTCATGTCCATTGAGTCGGTGATGCCATCCAGCAATCTCATCCTCTGTTGTCCCCTTCTCTTCCTACCTTCAATCTTTCCAGCATCAGGGGCTTTTACAATGAGTCAGCTCTCCTCACCAGGTGGCCAAAGTACTGGAGTTTCAGCTTCAACATCAGTCCTTCCAATGAACACTCAGGACTGATCTTCTTTAGGATGGACTGCTTGGATCTCCTTGCAGTACAAGGGACTCTCAAGAGTCTTCTCCAGCACCACAGTTCAAAAGCATCAATTCTTTGGGGCTCGGCTTTTTTATAGTCCAACTCTCACATCCATATATGACTACTGGAAAAACCATAGCTTTGACTAGATGGACCTTTGCTGGCAAAGTATTGTCTCTGCTTTTTAATATGCTGTCTACGTTGGTCATAACTTTCCTTCCAAGGAGTAAGCATCTTTTAATTTCATAGCTGCAATCACCATCTGCAGTGATTTTGGAGCCCCCTAAAATAAAATCAGCCTCTGTTTCCACTGTCTCCCCATCTATTTCCCATGAAGTCATGGGACCAGATGCTATGATCTTAGTTTTCTGAATGTTGAGCTTTAAGCCAAATTTTTCACTCTCCTCTCTTTAGTTCTTCTTCACTTTCTGCCATAAGAGTGGTGTTATCTGCATATCTGAGGTTATTCATATTTCTCCCAGCAATCTTGATTCCAGCTTGTGTTTCATCCAGTCCATAGTTTCTCATGATATACTCTGCATATAAGTTAAATAAGCAGGGTGACAACAAATAGCCTTGACATACTCCTTTTCTTATTTGATAGCAGTCTGTTGTTCCATGTTCAGTTCTAACTGTTGCTTCCTGACCTGCATACAGATTTCTCAAGAGGCAGATCAGGTGATTTGGTATTCCCATCTCATGAAGAATTTTCCACAGCCATAGGTATACATATATCCCCTCCCTTTTGAAATCCCTCCTGTCTCCCTCCCCATCCCACCCCTCTAGGTTTATACAGAGCCCCTGATTTAGTTTCCTGAGCCATGCAACAAATTCCCGTTGGCAATCTCTTTTACATATGGTAATGTAAGTTTCCATGCTACTCTTTCTTATGTCTCACCCTCTTCTCTCCTCTCCCCAAGTCCATAAGTCTATTCTCTATGTCTGTTTCTCCACTGCTGCTCTATAAATTCTTCAGTACCATTTTCTAGATTCTGTATATATGCTTTAGAATATGATACTTATTGTTCTCTTTCTGACTCACTTCACTCTGTATAATAGGTTCTAGGTTCACCCACCTCATCAGAATTGACTCAAATGCATTCCTTTTCATGGCTCTATGGAGTAATATTCCATTGTGAATATATACCACAATTTCTCTATCCATTCATCTGTCAATGGACATCTAAGTTACTTCCATGTTCTAGCTATTGTAAACAGTGCTGCAATGCACAATAGGATACATGTGTCTTTTTCAATTTTGGTTCCCTCAGGGTCTATGCCTAGGAGTTGGAGTGCTGGGTCATATGGTGGTTTTATTTCTAGTTTTTTAAGGAATTTCCATACTGCCCTCCATATTGGTTGTATCAATCTAATTCCCACCAGCAGTGCAAGAGCATTCCCCTCTTTCCACACCCTCTCCAGCACTCACCATCTGTAGAGTTTTTGATGACGGTCACTCTGACCAGTATGAGGTGATATCACACCGTAGTCCTGATTTGCATCTCTCCAGCAATAAGCGATGTTGAGCATCTTTTCATGTGTCCTCTAACCATCTGCATGTCTTCTTTGGAGACGTGTCCACTTTTTCCCACTTTCTGACTGGGCTGTTTGTTTTTCTGGTATTGAGTTTTATGAGTTGCTTGTATATTTTGGAAATTAATTATTTGTCAGTTTTTCATTTGCTATTATTTTCTTCCATTCTGAGGGTTGTCTTTTCACCTTGCTCATAGTTTCCTTTGCTGTGCAAATGCTTTGAAGTTTAATCAGGTTCCACTTGTTTACATTTGTTTTTATTTCTGTTACTCTAGGAGGTGTGTCATAGAGGATCTTACTTTGATTTATGTCATTGAGTGTTCTGCCTATGTTTTCCTCTAAAAATTTTATAGTTTCTGGTCTTACATTTAGGTCTTTAATCCATTTTGAGTTTATCTTTGTGTATGGTGTTAGGCAGTGTTCTAATTTCATTCTGTTACATGTAGCTGCCCATTCTTTCCAGCACCATTTATTGAAGAGGCTGTCTTTGCTCCATTGTATATTCTTGCCTCTGTTGTCAAAAATATAGTACCCACTGGTGCATGAGTTTATCTTTGGGCTTTCTTTCTTGTTCCATTGGTTTATATTTCTGTTTTTGTGCCAGTACCATACTGTCTTGATGACTGCAGCTTTGTAGTATAATCTGCAGTCAAAAAAGTTGATTCCTCCAGCTCCATTCTTCTTGCTCAAGACTGCTTTGGCTATTCAGGGTCTTTTGTGATTTCATATGAATTGTGAAATTTTTTGGTCCTAGTGTTGTGAAAATGCCATTTGATAGGGATCACATTGAATCTGTAGATTGCATTTGGCAGTATATTTTCACAATATTGATTCTTCTTACCCAGGAACATGGAATATCTCTCCATCTGTTTATGTCATCTTTGATTTCTTTCAATAGTGTCTTATAATTTTCTGTGTATAGTTCTTTTGTCTTCTTAGGTAAGTTTATTCCTAGATATTTAATTCTTTTTGTTGCAATGGTATATGGGATTGATTCCTTAACTTCTCTTTCTGATTTTTCATTGCTAGTATATAAAAATACAAGTGATTTCTATGTATTGATTTTGTATCCTGGAAATTTACAGAATTCACTGATTAGCTCTAGTAATTTTCTGATACTATAGAGTCTTCTATGTACAGCATCATGTCATCTATAAACAGAGAGAGCTTTACTTCTTCTCCAATCTGGATCCCTTTTATTTACTTATTTATTTTTCTTCTCTAATTGCTGTAGCTAGGACTTCCAGAACTATGTTGAAAAATAGTGGTGAAAGTGGACACCCTTGTCTTATTCTTGATCTTAGGGGGAATGCTTTCAGTTTTTCACCATTGAGAATAATGTTTTGGTATAGGCTTATCATATATGGCTTTTACTATGTTGAGGTAGGTTCCCTCTATGTCCATTTTTTGAAGAGTTTTAATCATAAATGGGTGCTGAATTTTGTCAAGGCTTTTTATGCATCTATTGAGATTTTCGTATGGTTTTTATCTTTCAATTTGTTAATATAGAATATCACATTGATTGATTTGCATACATAGAAGAATCCTTGCATTGCTGGAATAAACCCAACTTGACCATGGTATATGAGCCTCCTGATGTGTTGCTGAATTCTGTTTGCTAACATTTTGTTGAGGATTTTTACATCTATGTTCATCAGTGATATTGGCCTGTAGTTTTCTTTTTTTGTGTTGCCTTTGTCTGGTTTTGGTATCAGTGTGATGGTGGCCTCATAGAATGAGTCTGGAAGTGTTCCTTCCTCTGAAATTTTTTGAAACAGTTTTAGAGGAAAGTCATTAGCTCTTCTCTAAATATTTGATAGAATTCTCCTGTGAAGTCATCTGGTCCAGGGCTTTTAGTTTTTGGGAGATTTTTGATCACAGCTTCAATTTCAGTGCATGTAATTAGGTTGTTCATAATTTCTGTTTCTTCCTGGTTCAGTCTTGGAAGATTGAACTTTTCTAAGAATCTGTCCATTTCTTCAAGGTTATCCATTTTATTGCTGTATTGTTGTTTATAATTGTCTCTTATAATCCTTTGTATTTCTGCATTGTCTGTTGTAATCTCTCCTTCTTCATTTTTAATTTTGTTGATTTGATCCTTCTCTCTTTTTTTCTTAATGAGTCTGGCTAAAGGTTTTCCGATTTTGTCTTCTCAAATAACCAGTTATTAGTTTTATTAATCTTTACTACTGTTTCTTTCATTTCTTCTTCATTTATTTCTGCTAAGATCTTTATGATTTCTTTCCTTCTACTAACTTTGGGGGTTTTTTGTTCCTCTTTTCCAGTTGTTTTAGGTGTAGTTAGGTTGTCTATTTGATATTTTTCTTTTTTCTTGAGGTATAACTGTATTGCTATAAACTTCCCTCTTAGAACTGCTTTTGCTGCATCCCATATGTTTTGAGTTGTCATGGTTTAATTGTCATTTGTTTCTAGAAATTTTTTTACTTCCCTCTTGATTTCTTCAGTAACCTGTTGGTTATTTAGAAACGTGTTATTTAATCTCCATATGTTTGTGCTTCTTACAGTTTTTTTTTTCTTGTAATTGATATCTCATCTCATGGTTTTGTGGCCAGAGAAGATGCTTGATACAATTTCAATTTTGCTAAATTCACTGAGGTTTGATTTGTGACCTAAGGTGTGGTCTATCCTGGAGAATGTTCCATTTGCACTTGAGAAGAAGGTATATTCTTCTGCATTTGGATGGAATATCCTGAAGATATCAATGAGATCCATCTCATCTAATGTATCATTGAAGACTTATGTTTCCTTATTAAGTTTCTGTNCAATTTTGCTAAATTCACTGAGGTTTGATTTGTGACCTAAGGTGTGGTCTATCCTGGAGAATGTTCCATTTGCACTTGAGAAGAAGGTATATTCTTCTGCATTTGGATGGAATATCCTGAAGATATCAATGAGATCCATCTCATCTAATGTATCATTGAAGACTTATGTTTCCTTATTAAGTTTCTGTTTTGATGATCTGTCCATTAGTGTGAGTGGGGTGTTAAGGTCTCCTACTATTATTGTGTTATTGGTAGTTTCTCCTATTAAGTCTGTTAGTGTTTGTCTTATGTATTGAGCTGCTCCTATGTTGGGTGCATAGATACTTGTTATGTCTTCCTCTTGGATTGATCCCTTGATCATTATGTAGTGTCCTTCCTTGTTTCTTGTAATCTTCTTTATTTCCAGGTCTATTTTTTCTGATATGAGGATAGCTACTCCAGCTTTCTTTTGCTTCTCATTTGCATGGAATATATTTTTCCATCCTGTCACTTTCAGTCTGTATGTGTCTTGAGGTCTGAAGTGGGTTTCTTGTAGACAGCATATATATGGGTCTTGTTTTTTTATCCATTCAGTCAATCTGTATCTTTTGGTTGGAGCATTTAGTCCATTTACATTTAAAGTAATTATTGATATATATATGTTCTTATTGCCATTTTCTTAATTGTTTGGGGTTGATTTTTTAGATCTTTTTTCTTCTCTTGTATTTCTTGACTATATAAGTCCTTTTAACATTTGTTGTAAAGCTGGTTTGGTGGTACTGAATTCTCTTAACTTTTACTTGTGTGAAAAGCTTTTTATTTCTCCATCAATTTTGAATGAGATCCTTGCCAGGCACAGTTAATCTTGGTTGTAGATTTTTCCCTTTCAATAGTTTAGATATATCCTGCCATTCTTTTCTAGCCTGCAAAGTTTCTGCTGAAAGATCATCTGTTAAGCACATGGGGTTTCCCTTGTATGTTACTTGTTGCTTCTCCCTTGCTGCTTTTAATATTCTTTCTTTGTGTTTAGTCTTTGTTAGTTTTGATTAGTATGTGACTTGGCATGTTTCTCCTTGTGTTTATCTTGTATGGGGCCCTTTACGCCTCTTGGACTTGATTGACTGTTTCATTTTCCATGTTGGGGAAATTTTCACCTATAATCTCTTCAAAATTTTCTCATATACTTTCTTTTTCTCTTCTTCTTCTGGGACCCCTATAATTTGAATGTTGGTGCATTTGATATTGTCCCAGAGGTCTCTGAAACTATTCTCAGTTGTTTTCATTCTTTTTACTTTATTCTACTCTTCAGAAGTAATTTTCACCATTTTGTCTTCCAGCTCACTAATTTGTTCTTCAGCTTCAGGCATTCTGCTACTGATTCTTTCTAGAGTATTTTTAATTTCCATAATTGTGTTGTTTGTCTCTGTATGCTTATTCTTTAATTCTTCTAGGTCTTTATTAATTGATTCTTACATTTACTCCATTTTGTTTTCAAGGGTTTTTTTTTTATCATTTTTATTATCATTATTCTGAATCCTTTTTCAGGTAGTTTGCATATTTCCTCTTCATTTATTTGGACTTCTGTGTTTCAGTTTGTTCCTTCATTTGTGCAGTATTTCTCTGCTTTTTCATTTTTTTTTTTAACCTATTGTGTTTGCCGTCTCCTTTTCCCAGGCTTCAAGGTTGAATTCTTTCTTCCTTTTAGATTCTGACCTCCTAAGGTTGGTCCAGTTGTTTGTGTAAGCTTCATATAGGGTGAGATTTGTGCTGAGTTTGTTTGTTTATTTGTTTGTTTTTCCTCTGATGGGCAAGGCTGAGTGAAGTGGTAATCTTGTCTGTTGATGAGTGGGTTTGTATTTTTATTTTGTCTGTTATTTAGATGAAGTGTCCTACACAGGGTGCTACTGGTGGTTGGGTATTGCCAGGTCTTGTATTCAAGTAGTTTCCTTTGTGTCAGTTCTCACTATTTGATATTTCCTATAGTTAGCTCTCTGGTAGTCTAGAGTCTTGGAGTCAGTGCTTCCACTCCAAAGGCTCAGGTCTCGATCTCATAGAATGCATAAATTACAGAGGAGGCTATCACAGATGCAAAGGCTAGATGTTTTATTGCTATGAAGATGAAATTCTGATTCACAGGTGCTAACTGGGTATCTCAGGCCAGGAAGGGAGTCTCATCACTCTGGGATTGCTACAGGGCTTCCCAGGGCTCTCAGTAAGGATAAGAAGAACAGTGAATTCAAAGAGCTCAGGGACACCTCACTGGTGCTACCAGCAGTCAGCTTCCAAGCCCACTTATCAACAGAAACCCTCTCTCTGGGCTTCTATTTCAGCTGTGATGGTAGGGCTCCAGAGGGCTTGAGCCACCTCTTCTGTAAGTCAGAAGGAGAAGCTTGAGGGTGCCCAGCATCCCTTATAGACATGAAATCAGTGCAGAGATTGCTTTCACTCTACTAAGATGGGCCAACGCCATCCCAAGAAGAGTGGGATAAAGCCCTGGACACCATGGAAGGCATGATGGCCCTGGAGAAGAACTTGAACCAGGCCTCTTGGAGTCTGTTTACTGAGCTCTACGGGGACCAACCCCCAACCTTCTGACTTGCCAGAGAACTGTCACTTTTATTTTTTTTTTTTTATGGAGTTGCATGAGCTGTTTGAATATTTTGGAGATGAATACACCTCCTAGAGTAATGAAAATAAAAACAAAAATGAACAAATGGGACATAATTAAATTTAAAAGTTTTTGCAAAGCAAAGGAAACCATAAACAAAAAGACAACCCGAGAATATGGGAAAATATTTGCAAACAAAGGAAAGTTGGATTTAACCCTATCTTTTCTAACTTACAAAGTTTGTAAATTCAAAAAAAACATCACTTCTGTATGAACTTTAGTTTCAGGAGCTAAAAGACAGTGACTAAAAGAACTTACTACAGAGAATTTTGTAAGGAATCAAAGTAATCATATGTGCACAAAGCACACATAGACATACACATAGACATATGCACATAGACATACATGTATGTCTATGTATGTCGTGTATACACCCCTCAGTGCCTATTTCCTTCCCTTAAAAGCTATATATTTTTAAAAAATCTGATTGAAGAGATATGTTTTATGGCAGGGAAAAATGGTTTTTGAAAGTTACTGTGAAAAGTGGCTATTGTATTTAAGAAACATTCTGTTTCAAGCTTTGTCTTCAGGATTTAAACTTCTCTGGTCAGAGGGAAAAATACCAGGTCACATGTTCAGTTTATTACCCAGTGTTCCTGGCTTTCCTATGTTATCAGATAAGATGTACTTATTGACATCTGACAGTTCTACTTCCTGTAATCAGAAAAGCTGAAATATGACATATATTTAAAGGAGTAGATGACAGAAAGCTATGATATCTGGGCCAGGACAAAAGAAGCCCTAAGTCTCTACTCTTAAAGTTTAATATGTTGTGCTGATAAGAGCAAAGAATATTCAACCTGCTGCTGCTGCTAAGTCACTTCAGTCGAGTGACCCCATAGACGGCAGCCCACCAGGATCCCCTGTCCCTGGGATTCTCCAAGCAAGAACGCTGGAGTAGATTGCCATTTCCTTCTCCAAGGCATGAAAGTGAAAAATTTAAATGAAGTCACTCAGTCGTATCCAACTCTTAGCGACCCCATGGACTGCAGCCTACCAGGCTCCTCCGCCCATGGGATTTTCCAGGCAAGAGTACTGGAGTGGGGTGCCATCGCCTTCTCCGATATTCAACCTGGACATCTCCAATGGCCTTTAAAGAAGATAAAGATAATGAGTGAGAGGGAATAGAAACCTTACATGAGTACTATGGACTGAATTGTTCCCAGCCCCTCAAAATAATCCTATGTTAAAGCCTTGATGCTCAGTGTGACTATATTTGAAGCTAGGGCCTTTATGAGATAATTAAGGTTAAATGAGGTTATAAGGGTGGAGCCTTTTGTGCATGTGCAGAGTCATGTCCAGCTCTTTGTGACCCCCATGGACTGTATCCCGCCAGGCTATCTCTGTCCATGAGATTCTCCAGGCAAAAATACTGGAATGGGTTGCCACTCCCTCCTCCGGGGATCATCCCAACCCAGGAACAGAAAAGGCATTGCTTGTATTGCAGGCAGATGATTTACTGCTTGAGCCATTGGGGAAATCCAACCTGTGGAATTAAGTGTTCTTATAAGAGACACCAGAGAACTTGCTCTCACTCTCTCAGTGCCATGCAATGATACAACCAGAAGTTGGTGATCTTCAAGCCAAGAAGAGAATCCTCACCAGAAAATGACCCTGCCAGAACTTTGTCTAGTACTTCTAGACTCCAGAACTTTGAGAAACTAAGTTTCTGCCATTAATCTATAACATTTTGTTGTAGCAGCCTGACTAATACAATGAAATATTTGATTTGATTTTTATCCTAAAAGTTCAGTGGAAGCAACTGGAGAAAAAAATTCATGAAGGTTAAAACAAATAATAGAATATCCTAATAAGTAATTTAGTGAACACATGGTTTAGAACTCAGCAGTTAACAGGTTTATTATCAAAGGCCTAATCCCTGCACAACTTGCTGTGGAATATTCTAACCACCCTTGCTTTCAGAGTCTGTTTTATTTTGGCTAGATGCAAGTCAGTGAAAGTAAATTCCCCCTTGTCTAATTAGATGTATAGTTCATTTATCCCCCTTTTTGCAACACAAATAATGGAGTTCTGATTAAACAGTTCTAAAGCAAAAGTAAACACTCTGCTGCACTTAATTAAAAATTAAATTCCTCTGGAGAGCTGATTACAGGAGGGAGTCAGGATATGCCTTTATTAAATAAGTGTTGCTTGCAGGACTATGTCAGAGACAGACCTTGGGGACTTGTGCATTCATATGCCCAAGAACACACTCAGACACTCAATGAGGTATCTCCACATTTCCATTTTCAACAAAGAATTGGTGTAGAGAGAGGGGCCAAGGGCACTTTCAAGAATTATTGAAACTACTGAGGCCTAAGGTTCTAGTTACAGTTATCCAGAGAACAGCTGTTCAGGTAATCCCCACTAAAAGAAAAAACAGCAAATTTCTTATATATATATATAAAAACAACATGGTCATCTTGCATATTCCAATCTAAATTATAAGTAAAGATAGCATCCTGATTTACTAAAAGTATAAGCTAGACATTGCAAAATTATCTCAGTATTACTGCGTCTAACTGCATATAATCATCTAATCAAGAGCAACATTTCATTTTCCCATCCCATGCCTATAAGACTCTTCACTGTTTCTGAAGAAGAGATATAGTCTCAAGTTAGGGACCACTGAAGATGTAATTCTGATGATAGAAATCAAAATCTTGAACTGCACACAAGTATGGAGCTATAAGGGCTTCCTGGTTGACTCAGTGGTAAAGAATCTGCTTGCCAATGCAGGAGGTATGGGTTCAATCCCTGGGTCAAGAAGATTCCTTGGAAAAGGAAATGGCAACCCACTCCAGTATTCTTACCTGGAAGATCCCATGGAAAGAGGAACCCAGCAGGCTACAGTCCATGGCGTCACTGAAGAGTCAGATATGACAGTGACTAAACAACTATAGCAATTGAGCTATAAAACAGATCTTGAGAGTTCAGAGCTCATTAATCCATCCTCACACAGTGTAGTGACATATGTGTCATTCTGCCACCCAAAAGACCAGTTTATTTATAAAGCTTGTTCTAATGCAACATAAATTTCTATGTTAGGAATATAAATTCCCATGTTCTTTGAATGCAAAGAGTGTTCAAATTATTTTTATCCTTGTAGTAAAGTTATTTTCCTCTTTCTGTAAAATATTATTAAGCAGCTATATTATGTATCATTTACAGATAAATTTTTTGGGGAGTACTTTTTAAACTCTTGAAAGTACAAATTAGAATAAGAAAATATATGAACAGTCTAATGGCAAAGTTAAAGTTTGTTTCTATTTCTTTTTCTCTTAAGATTACACATTCTTGAAGCTAGAATTTTCAAGCTAAATTTCTTCTTGGATCTTCTTTTTTCTTTTGCATACTGTTCTTAGAAGTCTTATTTAACCATTTGTTTATATATCATCTTCCACATTTTGACATATTCTCTGAAAATGAAAAGCTTTTATGCAGATAAAAATCAGCAAACAACTCAAACTGAGAAATGTTTCCTCTGTAATCATCAATGAAACATATTTTGTATGTGACCAAAAACAACGAGCATACTTACAAATAATCTTAAGTTGTATCTTTATGATGGTTTAATGAAAATTCAAAGAGTGATGGCTACAGAGGTATCACCACATAGAAATAAGAAAAAATGATAGAAAAGAAAATACACAAAGATTCATTCAGTAAGAGATCTTAGAAATGGGATGTCTTACAAAAGCTATTTTCTAGTTAATTATACTTTCAGTAGAAAACTTGTTTAACTCTTGCTGAAAATGTTGGAAAATGGTTCTTGTCTGAGTTCTTTAAAATAAGTGCCAACCAATTATTTCTTGGTTTAGTAATCAGGATCCCCTTTGTACATTCATTATTGCTGTATAATAGAATGAAATAGATAATAAAATTATTCTGAAAGATTGTTGATGCCAAAACATCTTTGGAAGATGTCTACTCTTAAAATAAACCATTTTTTTTAAAGTTGTTTTTTTTTTCTCAAACAGAAAGTAAAAATAATTTATTAACAAACTCAGGTTCTTTCCACTGAAAGATATTTATGCAGGTATTATTGAACATAAACCTGTTATTTTAACCTGAATGAACAGAAAAAAATGACAATATTGGCTTCTCTTATAAATATTTCAGAAGACTGTCATAGAATACAATACTTAACTTAAAGTTTCAAAGAGATGTGAAGCATATCAGAGTTTCCAGCTTGTGAGTTAATGCTGCGTTCCATTTGTGATTCAGACAGAATTGAATATATCTGGAAAAATCAAAGAATCTAAATGATGTTTTTGTGTCTGAGTCTTTAAGGGAAAAAGAAAATGAAGACTTGGTTAAGTGGGAGTTGCAGTATGGATTGTTCATGAATTAAAGTTGAATTTCCATAGGATTTGGTCCCCATTTGACTTAATAAAAGAAATGTTTTTGATCTTTCATTCTTCTTTGTTCGGTTTTAAAACCAATGTTACTTTGCACTACAATGTAATAGAAATAAAAGGCAGAAATTCTTTATCAGCCATCCAACCCCATCACTGACTGGGGAACCACATTCAGATTCTTTAATCTCCTTGAAGCTCTGTCTCCTTATCTATAACCTACTTAGAGAGGGTTACATTTAATATATATTAATTAGTTCAGACAATACCTAAAAAAAAGAGATGCTAAATAAATATCAATTTTATTTTTTCACAATATTTTCTAAGGGGAAAGTTTGTCTTTCATTATTGTTTCTAAGAAATTACTTAAATCCATGAAATGAAGAATCATTGATTTTGACTTTCTAAACATTTAGCCAGTGATATCATGCCTCATATGGCAGAGTTATTAAAGAAGGAAATGATTCATGATAAAAACTGAGCACAAAAGTACAAGATTTTACACAGTAAGAAACTGGAATGTATCAATAGCATGAAATCATTTAAATCAGACTATACAAACCTTAGATTGATTTCTGCTGTGTAATATAATAAGGAAAATTTTTTAAGTTATACCCCCCATATAAAGTCAATATGTTTCTTACAGATGATACTATGAAATCAACACTGATGTAATGCCTTCCTTGTGTGACTGTAAATTTCCTTGTTCAAAACTACTATAACAATAAACTCTGTTTAAAACATACATCCAACATAGGAAGTGGAGAAAATATACCATATATGATACTTTTAATGAAAGATTTCCAAATTAAGAGTATATGTGATCTAATTATGGAAAATATCAAAAAAGGACTAAAAATTATAAGAATAAAATTAAAAACAAATGTCCAGGCAAACAAACACAATCACTGAAAAAACTGTAGCTTTATGAATCTGGTAGACTTTTCTAATCAGTCTCTTATCAATTATTCCTTCTTCTCTTTTAATTTCCATTTCTTTCACTAATTGACCAAATCTTTGTGACCCCATGGACTGTAGCCCACCTGGCCCTCTGTCCATGGGAGTTTCCAGGCAAGAATACTGGAGTGGGTATTCCTCCTCCAGGGGATCTACCCAACCCAGAGGTTGAACATGCATCTCTTATGTCTCCTGCTTTGGCAGGTGAATTCTTTACCTCTAGCACCTCCTGGGAAGCCCAGCAATTGAGAATTTTTCCTATTAAAATAGTCTGCTATATCTGTATCTTAGAATCAGAGACCACATCTGTCTCACACCTACATGAAATTTTTTCAGGTTCATGCTCCTCACCGCATTTGTTGTTACTCAGTCACTCAGTCATCTCCAATTCTTTCCAACCCCACTGACCACACCACACCAGGTTTCCCTGTCCTTCACCATCTCCCATAGCTTTTTCAAACTCACTTCCATTGAGTCAGTGATACCATCCAACCTTCTCATCCTCTGTCATCCCCTTCTCCTCCTGCCTGCAGTCTTTCCCAGAATCAGGAGCTTTCCTAATGAGTCAGTTCTTCACACCAGGTGGCCTAAGTATGAAAACTTCAGCTTCAACATCAGTCCTGCCAATGAACATTCAGGGTTGATTTCCTTTAGGACTGACTGTTTTGATCTCCATGCTGTCCAAGGGACTCTCA
>SJYA01000932.1:2377520-2472402 GCA_006410615.1 Neotragus moschatus | reverse complement strand
TCAAATTACAATATTATATTGCCATAATGAGAAACATCAATATTTAACAAAATTTCTTTTTTTTACATTTCAACCAAATGCCATTTGGAAAACCAAATGTGGTGATTTCCCTCCACATTCTTAAAGAATACTTTTTTTTTTTTTTTTTGGTTGGTTGTTTGGTTGGTTGGTGTTTTTTAAATTTTTACTTGAAAGATAATTGCTTTATAATATTGTTTCTATTTCTACCATACATCAAAAAAATTAGCACTTACAGCTAATTAACATTTGTTAAGAATTACTTTACATTTTACATTAGTTCAGTTCAGTCGCTCAGTTGTGTCCAACTCTTCGCAACCCCATGGACTAAAGCACTCCAGGTCTGTATATGACCAACTCCGGAGATTACTCAAACTTATGTCCATTGAGTCAGTGATGTCATCCAACCATTTCATCCTCTGTCATCCCCTTCTCCTCCCACTTTCAATCTTCCCCAGCATCGGGGCCTTTTCAAATGAGTCAGTTCTTTGATCAGGTGGCCAAAGTATTGGAACTTCAGCTTCAGCTAATTTCATGGCTGCCAGTCACCAATTGCAGTGATTTTGGAGCCCCCAAATAAATAAAGTCTGTCACTGTTTCCATTGTTTCCCCATCTATTTGCCATGAAGTGACGGGACCGGATGCTATGATCTTCATTTTTTGAATGTTGAGTTTTAAGCCAGCTTTTCACTCTCCTGTTGCACTTTCATCAAGAGGCTCTTTAGTTTTTTGCTTTCTGCCATAAGGGTGGTGTCATCTGCATTTCTGAGGTTATTGCTATTTCTTCTGGCAATCTTGATTCCAGCCTGTGCTTCATCCAGCCTGGTATTTCTCATGATGTACTCTGCATATAAGTTAAATAAGCAGGGTGACAATATACAGCCTTGANGGATGCTATGATCTTCATTTTTTGAATGTTGAGTTTTAAGCCAGCTTTTCACTCTCCTGTTGCACTTTCATCAAGAGGCTCTTTAGTTTTTTGCTTTCTGCCATAAGGGTGGTGTCATCTGCATTTCTGAGGTTATTGCTATTTCTTCTGGCAATCTTGATTCCAGCCTGTGCTTCATCCAGCCTGGTATTTCTCATGATGTACTCTGCATATAAGTTAAATAAGCAGGGTGACAATATACAGCCTTGACATACTCCTTTTCCTATTTGGAACCAGTCTGTTTTTTCATGTCCAGTTCTAACTATCACTCCTTGATCTGCATACAGATTTCTCAGGAGGCAGGTCAGGTGGCCTGGTATTCTCATCTCTTTAAGAATTTTCCAGAGTTTGTTGTGCTCCACATAGTCAAAGGCTTTTGCATAATCAATAAAGCAGAAGTAGAGATTTCTGGAATTCTTTTGCTTTTTCAATGATCCAACAGATGTTGCCAATTTGATCTCAAGTTCCTTTGCCTTTTCAAAAACCAGCTTGAACACCTGGAAGTTCATGGTTCACGTATTGCTGAAGCCTGGCTTGGAGAATTTTGAGCATTACTTTGCTAGCATGTGAGATGAGTGCAATTGTGTGATAGTTTGAACATTCTTTGGCATAGTCTTTCTTTGGGATTCAAATGAAAACTGACTTTTCCAGTCCTTTTGCCACTGCTGACTTTCCCAAATTTGCTGGCATATTGAGTAAGCACTTGCACAGCAACATCTTTTAGGATTTGAAATAGCTCAACTGGAATTCCATCACCTCTGCTAGCTTTGTTCATAGCGATGCTTCCTAAAGCCCACTTGACTTTTCACTCCAGGATGTCTGGCTCTAGGTGAGTGATCACACCATCTCGGTTAGCTGGGTCGTGAAGATCTTTTTTGTACAGTTCTTCTGTGTATTCTTGCCACCTCTTCTTAATATTTTCTGCTTCTGTTAGGTCCATACCATTTCTGTCCTTCATTGTGCTCACCTTTGCATGAAATGTTCCTTTGGTATCTCTAATTTTCTTGAAGGGAACCCTAGTCTTTCCCATTCTATTGTTTTTCTTTATTTCTTTGCATTGATCACTGAAGAAGGCTTTCTTATCTCTCCTTGCTATTCTTTGGAACTCTGCATTCAAATGGGTATACTTTCCTTTTCTCCTTTGCCTTTTGCTTCTCTTTTTTCAGCTAACAGAAAGGCTTCCTCAGACAACCATTTTGCCTTTTTGCATTTCTTTTTCTTGGGGATGGTCTTGATCACTGCGTCCTGTACAATGCCACAAACCTCCATCCATAGTTCTTCAGGCACTCTATCAAATCTTATTTTTGGTCACTTCCACTGTATAATCTTAAGGGTTTGATTTAGATCATACCTCAGTGGTCTAGTGATTTTCGCTGCTTTCATCAATTTGAGTCTGAATTTGGCAGTAAGGAGTTCACGATCTGAGCCACAGTCAGCTCCTGGGCTTGTTTGTGCTGACTGTATAGAGCTTCTGCATCTTTGGCTCCAAAGAATAGAATCAATTTGATTTCAATATTGACCATCTGGTGATGTCCATGTGTAGAGTGTTCTCTTTTTGTTGTTGGAAGAGGATGTTTGCTATGATCAGTGTTAAGTACTTTATAGGTGATAGGTGAAGTCACTCAGTCGTGTCTGACTCTTTGCGACCCCGTGGACTGTAACTTACTAGGCTTCTCTGTCCATGGGATTCTCCAGGCAAGAATACTGGAGTGGATTGCCATTTCCTTCTCCAGGGGATCTTCCCGACCCAGGGATTGAACCCAGTTCTCCCGCATTGGAGGCAGATGCTTTAATCTCTGAGCCACCAGGGAAGCATATAAGTACTTTATATACAACACAAATTTAAGTCAATGTTCTACTTATTTGTTGTTTTCTTTCTCCTTTTCTGGTGAGATAAAGATCTTGCTTAAGGGTATCTTCTATGCTATAATCACATTTAGTATTGTAAACACCTACATTCTGGCCATAACTAAAACCTGATCTTACTTCCTCTCTCTCTTCCATTTCAATACATGGACTTTAAATATTCACTAGTGTTTTACCATTTTGGAACTCTGTAACCTTAAGATTTATAGAACTTCAATTTTTTATTTTTCTTCAAAATTAGACCCTGCGGTAGTACCCAGTTGAGAGAACAGACTCTCTTTCTCTCTTTTCTGTACACACACACACCCACACACCTTGTGTATCTACAAGATAGCACCTTTTGACTTACCACAACAACCAAAAGGATAGATTGAGAAGATGCTGAATTTGCTTTGACAGGATTGTTTGGTTACGAATAAAATGGAACACTGATTTGAGAAGTCCAGAAAAAATTGGATGGGCCTGAAACTTCTGAAGGCAACTAAAGCTACACATAGCTATTTGGATTAATCTGTTAGCAGAAAATGTATGAGTTTGTTTTCCTTTTTTACTTGAAGGTGTGTTTTCTTTACTGACACAATCATTGCCATTTTGAATTTCTGTGATAGGTGAAGAGATATACAAGTAATAAAAGTACATGATAGTGGAGTGGGTTATATTTGGGATTATTTTGTACCAAATTGATGCTAATATCTTCTACCTTATTCAATCATAACAGAATTTGAGCTTCTGTATACAGAAAAATAACATCACATGAGGTAATTATAATGGTTTTCAGTTGATCACAGCTAGAATTTAAAATGCATTTATCTGAAGACTTATACATTTGTTTTATTAAAGCAAATGTCAGAAACATTGTAATTTTATTTCTCCAATAATATCTCTCTCTTTGAGATCTACTTTGTGTGACTCAGTCTTCAGATTACTCTCTTTTTCTGTTTCTAGTCATTATGCTTAAGGGATTTAGATCCTTTATACCTGGAGTTTAACTCACTATGCAATTTTAAAGGCTCTGATATGATTTCTGAAACAGGGTCTTAAGTATTATACAAAGTAATACTTTTTCTCTGCATAAATTTTTGAATCACTACCAAAAATAGGCATTGACAAATACCTCTATACAATAGGATAAAAATGTGAGTTTCTCTCTGGTGTTCCACCTAGAGGAAGTAGACTCAATTGGCTTAAGAGATTTTTTTTTTTTCCCCACTGAATCAGACTGTCCTGAGAAGACACTAGTAGAAAATAAGTTTAAAATATATTTAGTTTACTACCATGAAGTTATACTTTCAGTTACTTTGTGAATACAATGAATATTCATTGAAAATCAATGTTAGATGCAGTATTTATTTAATCTGTATCTTCCCCCACCCCCCCGCCCTTTGGTTGTGCTGGGTCAGCATTGCTGTGTTGGCTTTTTCTCTAGTTGTGGCAAGCAGAAATGACTCTCTAGTTGCAGTTTATGGGCTTACTGCAGTGGCTTCCCTTGTTCCAGAAAATACGTTTCAGAGCAGAGACTCAGTAGTTGTGGTGCACAGGGTTAGTTAAGTCTGGAGGCATGTAGGATCTTCCTGGGCTAGGGACAGAACTTATGCATCCTACATTGGCAGGCAGATTCTTTATCAACAAGTCACTGGGGAAGCCCTGAATTTCTATCTTTTAATTGCACTTTTTTTTGGCAAAATTTTCTTTCTTACGAAAACTGCTGAATGGTGGAACTGTTTTCATTCTTTATTATATCTACTAATGAGGGGGTAGTAATCAAGAATACGATACAGATGATATTGGCAAAGATGAGTCCTTATAAAAGTTTGTGAAGATCCTGCTTTATTAATGGAACTACTAGAATTTTCTAAACTAGGAAGTTAATTGTAGATATTATCTTTCCTTTCTACTAGCATTGTAAAACATTTGTATTAGGAGTTGAAAATGTATCTTATTTCACCAAAGCTAAGTTTCTTCTGGATTAGAATAATCTGCTTCTGGGACATATAGAGGAAAGTATTTGTTTACGAGTAAAATACTGTAGGGATTCAGAAGATTCCACCTGTGTTCTTCCCTTTACTTGTAGCGAAGAACTTTTAGTTTCTAACTTAAGAGAAAAGTTATAAAGTTTAAAGGACCTCAACACTGATTTAAATGTTCATTAAGTCATAGCAAGATTCCCTTTCTTGGTGTTCATGGTAGAATTTTAGCCAGGAGACAATAACTGAACCTTGGCTATTTAGAAGGGGAGTGGGGACTAACAACTAGACTTAAACCAATTTTGCCCAATTTGACTGTGTACTTATAATTTCACTCTGCAAGGTTATTTACCCCAAACTATTACTAATGTAACTTTGAGCAGATAAATAAGGAAAGCATTTTCCTTTCAGTTTTACCTCTGCTGGGCTTGTGTTCAGTGACACAGCAGTTAGTATCCTCTCCAGCCACAAGCTGATTCCTGCGAGCTGGGTGCAGGGAGCCAAGAGGAGACCAGACATGATGAAAGCTGTTGCTTTCTTCTTTCCAGGTAAGGGTCCCTGGGTGCTCATCCCTGGGACGCTCCTTAGCCAGCTGTTCCTCTTAACTATCTCTCCCTCTACATCCAGCTCAGGACAAGAGTGATGCATTAACAGCGCAGTGCTGGGAACACCATAGTGTGCCTGATGGTGTGCAGAAATCCTTCTCACATACTTTTGCTGTGCAGTTCATTTTTTAACAAAGAACTAGAAAGGAAAATGTGGATGTCAGTGAAAGAGAAGAGCAGGGGGTGAAAGACCACTTGGTAGCAAATGAATTACATTCAAAGTCAATTTGTAACTAATTCTTCCTGTGGCTATTAAAAGAGCTAGCATTACATAGAGTCACAAACCAATCCCTAGAAAATGAGTATCAGTTAGAGACCCACTTCGGGGAATAAAGTATCCTCTTTAGAGGAAATCATTCTTGAAGTCTGTATATTAAGTTTGTTCTCACTATTCTTAGGCAGGTTTAAAAAATATAGCAGAAAAGAAAGATAAACGGTTGGATTTATCCATTTTAAAGAGACCATAAATTGACCTCCTGCTGATGACAAAGTACTCAGTAAGAGAAAAAAAAAAAAAACTGAAAAAACCCACAAAGAAACCCTTCACAGCCAACAACAGAGATGGCTTCATTCAATTACCTTTCATATAGAGGATCCTGTTTGGATTTTAGTCCCATAAAATATTTATTAGGAGAAAATTCAGGAATATTATCAAAACACCAAAAAATAAAAGCCTAATGCATGAGGGCACAAAACATTTTTGTAACTCCTTTGACATATGAGCTAGCTGTAATGTAAAGTTTCTTATTTACTCCTTTATTCATTCAATCCTTCCTTCTTTCTCCCCTTTCATATCCCCTCTCTTCTTAATTTTCTTCATTTTTTCCCTTTCTTACTTCCTTTTGTGCTTCCTTTTTTATTGAAAGGCCCTATTCCAAAAGGTGGGAAGTAATATGGAAAGCTAAGTATCTTTTCCTTAAAGAGCTTAGAAGAATAATTTCATTTATTAGCCTTTACCTTTAATGTAGGGTCTTAGATTCTTAATTCTACTGCAATATACAACGACAACTACTACTTTAATTGAACCAGTAAGGAGAGTCTCAGAAAAATGACTTTATTGCCGGTTATCTAGTCTGTGTATTAGCTGCATTGTAGAAACTTCTTGGAGGTGACCTCTTCGAGATACACACATCTTGTCATCAACAATCCATAGGAGAGTTTGAAATGGGGTATGAGAACTTGCTATGTTTTACTTGGCATCTTGGGAGATACCATTATCATGAACCCTTGAATTTACTGTCTTCATAGACAACTTGCTATGGGAAAGGGGGACTTCAGAATTAACTCAGCAGCTTCTGCAAATGAATGTTCCATGAGAGGATTACTGCAGACCCCAGGAGGGGACATTATTCTTGCTCTTCATTAGAAGGGGTGAGAAAAAGCTGTCCTTTGTGTTCCTGGATAGGCAGACTTTATTCCAGTAGGAGTTTCTCTCTAGAATTCAATTCTCTAAAATTCTTAGTGCTCCCAAAGTCAGACTTGTCTTTAATGGAAAGGGGATAAGGGGAATCTGAAAATGTCAAGTACAGAGTTTTATTTTTCAAGGAGACTATGGGTTTACAAATTGGGAGGGGGGAAAAAATTCCTTTAAAACAAAATGAAAGTGTGATTTTGAAAGTCTTATGCATCGCAATTTGACAATATTCACTAACTGATAATGCCACCCACTTGACTAATTTACCAATTTAAAGTTATTTTGTCATCTCCCTGTAAGCCACCCAACATAAGTTTTCTGTGTTAAAATGTGTATATCTGTGTGTGTGTCCATATGTTTTATTACTACTCTACAGCAGCAAATAACTTCCCACGATGTTTAAGAAACTATAAACTAACAACACATTCCTTCTTTATTTTTTTCAGTAACAATGATATTTCCATAGAGGTAATTTTTTTTTTCAAAGTTAAATTTTAGTGCAACGTGTGGGTAAACAAAATGCAACTGAATTTTCAAAAGTCTATAAATAATTTTTAAGAAAATAATTGAAAACAGGAAATACAGATGAAATTGTTCGAACTATTTGAATTTTCAAAGAGTGGAAATGAAATCTGAAGAGAAAAAGACTCAGTATTTGATAATAAAATTATTTAAATTTGAGTATCCCCTGGTGGCTCAGATGGTAAAGCGTCTGTCTACAGTGCGGGAGACTCGGGTTCGATCCCTGGGTCGGGAAGATGCCCTGGAGAAGGAAATGGCAATCCACTCCAGTACTACTGCCTGGAAAATCCCATGGACAGAGGAGCCTGGTAGGCTACAGCCCATGGGTTCGCAAAGAGTCGGACACAACCTGATTTAGTTATCTATTTAAACTTGGGAGTTTAAAGTGAATACATGCAGAAACCAATATAAAATGATTCTGTCTTTTTCTACCACTTTAAATATGCTTATTAAAGTGAATCATAAATGCAGAATCAGTTCAGTTCAATCGCTCAGTCATGTCCACCTCTTTGCAGTCCAACCCCATGTACTGCAGTATGCCAGGCCTTCCTGTCCATCACCAACTCCCAGAGCTTGTCCAAACTTCATGTCCATTGAGTCAGTGATGCCATCCAATCATCTCATTCTCTTTTGTCCCCTTCTCCTCCCGCCTTCAATTTTTCCCAGGATCAGTATCTTTTCCAAGGAGTCAGTTCTTTACATCAGGTGGCCAAAGTATTGGAGCTTTAGCTTCATCAGTCCTTCCAATGAATATTCAAGACTGATTTCCTTTAAGATGGACTGGTTGGATCTCCTTGCAGTCCAAGGGACTCTCAAGAGTCTTCTCCATCACCATAGTTCAAAAGCATCAATTCTTTGGCACTCAGCTTTCTCTATAGTCCAACTCTCACATCCATACATAACTACTGGAAAAATTGTAGCTTTGCCTAAATGGACATTTGTTGGCAATGTAATGTGTCTGCTTTTTAATATGCTGTCTAGGTTGATCACAGCTTTTCTTCCAAAGACCAAAGATCTTTTAATTTCATAGCTGCAGTTACCAACTGCAGTGATTTTTGGAGCCAAGAAAATAAAGTCTGTCATTGTTTCCACTGTTCCCCCATCTATTTGCCATGAAGTGATGGGACTGGATGCTATGATCTTTAGTTTTTGAATGTTGAGTTTTAAGCCAGTTTTTTCACTCTCCTCTTTCACTTTCATCAAGAGGCTTTCAAGTTTCTTACATTTTTTAATTTTAAAATATCTAATTTATTAGACATGTCTTATAGGTACTAATTACAGAAAGAGATTTTGATTGGGACTTCTATTTAAACCTAAGACAGGTATTGCATTGAGTGTTACCCTAAGATGGATATTGTATTGAGAGCTAAACTCAAATCAATCGTATCATTGTTATTTTCTTTGCAATACCTGTAAAAAGTAGAAAAATTATTAATATAAAGCACAGCCTTAAAAAAAAATTTCCAGTATCAGTCTCTGTCAAATAAATAATTACAAACTATCTACTCATCATGTTGTTAGACATGGCCCTTTACAAAAAGATCTGTATAAATCTTATGCCCTAGGAATTTAGAAGAGGTGACTGTCATATTAATTTGGCCCTTTTTGTATACCATTGAATATTTTTAGAACTTTATAGAACATATGGGTTGTGGTTAAAAGTAAAATAAAAACCTTTTTATAAGGCCTATGAAAAGTTGTAAGGTAACCTCCTGGCTCTGTGTGAACAATTCTAAGAGTGGAGAATTCACTGCAAAATGAGGAAAACTGATCCTTCCAAAGAACGGTCTGAGAAGTCTCTCTCATCTTTTAACCAATGAGACAAAGATTATCTCCTAAAGCAATCATGACAAATTTCCCATATCTTGTTATCTCTTAGATTATTCGAAGCCACTTGTCCTAATTTGCTTCCTTAAATTCCCATAGGTATCCTATAAATTAAGTATATCTATTTTTACATTTCTTCTTATATTATGGTAGTTATTAATTTCAAACCTTCTAGCCCATTAGTTTCAGTAAGCTGAAGTGGTTGTCTTTTGATCTTTTTCCGTCATGTAACTTGCTAGCACTTTCAGAAATGTCTATGCTTCTCTGTTCTATGTTCTTTCTCGTCACTGCCCACCCTTTTCTCTCCTCTTAAAGTTCTTTGACCTTTGTTATATTACTTTAAGCCTGGTCTCCATAGGGTTAGAAGCTTGGCTGGTACTGTTTCTTCCCTTCTTGGACTCCATTTCAACCTCTAAACAGTTTGGGGTCACTATTCCAATATATTCCATGCATATCCATAGTTTGAAGTTGCACACCAAGCTGGTTACAAACATCTAACCCAAATCAGAGTTCAGGCATGCCAGCTTCCTCAGGGAGACTTTTGAATAATTATTTCATGAGCTCCATGTTCCAAGGCCACCATTTTGTCTCTGTCTCAGGCCTTAACAGAACGGTGGTGTAGGGATGCTGAGATTTCATATCTGTGGCAAACTATGGTGAGTTCAAGTACAGTAGAAAGTGAAGAGGAACTAAAAAAGCTTCTTGATGAAATTAAAAGAGGAGAGTGAAAAAGCTGGCTTAAAGCTCAACATTCAGAAAGCAAAGATCATGACATCTGGTCCCATCACTTCATGTGAAATAGATGAGGAAACAGTGGAATCAGTGTCAGACTTTAGTTTTGGGGGCTCCAAAATCACTGCAGATGGTGACTGCAGCCATGAAATTAAGAGACGCTTACTCCTTGGAAGAAAAGTCATGACCAACCTAGATAGTATATTCAAAAGTGGAGACATTACTTTGCCAACAAAGGTCCATCTAGTCAAGGCTATGGTTTTTCCAATGGTTATGTATGGATATGAGAGTTGGACTGTGAAGAAGGCTGAGAGAAGAAGAATGGATGCTTTTGAACTGTGGTGTTGGAGAAGACTTTTGAGAGTCCCTTGGACTGCAAGGAGATCCAACCAGTTCATTCTGAAGATCAGCCCTGGAATTTCTTTGGAGGGAATGACACTGAAGCTGAAACTCCAGTACTTTGGCCACCTCATGTGAACAGCTGACTCGTTGGAAAAGACTCTAATGCTGGGAGGGGTTGCGGGCAGGAGGAGAAGGGGACGACAGAGGATGAGATGGCTGGGTGGCATCACTGACTCAATGGATGTGAGTCTTAGTGAACTCCGGGAGTTGATTATGGACAGGGAGGCCTAGTGTGGTGTGATTAATGGGGTCACAGAGTCGGACGCGACTGAGTGACTGAACTGAACTGAACTGAGAGAGGCTTTATTGTTAAGCTGTTGAGTATACCTCTTCTGATTGCCCACTGACAGTCTTCTTAGCCTCATACTTTACTCCTCACAGAAGCTTTCCAATTAAAAAGTTCATCTCCAAGTTCTTAAAGAATTCATGCATAAAACATTTTCCTTTAAGAGCTGGAGATCTAATTCAATGCAGATTTCAAAGCGAAGAGTATGCACCAACCACTGATGTCATTGTTGCTGCTAAATGTAGGAAATCACCAGTGCTGGAGATTCTCTTTACAAAACAGTGAACTGTAAATTTTCAGGGAGCCAGTATGCTCTAACTTCTTGAGTGGATAATGTCTTTCTTTTAGCTAAGTAGGTTGTATTATTGCCACAAGATTATTGGAATACCCATTCTAGCTGCACTGGGATCTATTCCTGTGGCCCTACTCAGATTTGGAATGTACATAAAGCAAAGTGGATAATGCCATGGACAGAGGAGTCTGGTGGGCCACAGTCCAAAGGGTCTACAAAGAGTCAGACACAACTGAGCACATATAGGAATGAGAATACAATAACTGATATCTGTATTTTTGTTTCAAGGTCTTTAAATGAACTGTATACAGTAAACTTTTGTTGAGTTCCTGTAATGCCTAACTTTTCTAAACAGACACCTTAGTTCTAGGTAAAAGCTACTGATAAGATAATATCTCTTTGAGATTTCTACCATTGACTAAATCTTACACATTCAGTGCATGAAGGGCTTAACTCAATGGGGGTATCTAGTAGTCCTTCCCTTATAACTCCCTGTAGTACCTAATAGAACTTTGATCTTTGAGGTTCTACTCTCAGACTGAAGTTACTAGAGACTTAACACGATTGGTGACTTTGAGAATCAAGCCGTAGTATGTTGGATCCAAATTTCCACCCGACCTAAAACTGAGACCATATGGAGAAACACTGCTGACAGTTTGCCACAGGTAGAGGTAGGGGTTTATGTCCATGACATTCATCCCATCCAACTACATACAATAAAATAAATTAAAAGGCATGTCATTTATTTCCCATTGTGCCTCTTTCCCATTTCCCATGGCCTCTTCTAGCTGAAAGTCTACTAATTCAGATCTCAGTTTCCTCTACAGCTATAAGTTTAGACTGCTACTTAATATTTTTAGTTACATAACCCTATGGGATGATAGATTAAACTTGTGGAAAACTAAACCAGTCAGTACTTTTTTGTGTAACTTTCTATTAATTCAGGTCTTCATACATCCTGTACTTGTCATTTTTTTTCTTTTTTAAGTAAAGAACTTTTACATATATCATTGGTCTAGAAGGAGATATTTGGAAACTGGACTCTAAGGCATAGAAGCCAATTTTTCCATATTTCCCCTTTGTTTACATTTTGTTAGCTATGTTCATTTTCCCTTTACATTTAATTTATTCTTTTATCAATAAAATTTGTTTTCCCCATGTTTCAAATTTACAAAAAAGATAGTACTTGAAATTAATTAGAGAAGAAATCTTCAATTGTATTGTGAGAAATAAAAATAAAGAATAACACAAAGTTCTTTTGGCCATTCAAATTAAGATGATGTTTGATGTAAAATGTCAAAATCAATTCTACGTAGCCCTGCTCTAAGAGGGGCAAAGGCTGAGGGAAAATGATGCAGCAAAATTTTCTTGGCTATGCTTTTCCTCAAATGCATATTTATTTAGTATTATATTACCAAGAAAATATCTCCACTCAATACCTCCATTATGATACCTTAAATAAAGACACTCATCAAAGGAAACATTACTGGAATAATTTTGACTATCCATCTGAATGCAGTGAGCAGAAAAATTGAACAGTTATCTCAATGAGAACCTCCAATAAGCACAACCTTGTCTGGAAAAGACTACAGCTTTCAGTCGTGGGAACTTGGGATCATAGCTATGTTAAACATTTGCTCAGTTCAATCATCTTCCTGTATAGGCCAAAGCAGAATGGTTTTATGAAGTGACAATAATGTATTTCTTCAAGATATTTTACTTAGAATATGTTCAAGATGGCAAGGATTGTAGAGTATAACTCTCACCGACAATTACTAGCACACAGATGATTTCTTATGAAAAGGCAATGTAGTTTAAGTACACTAAAAGTACTGTCAGAACTGCTAGCACCTCATGGAAAAATTTTGAAGAATGTATTCAGAAAATTCAATTTAGCCTCTATTCTGTTTCTTTTTAAAAAAATTCTTTATTGATAGAGACAATGATCTAATTTTCAATTATTCTAAAAGTCTCATATATATTTTGTAACTCCTTCCTCTTATTTTATAAGTATCAAAAAAGTTCGACTCTATACCACCCTAAAATTAATTTTCTACATGCAATAAATTTCTAGATAAAAGTGGGAATTAAGTGACATTTTTCATGACATTTTTCATAATTTCACTTAACAGTATCTATGTCTTCTTTCAGGTTCCTGTGGTTTTGGTTTTGTGTGTGTGTGTGTTTTCTTTTTTCTTTTTTCTTTTTCTTTTGACTTAGTATTTTCCTCAAGACTGTTAATGCTTGGAAGATGGAAACTGTGTAGCTCATCAATACCTAACAGATTTTTATTGATCCACTCTTCCTGTTATCCCTCAAATGCTATTTAAGTAGATTTGAATACTATTGGATTATAGTTAGACATTACAATTTCTCTGGACAATGTGAAAGACCTTAGATACTGCTGTTTCTTTCTCAGAAGAGAACAGAATTTTACTTTGGGGGCATTATAACATGGGCCCTGAGAAAGTTTCCAAGCTACTTTGCAAACACTTTCAAGTTCATTTGATCTATGAAAAGGTTTATCTAGTAAAAATTGTAATAAATGTGTGTACAATCACTAAAATTATCTTATCCAGTTTATTCATCCCTACCAACTTTATTATCTTTACTAAAGAAAAGACAAGTATGATTCATCTTCTAGCAAACATTCTCAGATTTTGGTCATAGACATAGCTTGTCACGAAAACCAATAAAGGGATTGATGTACCTTTTTAATACACTACCTGATTACCACTAGACTTATAATTTCTTTTAGGCCTTGGGCATGTGAATCAGTTCTATTTTCACTAATTCTCTGGGTTGTCAAAAGTTAAGGGCAATGATCTGACAAATCATCTTCAGGAGAAGGTGAGTCTAAGAAACATATTTGCTTTCATGATGTCACATAGTTAAAATGAAGAAGGACAGATACATGGTTTATGGCCTGTTATAGAAGTAGATGTGTTTGTGAAAGCTGTTCCTCAAACTACTTTTTTTTCTTGCATGGCATGCATTTAAATGCTAACACACAATTTTCCTGTATTTCTAAATTTAAGTTATCTAGATTTAGATGGGCATAGCAGTCACCAATACCATGTTTTATTTTACAATTACTTCAGTTCAGTTCAGTCACTCAGTTGTGTCTGACTATTTGTGACCCCATGAATTGCACCACGCCAGGCCCCGCTATCCATCACCAACTCCAGGACTTCACGCAAACTCAAGTCCATCAAGTCAGTGATGCCATCCAGCCATCTCATCTTCTGTCATCCCCTTCTCCTCCTTCCCCCAATCCCTTCCAGCATCAGAGTCCTTTCCAAAGAGTCAACACTTCGTGTGAGGTGGCCAAAGTATTGGATCTTCAGCTTTAGCATCAGTCCTTCCAATGAACATCCAGGACTGATCTCCTTTAGAATGGACTGGTTGGATCTCCTTGTAGTCCAAGGGACTCTCAAGAGTCTTCTCCAACACCACAGTTCAAAAGCATCATTTCTTCAGCACTCAGCTGTCTTCACAGTCCAACTCTTGCATCCATACTTGACCACAGGAAAAACCATAGCCTTCACTAGATGGACCTTTGTTGGCAAAAAAATGTCTCTGCTTTTCAATATGCTATCTAGGTTGGTCATAACTTTCCTTCCAAGGAATAAGCATTTTTTAATTTCATGGCTGGAATCACCATCTGCACTGATTTTGGAGCCCCCAAAAAATGTCTGACACTGCTTCCACTGTTTCCCCATCTATTTCCCATGAAGTGATGGGACCAGATGCCATGATCTTATTTTTCTGAATGTTGAGCTTTAGGCCAACCTTTTCACTCTCCTCTTTCACTTTTATCAAGAGGCTCTTTAGCTCTTCTTTGCTTTCTGCCATAAGGGTGGTGTCATATGCATATCTGAGGTTATTGATATTTCTCCCAGCAATCTTGATTCCAGCTTGTGCTTCTTCCAGCCCAGCATTTCTCATGATGTACTCTGCATATATGTTAAATAAGCAGGGTGACAATATACAGCCTTGACATACTCCTATTCCTATTTGGAATCAGTCTGTTGTTCTATGTCCAGTTCGAACTGTTGCTTCTTGACCTGCATACAGATTTCTCAAGAGGCAGGTCAGGTGGTCTGGTATTCCCATTTTTTTTTTTTTTTTTTGAGACTTTTCCACAGTTTATTGTGATCCACACAGTCAAAGTGTTTGGCATAGTCAATAAAGCAGACATAGATGTCTTTCTGGAACTCTCTTGCTTTTTCTATGATCCAGCAGATGTTGGCAATTTGATCTCTGGTTCCTCTGCCTTTTCTAAAACNAGTTAAATAAGCAGGGTGACAATATACAGCCTTGACATACTCCTATTCCTATTTGGAATCAGTCTGTTGTTCTATGTCCAGTTCGAACTGTTGCTTCTTGACCTGCATACAGATTTCTCAAGAGGCAGGTCAGGTGGTCTGGTATTCCCATTTTTTTTTTTTTTGAGACTTTTCCACAGTTTATTGTGATCCACACAGTCAAAGTGTTTGGCATAGTCAATAAAGCAGACATAGATGTCTTTCTGGAACTCTCTTGCTTTTTCTATGATCCAGCAGATGTTGGCAATTTGATCTCTGGTTCCTCTGCCTTTTCTAAAACTAGCTTGAACAGTTCACATATTGCTGAAGCCTGGCTTGGAGAATTTTAAGCATTACTTTACTAGCATGTGAGATGAGTGCAACTGTGCAGTAGTTTGAGCATTCTTTGGCATTGCCTTTCTTTGAGATTGGAATGAAAACTGACCTTTTCCAGTCCTGTAGCCACTGCTGAGTTTTCCAAATGTTCTGGCATTTTGAGTGCAGCATTTTCACAGCATCATCTTTCAGGATTTGAAATAGCTCCACTGGAATCCCATCACCTCCAGTAGCTTTGTTCATAGTGATGTTTTCTAAGGCCCACTTGACTTCATGTTCCAAGATGTCTGGCTCTAGGTGAGTGATCACACCATCTTTATCATCTGGGTTGTGAAGATCTTTATTGCACAGTTATTCTGTGTATTCTTGCCACCTCTTCTTAATATCTTCTACTTCTGTTAGGTCCATGCTGTTTCTGTCCTTTATCGAGCCCATCTTTGCATGAAATGTTCCCTTGGTATCTCTAATTTTCTTAAAGNTTTAGGATGGACTGGTTTGATCTTTGTGCAGTCCAAGGGATTCTCAAGAGTCTTCTCCAACACTACAGTTCAAAAGCATCAATTCTTTGGCACTCAGCTTGCAAGCTTTTCTTGACTTCCTTAAAATGGAAATAAGTCTACTTTCTATGTGATCTTCCTATGAGTGAAGTGAAATGATGTCACTCAGTCGTGTCTGACTCTTTGCAACCCCATGGACTATAGCCTATGTGATCTTCCTATACTTTGCACCAACCGCTATCACATGGTTGTGGTTTAGTTGCTATGTTGTGTCCAACTCTTGAGACCCCATGGACTGCAGCCTGCTAGGCTCCTCTATCCATGGGGATTCTCCAGGCAAGAATACTGAAGTGGGTTGCCATTTACTTCTCCAGGGGATCTTCCTGACCCAGGGATTGAACCTTGATCTCCTGCGTTGCAGGCAGATTCTTTACTGACTGAGCTATGAGGGTATCATACTGTAATAAAATTATCTGCTATCTCAACTAGACAATAAGCTCTTTGAAAGGGACACATTTTTCCTGCTTTTTCCCCTCCAGTGCTTAGCATAAAGCTGGAATAAAGGACTGAGTAATAGTATAAACATATTTTCCCCTTTCCAAAAGCAACTGCATACTTTTTTCTATCAATTACAAGTTAAATTTTAATAAAATGATAGGATCCTTGTAGGGGCATTCAATACTTCATGGTACTAACGCATGGTCTCATGTAGAGTTCCTATGAGTGCTTGGAGGCTCTAGCTAGAGTCATCTTAGCTATGATCTGGTCATGTGTGGCAAAAAGATGCCCTAGAGTCAAGGAGCTAATCTGTTTATTAAGAAAGTGGAGTTACAAATTTAGCAGCAATGCAAGTAATGCCACAACTGCCTTCCAGCAAATCACTATTAAGCACATATCACAGTGACGTCAGATCCCTTATGTCACATCAAGACATGAGGGCAGGGACATGGAAGCCCTAATCAAGGAGAGTCCCAGTATAAAGAGATTAAATACTGTGCTTGAAAAGACAGCACAGGTATTGGGAATATCTACCCTCAGCACAGGAAGATCCATACCCTCATGTCTAATAGCTCTATTCTGACAGTCACAGACTCTTCCTCTGCCGCTGATGACATATGTGGATTAAGAAAAGGGCAATTATGTCAGAATCTAGAAAGATTATATGCGGACTCTACCTGTGTGGACATGTGTGGATTAAGAAAATGGCAATTATATACAGAACCTAGAAAGATGGTACCAAAGACTTTATTTGCAGGGTGGCAGTGGAGAGAGAAATATAGAGAATAGACTTATGGACACGGGGAGAGGGGAAGAGAGAGTGAGATGCATGGAAAGAGTAGTATGGAAACTTACATTACCATACGCAAAATAGAGAGCCAATGGGGAATTTGCTGTAAGTCTCAGGGAACACAAACAGGGGCTCTGTATCAACCTAGAGGGGTGGGATGGGGAGGGAGAAGGGAGGGAGGTTCAAGAGGGAGGGGACATATGTATACCTGTGGCTGATTCATGTTAAGGTTTGACAAAAACAACAAAATTCTGTAAAGCAATTATCCTTCAATCAATAAATAAATAAATTTAAAAAACAAAATAGCAATTATGTCTACACTTTCTAACAAACAGATTCCCCTTCAGATAGCATCTGAAGTACTTTAGGTAAGTTCAAGGGTTTAAAATAGTCAGGCCTTACTGTACAAGGTCACTCAAAGCGCTGGAAATCTACCTGTGACTTTGCTAATTTCCTTCTCTTCCCTTCCACCCAAACATTCTCAGGGAGTACTCTGCAATCGAAAGAGGTCACAGGTGTCAGCTACTTCTCTGAAATTTTCTTCTACCTTGTTTTACCTAAATTTTGACTTTCTCTTAAGGACAATAATTTCTTTATGATCTTCTGTAGGGCTGTTACTCATATCCTTAGAATTGGAAGGAAGATGATATCAAGTACAATACACATTCCAGAGCATTCATCTTTTCAAAATAAAGATACACAATAATACCACTTTGACATTCATGCTCCCTCCAGTGGACCTCCTACTACCGGTCACTCACCCACTTCCTGGATTTTCTACCCAAAGTGCACTTTGTCAACTGGCCTTTTATCTTCCTCTAAAACTTAAGATGTCTATCATGATACTAGGTGATTCTGATCTCTTGATCAGTGGCCTGACATAAATGAACTGATCAGAGTTATAATTTTATGTTTCAAGGCTGTTAAAATTTTACTGCTAGCTCTCTGAGAGAGATGACATCTAATAATTAGCAATGTCTAGCTGCTGTATATTATCAAATAACCCAGAATTAAAGCCAAATTGATCATTTAAAACCTGATGTCCTATGATGAAAATGGATTCCTTTCAAGAAAATGAGTTAACACATGATGTTTGTGTCTCAGACTATATCTATTCAGATCCCTTTATAGAGTTAGATTAGGAGCTTCCCAGCTGGCACTAGTGGTAAAGAATCCACCTGCCAATGCAGGTTAGACGTAAGAGACACAGGTTGGAGGACATGGAAACTCACTCCAGTATTCTTGCCTGGAGAATCTCATGAACAGAGGACCCTAGTGGGCTGCAGTCTATGTGGCTGCAAACAGCTGGACAGGGCTGAAGTGACTTAGCATGTACTCACAGGGTTAGATTAGTAAGAACAACTTCCAAAACCCTAAGTATTTTCTCATGTACTTGGTCTTTAGTTAGTTCAAGATATTTTGTTGACTATAGATACATTATTATGTTTTGTTTAAAAAAATTATGCATTTCTGTGAGAATGCCTGGCTGAAAGATAGGGCAAAAATAGCCTTTAGTTATTTTTACAAAATAAAAAAAAGCATATATTTTGTTATTTATTTAATGCATATAAGAGCTCCAAAAAGTGTAGATATTTGCTACTATAGGAAGGAAAATGTTTTCTTCCCTACTTCTTTGGTCTTTGGCTAGTCTAATAATTAAATTAACACAGGACAGCTTAATAGAAAATCAAATTTAATTATGTGCATACAAGGGTCCCATAAGAATATAAGACCCACAAGAATTCAGGTAATTGAGGCTTATATGATGCTATTCTCAGCTAAGGAAAGTGGGAAGGAGTATGCAACTTTAAAGGGAAGGAAGATAAGTCACAGGAAGATGGTAAGAACAAGTGTTTTGGTAAACAAAGATTTGCCAGACACACAAAAGCAGTAGGACACAGAAAAGACTTTGATCTCCAGGCCCGGCTGAGCTCCTTCATGGCTTAGCACACCTAGCTCATAGTCTCTGCAGTTATCTCTGGTGATAGCTCTCTTCCTGGACCAGGCCTTCTATATAAATTCTTTCAGGCAGTCAACAGATAGGTAACAGTTTTTCTTCAATCAGCTGGGTCTTGATTATCTCCAGCCCAAAAGAGCCTGCATGCCAAAGAGACACATTTTGAGACTTGCCTTGAACTCCTTCACTACTGAGAGTGAACCAAGCCTTTTTTGATCATTTCTATTAATTACCATGATTGATTTAACATCAATCGGGTCATCAAGCAACTATTGCAGTATTTGGGATCTTAAAATAAAGTACTGAAGCTCTGAGGAAGGATTTTAAATTTTAAAAGAAGTCAGGGTATTTCCCAACCTTCAGATTTACAATATAGGGAGGCGATAGTCAGTGATAAAAACCGTATTCTAATTTCATCTCAGAGGTGAGATAATATATGTGGATTAATATTTATTTTTCTTCTTACCAGCTATTTCTATGTGTCACTCCTCTAAATTAGAAGATAATATCTTCAAACTAAACAAATAACAGGCTGAAAGGATTTTTTAAAAGATATTGATTTTAGAAGATGATATTAAAATTAAAAAAATAATAAAGCCATTTAAAAACCCTCAAAAACAAAGTAGGGAACTCATATTAAAATTGCAGGACTAACTTCCTCATAGAATTATTTCAGGCATGCTGAATTTGTACCTTTTATATGATTTTCCCAGGGCTAAATTTAGTCTTGAATATTTTTGCTTGAGAATATCATGCATTCATTTCAGCAAATTATGTAAGCTTTTAAATAAAAATCCACATGGTATAACTACTTGTATATTTACTTATATGTATTTTTTTTATTTCTTGTTCTTAATTTCTTATTCCAAAGACACACACACACACACACACACACACACAGAGTAATTGAAAACGTTGGAAAACGTACACTGAACAACAGGCAATTAACATACCTTCTAGCATACCTAGGGTAAACACAGCATTTAAAATTAAGAAATTAAATAAAATTATATTTTCCATACAATGTAAAAACTACCAATGTGAATGCTTTTGAGAAGGTTTCTTGGGAAAACAATCATGACAAAAGAGTATTTGAATGACAATATATAACAAAATTAAAACCAGAGAATTAATCTCTGTCTTCACAAACACTGGCTGATGCTAACACAATTGTAGAAACCATGTATTTAAAGCTACATTTTATAAAACTTCACTGGCAAAAATCAATAGAAAGCTTTAGTGGGTAGAATGTGTGTAATAGTAACAAGTAGAAAGGTTAGTGTAGAAGTTAATGGTTCTATCAGGAATAAAACAGAGTTAAAATGTGAAGGAAAGGTCTCCCACAAGTGGTTCATTAACCTTTTAGAACCCCAGTGTATCCTTGCTCTAAAGATTACAACAAGCCTGACTCAGACTTTCCTAGCTTTTGCTAATACTGCAGCTCACACAGTGTTGTGTACATTTCTTCTGATAGAATTATTTTTAATACAATTGTATGTCATTGCTAAAAACTAAAGACTTCTTGAGAGTCCTTTGGACTGCAAGGAGATCAATCCTAAAGGAAATCTTCCAGTCCTCAATATTCATTGGAAGAACTGATGCTGAAGCTGAAACTCCAATACTTTGGCCACCTGATGTGAAGAGCTGACACGCTGGAAAAGACCCTGATGCTGGGAAAGACTGAAGAAAGAAGGAGAAGGGGACAACAGAGGATGAGATGGTTAGATGGCATCACTGACTTAATGGACAAGAGTTTGAGCAAGCTCTGGGAGTTGGTGATGGACAGGGAAGCCTGGCATGCTGCAGTTCATGGAATCACAAACAGTCAGACACAACTGAGCACACAACTGAGCAACTGAATTGAACTGGAAAAAATAGGAGGCCTAGATCGCAGCAACATAGAATTTTGTGTTTTTTTTGGTTTGTTTTCCTTTCAGGTCTCCTTTTTGCATCGATGGACTTCCCTGGTGGCTTAGACAGTAAAGCGTCTGCCTACAATGCAGGAGACCCAGGTTCAATCCCTGGGTTTGGATCTCCTGGAGAAGGAAATAGAAAGCCACTCCAGTATTCTTGCCTGGAAAATCCCATTGATGGAGAAGCCTGAAGTCGCTCAGTTGTGTTTGACTCTTTGCGACCCCATGGACTGTAGCCTACCAGGCTCCTCCTTCCATGGGATTCTCCAGACAAGAGTACTGGAGTGGGTTGCCATTTTCCTTCTCCAGGGCATCTTTCCAACCCAGGGATCGAACCCGGGTCTCCCACATTCCAGCATTCTAAGTCCATGGGGTAGCAAAGAATCAGACACGACTGAGCACTTTCACTTCACTTTTGCATCAGTAGCTGTACTTATCTTCGGGCTTCCTTGGTGATCCAGATGGTAAAGAATCTTCCTGCAATGCAGGAAGCCCAGGTTTAATCCCTGGGTTGGGAAGATCCCCTGGAGAAGGGAATGGCAACCCACTCCAGTATTCTTACCTAGAGAATTCCGTGGACAGAGGATCCTCACCGTACTAACCTCAGAATTTGGTTAATTTTCATCTTATTCTTAGCATTGATTAAATATTGAGAAGAGTGAGGAAGTTTTTGGAACCGATTTGCACCATTCAGAGAAATAATATTATATTCTTTTAGAAATCAAAAACATTCTATGATCTCTGAATTACCTGGCCAAAGTGTTTTGGAGAAGGATGAGGGTTTGGCTTACACTGTAATAATTCAGAGGTACTACTGTGGTTTTTAAGAAAGCCATAGGTAGCTACATACCGGCACAGACAATGACAATGTCTTTGGATAAAATTCAGTCATGGTGTTGTCCCATTTCTCTAATTGCTTTTACTTTTCAATGTTAAGAAAGTAATTAAAGAAAATTCTCATCCCAAACTTACCTCTTCACATAGTATTCTTTCTGTTTCTCTTCTCCTCCCTTTCTTTCTAACCTTTCTGGTTTTCCTTTCAGCAAATTTCCGGGTAGAAGTTTAAATGAGCAGCTGCCACAGCAGGCACTGCCAATGTTCACTGGCCAACCAACCAACAGGGGGTACTCTTGTACAGGATGGCTGTCTCCTCTTTGGAGACAAAACTAACCTCTGTGACAAATTCCAAGTCCACCAGCTTGAAGCCTGAAATCCCAGACCCTACTTTCCTTCCAAATTTTCCAGTTGGTAATCCATCTTCCTGGGCTCATTCCTTGCAAATTTCCATATAATCCAAAAATGAAGCTATTTCTGTTTCTTCCTCTATTTTTGTTTCATAGAGGGGAGAATTCAGTTTATAATTAGAGGAGGAGTAGTTTTTGGATTCTATCCCCTGCATGAAATCTGCTGTAAATATGTCCTGCCAAAATCCTCAACAGAAATGTGCCAGTGTTGTAAAGGTTTAGCTCTTTTATTTTTTCCCTCTAAGTTGAAATTCTCTGTCATTTTATCACATCTTGTCCTTGAAAACCATTTTCTGACCCCCTCACACAATTTTCTTTTTAAAAGATTATGTGGTATGCATGTTTTAAGCCATCCCATCTGTGACAGCTAAAGACAAAAACGTCAGCCTGTGTTTTGGCACAACTTGGGTCTCTGTCCTGTAATCTCATTTGTGCCTGTCCTAGAACTGTTCTTACTAACCAGAATTCTTATCTCATAGCCACAGATGAGGGTAGCATTGTGGCTCTTTGAGCACAATTGATGCACTGGCTAAAATGACATCCAGATCTTTGTTAGAGCAGACATCATCTTTGGAATGGACTCTGACATTGACAATTGCTGAACCCCTTAATCTGTTTTATTTCTCTTGCTTGGATGATGGTCTGAACAGACTGACTTTGGAGAACAATGACTCTGGCTCTTTGAAATGTTGATTTTCATCTGTGCCATGATGTGATGAGCACATGAACTTTTTATATAGTTGGTCAATGATAAGACCTTCTACAAAGAACTACCAGTATTTACAATTTAGTGTTCCTGTCATTTGCCAGAAAGCTTTGTCTGTAAACCCAAAACAGCCTTATAAAGCCAAGAGTTAAATGAGAACTTTGACTTAGCTGCTGTAATGTTATTTTTTTTATGTTTTTGTTCTGCCTTACATAGATTTACATATAAAACTTTGCTGGACCTTGAATCTTTGGAACCAGAAATTATTATAGAATCAAAATTCTAAATTTCTCTTTGGTTTCAACTTTAGTTTTTAATGATAAGCTTTTACATCTTCATGTTGTATATTTAAAAAAACAGAATATTAAAAATAAAATAATGGCTATTTATTATAATGTTTAATTCACAGGATTGACCACTTGACACTGTCGCCTAATTTTATCTTTGTGGCATAAACAATTTTATAAATTGTTGGTAATTTGATAATGCGTTTACCACACTGAAAGAGTGATTATATAGAAGATAACTCCATACAAAAGATCCCTGGTATTACTGAGACCTCTATGTTCAGTCAGTCCCTAAGTCATGTCCACTTCCTCATGACCCCATGGACTGCAGCACCCCAGGTTTTCTTGTCCTTTACCATCTCCCAGAATTTGTGCCAATACTTTGGCCATCTGATGTGAACAGCTGACACATTGGAAAAGACCATGGTATAAATTTGCTTATTAAATATGGACTTATATCTGCCTGCAGTATATAAAATCCAAAGGCTAATCTATTATCATGGAAAATGTCATCTTGAAATCTAAAAATTTTATCTAGCTTACAACTCTAACATATAAAGCTGAATATATATAAAGCAAATAATAGAGGCATGAAAAGTGAAAGTGTAGTCTCTCAGTCATTGTGACCTCATGGACTGTAGCCTACCACGCTCCTCCATTCATGGGATTTCCTAAGCAGGAGTACTGGAGTGGGTTGCCGTTTCCTTCGCCAGAGGATCTTGCCTACTCAGGGATCGAACCTGGGTCTCTCGCATTGTGGGCAGGCGCTTTACCGTCTGAGCCACCAGGGAACTATATAATAGAGGCATAACATTTGCTATGTTATAACTAAGTTAAAAATAAATGCTTTAGAACATAAAAGCTACGTCACCTGAGAAGTGGTTTTCTTTGTACTTCTTATAATATGAGGTCAATTTCATCAAGTCTCAGTACTTGTAAAACATAGAGATGGATGACAGCCTTACTTGGATAGATGTCTAGTTTCATGGTGTAGAACAGAAATAACTATAGTACTTCATATAGTTCATGTTCTCATTCAGAAATCTAGAGTGCTACATCCTATGTGACAGTCTGAAACTCTCTACGTTTATAACTATTCTTAACCCACCGTCATGCAGTGAATAGGAAACAAAATGTTATCACAATGGAAGAACTCCCAGTTTCAGGGAAGCTGTCTGTGTGATCACAGACTGTTTAAATTAACAGTTAAGAGAGAAGTTCTCATGAGTTGGATTCAAAATGAGAAAAGTGATAATAAAAATCTGAAACAGAATTTCTCGATGCTGAAAGCACAAACTACTAAAAAGCCACAATTTGCTTCTAGTCAGTTTGATTAGGTAGCAGATGAACAATATTATAAATCAAGTGAAATAGAACATACAAAGTTTTTAAAAATCTGGTCACAAAAACTATCAATCTTCAAGTTTTGAAAGGTACATGTTGCCTATTTTGTTCACTAAATTCATTTGGAAATTCTCTTTCTCTGACATTTTACTTTTGTATGACTTAAAAATGTGTGGGAAATAAGCATTCAATCTTCAGTCCATGTGCACTTAGTGATCATTCTCCATATTTTGTCTGGGCAACAATCTAAACATTAATCCTCTTATCAACCTTCATCCTTTCCAGATCTGCACATGGACAAGACTCCACTACTTATCAGTGTGTGATGTGGGGCAAGGTGCTTAATCCCTATAAGTTACAGTTTCCTACTTTATAGAATGGGGAATAACTATACATTGCTCTATTATGGTTTTTTGGGTTAAAGTTCAGCTCTCCTTTCTCCCTACCTCCCTCTATTCTCGCTGTCTCTCTCTCCACTGTACCTTCTACTCCCCATGTGCCCTAAAGGTATTCATCCATGTATCTATTTATCTATCTTTGTATCTACCTACCTATGTATCTATCCATTCATTTGCACATATACCTATTGCATATGGAATTGGAAAGAGGTTGCCAATATCGACAATTCAGTAGAAAATACAGTCACAGTCAGATAGAAAATAAAAGAATGGGACCAAGGGCAAATAAGGTAGTCAAATCTAAATGCAGTCAATAAAGAGTCAGTTGATTTTACCAAAAACAAAACAAAACAAAAAACAAAATGAGAAGAAATAGAGTCCTATATCTTCCAACTGCTTTCTTTCTTTTTTTTGTTTCTTGGCAATTTGGAATATGGTTATGCCCAATTTCATATTATCACAATAAACCTTGGGTTTGTTTTCACCATCAAATGGAATTGACAAGAGTTGGCAGCATGGGTGTAATGAATGCCATTTTGCAAGAGAGCTGTACCAGTGTCAAATATGCAAACAGTGCAGTACATTTTGCAAAACAGTACATTGCATTTTGCCAGTGTAGAACTAACCTTACTTTTTACATTCATGTCTTTATGAAGTTAGGATTAGAAATACACATGTAAAGAGAATACTACTGATATTTCTAAAATCACTTGTATGGATCTTAATGATGATGATACAAAAGTTACAGTCCAAATAATACACTGGCTCGAAAATAGTTTAAAAAAAATAAAAAAGAAATTTTACTGGCTATAAATGACATTTCAAACACCCATTTCCAAAATTCTTTCATATTACTTACTGGGTGACTGAGATACTCCTATTTCATAGGAAGAAAATAAGATTTACTATTTTTCACAATATGAAACAAAATAAGAGAATTTAGCAGTAACAGATGGCACTAGTGGTAAAGAATCTGCATCTTAATGTAGGATATGCAAGAGCCATGCGTTCAGTCCCTGGGTTGGGAAGATCCCCTGGAGAAAGAAATGGCAGCCCACTCCAATATCCTTGCTTGGAAAATTCCATGCGCAGAGGAGCCTGGCATGCTACAGTCCATGGGGTGGCAAAGAGTCGGACACGACTGAGCATGCACACACACACATACTCAATCTTGGATTTTCCCATATTTGAACATATTCCCCAAAGTTTAGAACTGTGACTAAAATTAACTCTATTTCAAACTCTAGAAAATTTGGTTTAATTATTTATGCTTCAGGATGAATCAAGCACATTTTAGAGTCAACAAGAAAAATGTTTAACTTTTCTTTTAGAAGGACAAAGACTGATCATTTTTATTAGCTAGTTCTAGAAATGATTTGGCATTGCCTATAAATGATCTTCGGAGAAGGCAATGGCACCCCACTCCGGTACTCTTGCCTGGAAAATCCCACGGACGGAGGAGCCTGGTGGGCTGCTGTCTATGGGGTTACACAGAGTTGAACATGACTGAGTGACTTCACTTTCACTTTTCACTTTCATGCATTGAAGAAGGAAATGGCAACCCACTCCAGTGTTCTTGCCTGGAGAATCCCAGGGGCGAGGGAGCCTGGTGGGCTGCCGTCTATGGGGTTACACAGAGTCAGACAGAGAAGTGACTTAGCAGATAAATGATCTTGGGCTTCCCTGGTGGCTCAGCAGTAAAGAATCCACCTGCAATGTGGGAACCACAGGAGACAAGGGTTCAATCCCTGGGTCTGAATATCCCCTGGAGAAGGAAATGGCAACCCACTCCAATATTCTTGCCAGGAAAATTCCATGGGAGGAGCCTGGGGGGCTACAATCCATGGAGTTTAAAAGAGTAGGGCATGAATGAGCATGCATAAAGGATCTTACCTGTATGGGTTCCTTGGAATTCTTAAAGTGCAAAATCCTCTTAAATCATTAGTGTGGTATATCTCTTCATTCTTGGTTACAATTAACATATGAAACCTATTGTACATGAAATGTACACATATTAAGTGAGATTGTATATATTAAGTGAGGATATTGCTATTGGGCATGTCAAAAGTCCTTTGGAAAAATGTATTTTCTCTCTGTAATATATCATTAGAGAGAAAATTTGACAATATATCTCAATTTAAGTCAGGCCAACGTTTCAAGCAATAAAAATGTTCACTACTTACTGCAGAGATCAAGGAAAAAATATTCAGAATCTTGGGAGAATTTAAAGTGTATATTTGTGATGCAGACTACATTTCTGTGGCTTAGACAACCAAGAGGAGTAAGAATCCAACTTTCCAGGTTAAAACATTTTCCTTTATTCATCTTCTATGGCCATTTATCTCTATACCTCAACTGTATAGAGTTCTTATGAAGACAAGTGGAATAGTTTGCTCTAATGTGCTTAAGCTCTTAGAAGAAAAGTATACTATAAGAGCAAATTATGATTATTACTGTAACAAACACAGGAGATAATTATTTTTGAGTCAAAAAGAACAAGGCAAAGTGTGATTCTGTATTCAAAATGACATGGTGGGCGGTAAGTGATTTTTCACTTCTGTAAAGAGCACTATAATACTTTTCACATTGCAATGCTTATAACATGTATCCTCTAAAGGCCTTACTTCATGTACTCATTTTATAAAAATTTCCCTTTTCTTTCCCACTAAGTTTGTTCTGTCCTTTGTATCACCTGTGTAGGCTTAGAAAGAATTACAGAAAAGCAGTTAAATTTTTGCCAAAAATAGACTGTCAAGAATCCAAGATTTCAGGCATAATAATCACTGCATTGAATATTTTCTTTTACATGGTAGTTCTAATGTAAATTTATAATTTTTAGTAATAAGTTTTCCTTTACAGTTTTTCTGTGATTATTTCTTGTTTATCTCAATATAGTGCCTGGTCAGAGATGATTAGCTTTGCAGAGGAAGGAAGTACTTTGTCTTTTCATAAGTTCCTGAGCTTCATTTTCTATAAAGTGCATATATCCTGATTTGCATTAATTACACATGTTGTGTGGCATTCTTACTGAGCTTTAAACAACTGCATTTAGGTTAAAAGCAGGGGGGTAATTATATTCCTTTGGTTTGGTGTCCATACAAAACTGCAGACTAGATTTCGCAAATGACCGCAGGTAAAAACAACTGAGAGGTTACCACTTTTGAAAGAGACGAGTCTGAAAGACAGTGCCCAGTTTTCGCACTTTGGGTTCTTGTATCTCCCCTTTTAACATATACCCCTTTCATCTTTCTTTTCTGATACTTCCACATTAGGGTTTTAGTAGGAGAAGGCAATGGCACCTCACTCCAGTACTCTTGCCTGGAAAATCCCATGGACGGAGGAGCCTGATAGGCTGCAGTCCATGGGGTCGCTAAGGGTCAGACACGACTGAGCGACTTCACTTTCAGTTTTCACTTTCATGCATTGCAGAAGGAAATGGCAACCCACTCCAGTGTTCTTACCTGGAGAATCCCAGGGATGGGGGAGCCTGGTGGGCTTCCATCTATAGGGTCGCACAGTCAGACATGAGTGAAGTGACTTCGCAGCAGCAGCAGGACACCCAGACTTATCTCAAATGTCACATTTGGTTATACCACCAGATATAGTTCATTCTTGAATTATTTCCTGGAACGCATGCCCTGTCCTCTCTTTTCCACATAGATGCCAGATCCTGGTGTTAAAAAGATATAAAGATAAAGCAGGTAGCTGAAAAATCCAGGTATGATACTCTTTCTGTTTTCCTCCATAACTTCATTAATCATTCTGAGGCACATGGCAATAAAGCAATAATTATATATTGTTTTCTATCCCATGACTGTATTTCTCTTTCTTTCTCTGGCAAATTTTATAAAAAAATTAGAGGCTCCATATTATTTGAATCTGAGTCATCATCTGGTAACTGTGAAAACAGAGTTCACATAAAATCATGTTCTTGCAATTTTCTTACTCTGACATTATTTACATTGAGAGATTTCTAAGAAAAGAAACGTGATTACTACTGTATGTGTTCTTGATCAAGTTCTTCTTATTCTGAAGTTGATTCTTAACTATCAGAATCTTTCAAGTATCTGACTTAAACAGGCAGATAGATGTCAGTTGCTTATGGATAGTTTTAGGAAAGATATCATGGATATCAGTCATTCCAAATTTGTTTAAGAGCCTACATAACACTGGTACAGTCAACTTCATGATAATCTCTGAAGGTGGGGTGTATTGCATTACTACAAGATAATGTAATGTAATAATACTACAATATGATGGAGTAGGGCTCTTAGGACCTGACGGGTAATAGTACACCATAGAAAACATTTGTTGCAAACTTCTGTACAATTGTGAACGATGCTTTCACTTTAAAAGAAATCACATTTATTTATTCTAAATTCATTGAAAAGTTAGTTCAATTTATTCTGAGTGTCTTGCATTACTCTAGGCTTTTGACATACACATGAACAACACTGACCCAGAATACTTATGATTTAGTTGAACTTAATTTTAGTATGGAGACACAGACAACGAATATTGTTACTAAATAAGTAAATTACACAGAATATGCGAAGTTGGTGGACTATGAGGTTTTGGGATTATCTAGAAGTGGGTGGCAGGATGAAATATTAAACAGGATAATAGATACACAAAACTAGAACAAAGAACCTAAGGCAGAAACATATTTGGCAAGTTCGACAAATAGGAGTGAGAGAGCACCCCCTATAATGAGCATAGGGCATGTGGCTTGTCAAAAAGGGAGTCAGAGAATATGTAGCCACTTAGAAGTTTTGAGCAGAGAAGTGACGTGATCTGACAAATTAAAATTTGAATTCCATTAGAATGCAGTCAGGGGCAGAGTCAAAATTGGATACACTATCATACAAAAACTAAAGTGTAACTTCTTCCACAGCAGATGGTTTTTTAATTCTCTGTAAATCAAGATTTTTTGCCTAGTTGAATCAAAAAGAAATCACTTGAAGATATGAACTTGTGAGGAATTCTTATAATCACTCTTTTATAAAGTATTCAGTTCAGTTCAGTCGCTCAGTCGCTCATTCGTGTCCGACTTTGCAACCCCATGAATCTCAGCACGCCAGGCCTCCCTATCCATCACCAACTCCTGGAGTTCACTCAGACTCACATCCATCGAGTCAGTGATGCCATCCTCTGTTGTCCCCTTCCCCTCCTGCCCCTCAATCCCTCCCAGCAGTCCTTTCCAATGAATCAACTCCTTGCATGAGGTGGCCAAAGTACTGGAGTTTCAGCTTTAGCATCAGTCCTTCCAATGAACACCCAGGACTGATCTCCTTTAGAATGGACTGGTTGGATCTTGCAGTCCAAGGGACTTGCAAGAGTCTTCTCCAACACCATAGTTCAACAGCATCAATTCTTCGGCGCTCAGCTGTCTTCACAGTCCAACTCTTACATCCATACATGACCACTGGAAAAACCATAGCCTTGACTAGACAGACCTTTGTTGGCAAAGTAATGTCTCTACTTTTCAATATGCTATCTAGGTTGGTCATAACTTTCCTTCCAAGAAGTAAGTGTCTTTTAATTTCATGGCTGCAATCACCATCTGCAGTGATTTTGGAGCCCAGAAAAATAAAGTCTGACACTGTTTCCACTGCTTCCCCATCTACTTCCCATGAAGTGATGGGACCAGATGCCATGATCTTCGTTTTCTGAATGTTGAGCTTTAGGCTAACCTTTTCACTCTCCTCTTTCACTTTCATCAAGAGGCTTTTTAGTTCCTCTTCACTTTCTGCCATAAGGGTGGTGTCATCTGCATATCTGAGGTTATTGATATTTCTCNCCAGATGCCATGATCTTCGTTTTCTGAATGTTGAGCTTTAGGCCAACCTTTTCACTCTCCTCTTTCACTTTCATCAAGAGGCTTTTTAGTTCCTCTTCACTTTCTGCCATAAGGGTGGTGTCATCTGCATATCTGAGGTTATTGATATTTCTCCTGGAAATCTTGATTCCAGCTTGTGCTTCTTCCAGCCCAGTGTTTCTCATGATGTACTCTGCATATAAGTTAAATAAGCAGAGTGACGATATACAGCCTTGAGGTACTCCTTTTCCTATTTGGAACCAGTCTGTTGTTCTATGTCCAGTTCGAACTGTTGCTTCTTGACCTGCATATAGGTTTCTCAACAGGCAGATCAGGTGGTCTGGTATGCCCATCTCTTGAAGAATTTTTCACAGTTTATTGTGACCCACACAGTCAAAGGCTTGGCATAGTCAATAAAGCAGAAATAGATGTTTTTTCTGCAACTCTCTTGCTTTTTCCATGATCCAGCGGATGCTGGCACTTACTTCCCTGCAAATAATCATATTGTGGTGTATAGTCAAAACATGTACAGTGTCATCCCTAATAAAATGGAAGCTAGAATAAAAAGAATCCTATATATTCAGATAACCAAGACCTATCCCAGATATGGTGATGAATTGTTTATGGGGTGAGGCCTGAGTAAGGATATATATGTTTAAGAAGTTCCACACACTGTGCAATTGCAGTGGATTTCTGGTCTTTAATATTTATTCCTTTCCAGGTATACATGTGAGGATTGTGTGTGTGTGTGTGTGTGTGTGTGTGTGTGTTTCAGAAAGAGCAAAACAGAATAAAATAGCTAGATGAATAGAGAAATGTACAAATGAGCAGGTTATCTGTCATCATCTCTCTACCTGTCCATTTATCTATATGTAATTATGTTTTATTTTAAAGCAACAGCACCTGATTTCATCTTGAAAAATCAATGAAATAAAAGTTATTTGGCATTGTTTGTTATCAGGGATTCAGTTAGGATACTACTGTAGAATGTACCCTTTTATTCCTAGCAGCATAAAAGATAAATCATTAAGGAAAAACAGGTAAGAAAAGTTGGTCGTCCTACAATGTGAGTATGCAACCCTCTTGACCATATCTCACCTCCTGCTTACAACATTGGCCAAGTAAACTGCCCAAGTGGTCAGTGTTTTTATTAGAATTTTTAATCTCAATTCCTGTCACTTCACTACTTTACTTTTATTCTATGTGTTTGTAAGGTTGTGACTTTGATTTTGAATTAAAACTTAAACATCAATACATAGAAAGTAACATGTCAGCTTAGGATAGAAAGGAAGTACCTACAGGTAAGAACTCCTATAAAGAAATCTCAAAATGTAAGTTGATGTTAAAATAGATTTATGTATTTTTCTCTAGGGTTAGCTGAGGTCTCACATTTCATCCCATGTCATCTTTGTTACCAGTGCTGCTAAGTGGCTTATTCCAGTTATTTAGATATTTCTGACAGTGCTTTTCTTTCCTTTGATATCCCAAAATAGAGCTTTCCTAAAACTTTATAAAATTTTGAAGGTCATTATTTGCAAGAGGAAATTTCAACGGCAAAAATTAGGGAAGCTTTCAAATTATTTTAGCTAACTTTCTTCTATGTATTTTAGTTATTAACACTTTTATGATGTCTTGTTGAGGTCAAAGAGAAAATAACATACCATAAGATGTTTTTTTAGAAAATCCTACATAAAATGCATTCAAATTGAAAATAGCCTCTATTATGTAAAGATATTAATAATGTGTTGCTTGGAATAAGATGGGAGAAGTCTTAACATTTATGCACAGTTCATAAATACATGTGACCTTCAAAAAGTGATAGAAATATATGGTAAGATAAGATTTTATGTATCTATTAACATGAATATTTTCTGTCAACATACATTCACCCTGTCATGCTGGCTTTTCATAATTGCTATCTCAAGAGCTTTAATTATCTCTTAAAATTATAAGTATTTACATTTGCTTTGTCTCATGTTTGCTTACCACTAACATGTCACATTTTTTTATGTGTGATGACAAATGGTCACTCATCATTAATAAAATGACAGGGCTCTTATCCAAGCTGTAAACACAGTAGGTTTTTAAAAACAAGCTTCAAAGATTAAACCTCCTCTGTGATTTCCTACAGAGTATACACATCAATAGAGTTGACTGTGTGCTGTCACTTTCTCTATGGAGGCTAACTGAATTATCCACTACATATTATACACAAACTCACAGTATTCTTTTAGAAACTACAGTTGAAAGTGAGCAAGTAGTTAGAAAGCTTGCCTTTCTTTGAGGAATCCAGGTTTATTTATAAAATTGAAAACAGAAAAGAGAAATATACCTTGTGTTTGATCTCACATCTCATTGTATTTAACCATGTTGTAGTAGCAGTGAGCTACATACCTTATTTAAAATAAATAAATTATATTTATGACATGTGAGTTTCAGTAGTTTGAATCATTCTTGAATCAGCTATCAAGGTCTCAAATCGGAGCAGCTGAAGAACTGACTGTGACTGCACTGCCCTTGCCAAAGTCTCCTTTGCACAAGGAGTTTCCTAATCTTTTTTTAAAAAAATTGAAGTACAGTTGATTTACAATATTATAGTATTACATGTTTGAGGCATACAGCACGATTCAGTATTTTATACATTATAGTTCATTTAAAATTATTACAAAATATCTGTATTTCACTGTGCTGTACAATAATCCTTGTCCCTTCTCTATTTTATACATAGTACCTGATATCTCTTAGTCCCATATCTTGTCCCTTCCACCATTTTCTCCCTATTGACACCTGTTAGTTTTCTATATTTGTGAGTGCATATTTGTTTTGTTATATAAAATTGCCCATTTTCTTTTTTTAGATTTCACATATAAATGATGACATAAATTATGTGCCTTTCTCTGCATGACATACTTCACTAAATTACTCTCTAGGTCCATCCACATGGTTGAAAATGGTGGAATTTCATTCTTTTCATGGTTGAGTAATATTACTTTGTGTATGTTATCCATTCATTTGTTGATGGGCATTCAGGTTGCTTCCACATATTGGCTATAACATGTAATTCAGCTATTAACATTAGATTGCATGTATCTCTTCGAATTAGTGTTTTTGTCTTTTTTCAAATATATACCAAAGAATGGAACTGCTGGAATATATGGAAATTCAATTTTCAGTTTACTGAGGAAATTCTACACTGTTTTCCACAGTGAATGTGCCAATTTACATTTCCACCAACAGTTTACAAGGGTTCCCTTTTCTCCACATCCTCACCAACATTTGTTATTTGTAGACCTTTTGATGACAGTCATTCAGGTGTGAGGTGATATCTCACTATGATTTTGATTTGAATTCCTCTAATGATTAGCAATGTTGAGCATCTGTGCCTGTACCATTAGTTATCCATATGTTTTCTTTGGATAAACACCTGTTTGGCACTTCCAGCTATTTTTTAATCTGGTTAGTTTAGTTGTTGGCATTAAGTTGTATGAGCAACTAGCTCTTGAGGTTTGGGAAGTTTTTAGCCATAACTTCATCAAATGCACTTTCAACTTCTTTTTCTTTCTATTCTCTTTCTGGGTCCCTATAATGTGAATGTTGGTACACTTGATGTTATCCCAGAGATCTCAACTGTTATTCTTTTTTCATTTGATTTTCTTTTTGCTGTTGTGATTGGTTTCCATTATTCTATCTTTCAGATCACTTACACATTTCTTGCATCACTTAGTTGTTGTTCATTCTACTGTTTGTTTGTTTCCCTGTTTCAGTCATTGGGTTCTTCAATTCTTACTTTTTAGGTGCTTTTTTAGAGTTCCTAACGCCTGTTAAAATTCTCACTGTGCTTATCTAGTCTTTTCCCTAATTCAGTTAGCATTCTTCTTGAATTCTTTATCTAGCAAATTGTTTATTTTTGTTTCCTTATTTTTCAGGGACTTTCTCTTGCTCTTCCAGTTGGCATCAGTTTTTCTATTTTCTTTTTGCTTAATTTTCCTCTCTGTGAACTCAGTTGAGATAGTTGCCTATTGCAATCTTGAACGATTGTCCTTATGTGGGGGCATTCCTATACGATCTGCATGTGTCCAGTGCCTATGGTGAAAGATCTGCTTTCCGTGTGAACACAAGTTACATCTTTCCTCAAAGATATGGTGTCCAAGCAGCTGTCACCTTGGTAGATGGTGGGGCTGAAGATGGAGAGGCTAGTCACAGGTGGAGAGGCACCTAGTCACAGCTAGGTGTGAGGGCAGTGCTTCCCTTCTGCTCAGTAGCCATTTGTGTCCTACCAGGGTGGAATCAGATCCCAAGGGTCTTGAGGGCAGGGTCCAGTCTGTCTCTGTTCTCTTTAAGTGTGTGTTCTCCTCTTTCCCAGCATTGGCACTTTTGTCCCAGAAGGGAGCCATACTGGGGCAGGAAGGGCCTGTGCAGGCTCTTGGCTTGTAACAGGGTGCAAGCTGCAGCATTTTGCCCAGCAACAGAGGTTCCCGTCTGCTTCAGAGACACTGGCTGTGCAACTGCCAGTAATGGCTGCCCACATCTTGCTTCGGTACAGGTTCAGGTCTGGGTCTTCTTTGTCCCTCACAGTCAATCATTCTCTGCAGCCTCTGCCACCCTTGCCCTAGTGTACAGCTGTGCCACAGGGCAAGTGGGGCCCCTGTGGGCTCTTTGCAAATGTGGAGGGGTGAGGGGTGTGGGCTGTGGTGGGCCCACTGCCATGAGGGATCAGGACCACTTCTAACGTGCTACCTGTGTAGCAGCCAGTAATGTCTGCCCGTGTTCCCTCAGATGCTGCTTTGAGTCTGAGTCACCCCTGCATCTCATAGTGAAGTTATTTCATTGGTTGTGGCAGCCTTTGCATCAGTGTGGAGCTTCCATGTGACGTATGCAGGGCTGGATCTTTCACTGGGCTTAGACTGGGGGCATGTCCCAGGGTGGTTGCAGGAAACCAGGCAGTACTTAAGCAGCTTTCAATCCACCCTTACTGCACTGCTTTGAGAGCAAGTGGCATGTCCACACTACTCATGTGCGGAGTCCAGACTCCCCACAGTCCTTCTGTTAGGCCCACAGCCCTCCAAACAGCAAAGCGGGTTCATATTCCCTCTAATGGACCCTGGGCCTGGATATGTGACTGGAGTCACCCACTGCCCAGGATACATCTCCATCTATGTTATCTCCCTTTCCCTGAGTCGCCCCCAAGAACACAGGTCTTGACTGTTTCTTTTCTTCCTACTCAATTCAGTATAGATCATTCTTACAGCCTGAGGTGTATAGTTGTCTTTATGCGAGTTTCTGGATAGTTTTCAGTGAGAACTATTCCATAGGTAGGTGTATTTTTTATCTGTTCATGGGTTCAGGTGAGGTCCATGTCCCCCTATTCCACTATCTTGATCTATATCCCTACATATAACTTATTTAAGCTTAGTAAGAGCAGGAATTACTTATTTTTAAAAATGACTTAGTAATTTAATGCATCCCATGTGTTACTCTTTAATAAAACTTTGTTGAAAGTAAATGGATCATGTCACAGAAAGTTGGTCTAAAAATTTATTTATATAAAATAGCTTTAAGGATATAATATCATTAACCACTTTTGAAAAAATATAATTTACAAAACTAAGTTAATTTCCTGTCAAAAATTTATATGCAGCATTTAAAAATTTTATGTTTTAGTGGTGAAACATATTTTAAGATATAACAACCACCGAAGACAAAACAGTAACATCTACAGGGACTATATTTGAGTATCTGAATATCTTCACCTCAAAATAGAATTTTTTTTCTTATTCATAATATAGGCTACACTGCATATTTAATCAGTATAATTTAGATTTTTACTCAGGGGTTCTATGTAGTCACTGAAATATTTACTATGAGCAAGGGGTAAATAAAAAGACAAAGCATAGTCACTATTCTCAAGGAAGGTGAAATCAAATTGGCAATGGCAAAGGACAAATATTATAAACAACTTAAAAATACTGTAAATAATTTCTGCAAATGCATGAGATATATAAAGGAGATTCAATAGAAAAAGAGAAGTAAAGTATTTTAAGAAATACTTTAATAGTAAAATTGACAATATCTTGTGCCTAATAAATGTGAGAAAAGGGAATATTGAACTATTACTAAAATTTCTTGCTACCATAATTGGGTGGATTGATCTTATGACCAAGATATTTTGAGTAACTTTGGCTGAAAATAATATTTGATTTGGAGTATATAAAATATAAAGTATCTGTTGTTCATTCTCAGAATGTCTAATGTTCCAGGCTCTCAATAGAAATTTTCAAAAAGCAATTCGAAATGCATCTGTAGTTCAAATAATTTGGTAGTTATCAGAAATGAAGCGGCAACTGAAAATATATTTAAAATAAAAAAAGATTACTCGACTTCGCAAAAAATATAATCATTAAGGCTTGCCATTGAAAACTAAGTATGAATTTTAAAAGTAGAAAAGCGAGGCAAATGTTTTACTTTGGAAATTTAAAAGGTAAGCGACCGAGCACAGAATTTTTGTGCTGAAATCTTTCAAATATGTTAAAAATCATATACAAAAATAGATGCACAGCTATTTACACACATGTGCTTGTAATAGTCTTAATTCCTCATGAATAACTAAAAACTGACTTTTTGACATAAAATTTTGGTAGGTTACAGTACATTGTTGGATCACTGTAACCTAATGGTGGTATTTTCATTCATTTTTTTTAAAAAATTCTATTTGTCAATATTTTAAAACAACAGGTTATTTTATCATGTTTCCTGATGATGAACTCTTAGTTTTTGTGGTTTATGAACCTCTTTAACTTCAGTTTGAAGATTTTTTTTTTTTTTCCCCTAATTAGATAGAAGTCTAGCTTGGCTGCTGTTTTCAGCTAGTGCTTTAAACACATCCTTCCACCGTCTCCTAGTTCTCATCAAGTTTGCTTGAATATTAGTTGCCAATCTTTTTGTTCATTTGAAAATGGTACGTAGTCTGTGACTTCTTTTGAGCTTTTCATCTTTGGTTTCTAGCAGTTTAAACTAGAATATGCTGAGATGTTCTTTTTATAATTATTAGGGTTCTCACTGCTTTCAGACGGAGAAGACAATGGCACCCCACTCCAGTACTCTTGCCTGGAGAATCCCATGAATGGAGAAGCCTAGTGGGCCGCAGTCCATGGGATTGCTGAGTCAGACACGGCTAAGCGACTTCACTTTCACTTTTCACTTTCATGCATTGGAGAAGGAAATGGCAACCCACTCCAGTGTCCTTACCTGGAGAATCCCAGGGACGAGGGAGCCTGGTGGGCTGCTGTCTGTGGGGTCGCACAGAGTCAGACATGACTGAAGTGAATTAGCAGCAGCAGCAGCTTTCAGAATCTATGGGTTAATGTTTGTTATAAACTGAAATTTTTAGTCAGTATCATTTCAAATATTATCTCCTTCCTACTTTCTTCTCTTCTTTATGATTCCATTTATTGTTATGTTAGCTATTTCCTTTGTCCTACATGCTACTTGGGCTTTCACTTGGGCTGTTTAAACCCATTTATTGATTATCAATTATTATTTTCAGTTCTTAACTTCCACTTAATCTTTTATATTATATACTAAATCTCTGAAGAATGCCTTCATATTTCATTTTTAATCCTTATTTTTAATATATTACTTATAGTCACTTAGGAGCTCTTGCCCGCTAACTGTAATACCTAGTTTGGCTATTTCTATCTTAGCTTTTGGTCTTATGACATGATTTCATGAACTGATTATATGTTTACTCAATGTAGAGCATTTTGTATGAAAGATGAAGCAATCTTCCTCCAATTATTATTTATCTTTTATTATTCCAGTTGGACTGAGNGCTTAGTTTCATTGAGTAGACAATGCTGTGATCCATGTGATCAGATTGACTAGTTTTCTGTGATTATGGTTTCAGTGTGTCTGCCCTCTGATGCCCTCTCGCAACACCTACCACCTTATTTGGGTTTCTCTTACCTTGGATGTGGGGTATCTCTGGCAGCCGCTGCTCCTTAACTTGGATGAGGGGTATCTCCTCAGGTTGGCCCTCTTGACCTTGGACGTGGAGTAGCTCCTCTCAGCCCTCCTGTGCCCATTAACTTCCAGAGCATAGTTTCACATTTTTTCACTTGAGAGCCCAGCACATGGTGTGTTCACTAGGGCATTTCCCCTGGAAGTTAACTGACCTCATCTGCACAGTCTATTCCACCTCTGTTTGGTAATGCTGATCCCTTAAACATTAGTTCCTTCAGCTATTTTAGCCGTGCTCCAAATATCTTTTATTCAGCAGCTTTCCTTGATGTCTTTGATAACAATGGTGTTCTTCCAAGAGCAACTTCATCATAGGCACAGCTAAAAGTCCTACAATATCTTCTGAAAAAGCAATTAGAAATCATTGAGCAAATACAACTAGTAAATATTAAATTTCATAATCCTTACATCAAACCTTGATTTAAAGATTAAGTGAAATAAAAAATTTAGAAAATGATATGAAATTATATACATANCTTCATCACAGGCACAGCTAAAAGTCCTACAATATCTTCTGAAAAAGCAATTAGAAATCATTGAGCAAATACAACTAGTAAATATTAAATTTCATAATCCTTACATCAAACCTTGATTTAAAGATTAAGTGAAATAAAAAGTTTAGAAAATGATATGAAATTATATACATATCTACTGCTTTCATCATTACTGAGAAACTTCCCTCAATTTTATCATGACTTAGCATCCTAAGTTGTATTACTCTTAGAGGCATGTTAATAAATGTTATGAGGATTTAATATAAAGCACGGTGACTATAATTAATAATATTGTACTGTATATTTGAAAATTACTGAGAGAGAAGATTTTAAAAGTCTCTCACCACAAGAAAAAGAAAGATGGTCAAGTACTTTGGGAAGACATTAGAGAATAAATGTGGACATCTCTTAATTATGGACCCCTTATATAGAAGTAGGTAAGAGAATGAACTAATTCCTCTGATGTCCAGTTTTCTGGAGAAGACTATGCTCAGTATTGTAAAAGAACATGATACCACTATAGTATACAATTTTACAAACCAAAAAACTATATAAGTAGTTAATATGTTGCTCTAATCTGTAGGCTTCATTTTTATTTGTGGTAAAGAAATTGCCTTATTATCTAAATTACCTTAGATACTATCAAATTTATATTTCACATTTATAGGAATGCTTCCATCTAAAACCCACAGTTAAATATAGTAATTGTGAAATAAGTTACAATATTTTTTAAAGAGGTGACAAAATGAAGCTTATTCTATCTTTACCCAGAAACTAATATGCATGTCTGTGTGAAATTAGATATGAATGGTGGTAATATCTAGGCACAAACCCCCCAATCAAAGGGATTGTTTTAAACAAGAGCAACTATAAAATTTAACAAATGCTTCATACATTTATAACTCTGCACAAATATAATGAAACCTACACTTAATACTTATATTAAACTGCAGATTTTATGTGGTAAAAATACTATGCCCAGTGAATTAGAAATGTCCTTATCAATCTTAAGATGAATATGAAGACAACTGACAAAAAATTGTGTTCAAAACCAATACAGTATTGTAAAGCAAAATAAAGTAAAAATAAAAATTAAAAAAAAAAGTAATGGTTGATAATGAAAAAGCAAAAAAATAAAGGACAAATAAGGTAAAATATTTTATGCTTTACTGACAAAACTCACATTCCCTTGAAATAACATACATGCTACAGACCACAAGAGTGGTATTTTCTGATTATGAAACAAAACCTAAATTTCAATAAGAACCAAGGATTATGTTTAAAGATATCCATATTATTAAATATCAATCTAATTCAATGATAGTGGAATGAAAGCTTAAAAAAATAAATCATCTGACATAAAGACTTCTGTCTTGAGGTGGGTAATAGTTACTACGGATGTAATTTCATCGATTTTGTATGAACTGCATCANATGCTACAGACCACAAGAGTGGTGTTTTCTGATTATGAAACAAAACCTGAATTTCAATAAGAACCAAGGATTATGTTTAAAGATATCCATATTATTAAATATCAATCTAATTCAATGATAGTGGAATGAAAGCTTAAAAAAATAAATCATCTGACATAAAGACTTCTGTCTTGAGGTGGGTAATAGTTACTACGGATGTAATTTCATCGATTTTGTATGAACTGCATCATGAAGAAATATTCCCTCAAATATAATACAGTATCAGAAAGGAAGTAGAATAACTTTGATGTGCTAATTTTAAGTACTTCAGTAGAACAGAATTGTATTGAAACTAACAACTAGATAGAAAAATGATCGAAGATAAAGATGCTGTACAGCTATTTTTCCATTAAAAATTATTGAAGTTATATACAATTTTATATAAAAGAAAGGATGTTAATAAAACTACCATAATATTACTTTTAAGATGATCTTAAAATCTGGGTACAAATAAACTAAATCAGGGCCTCCTGATCCTATGGCATGAAATACGGGACATGGATCTACTATGTAACTGTACAGGTTACCAATCCACTATGTTTCAATAAAAACACTGCTTATTCCCACTGACATTACATTTGTAGCAAGACTTTTATCTTTTGAGTACTCATACTTGGACTAACACTGCTAAATGTAGCAGAGATCAGCTATCTAGCTATCATCTATCTATCATCTGTTTATCACCTGTCTGTAAATATCTATACAGAAATACAATTTATTATGGGGTAAAAGATATCTGGGTGCAATCACATCTCCCTTTCTCTTACCCCCAAGGCTTTTCCATAAATACCATATTACTAGCTTCCCTATTTCTCCCTACACATTAAAGGAGAAAGTTTGTCAAGTCTCTTATCTTTAGCAATTATTTCATTATCTGTGAGAAATAAGGTTTAACTAGAAAGGTTATATTTTGAAAATCAAAGAGATTTCTGCCAGATGGGGAGAAGAGAAANTCACATCTCCCTTTCTCCTACCCCCAAGGCTTTTCCATAAATACCATATTACTACCTTCCCTATCTCTCCCTACACATTAAAGGAGAAAGTTTGTCAAGTCTCTTATCTTTAGCAATTATTTCATTATCTGTGAGAAATAAGGTTTAACTAGAAAGGTTATATTTTGAAAATCAAAGAGATTTCTGCCAGATGGGGAGAAGAGAAAACAGTATCTACTTAAACATGGGTCTGGAGGCAGAGGTCAGGATTTGGCTTGTGATGGTCTTCAGAGCTGGTTGTGTCAACAGAGAATTGGACAATGAAGATGGGTTTTTGAGTGACATCACTACAGCATATAAACTGAATCTCCATTCATGCTTTTGACTGCTGAGAGTAGACATTTTCTATTGCTTGAAATTGCTATGTAGTTTAAACCAAGAAAATAATTCTGTGATATCCCATTTAACCATTTTTGTGATACCTCTTCCAATAGAAGCCCTCTTGAATTCTCAGCACATGATTTCTCAGTCACTATTTCACCTCCTATCCGAGAAGGCAATGACACCCCCACTCCAGTACTCTTGCTTGGAAAATCCCATGGACGGAGGAGCCAGGTGGGCTGCAGTCAATGGGGTCGCTAAGAGTCGGACACGACTGAGCAACTTCACTTTCACTTTTCACTTTCCTGCATTGGAGAAGGAAATGGCAACCCACTGCAGTGTTCTTGCCTGGAGAATCCCAGGGACAGGGAAGGGGGAGCCTGGTGCGCTGCCATCTACGGGGTCGCACAGAGTTGGACATGACTGAAGTGACTTAGCAGCAGCAGCAGCATTTCACCTCCTATAAAGTCATTTTGTTAACTATTCCTCACAAATCTCTTTTTATGTGGTAATAACCTTGACCCTACTACTCTTCAGAGACCCTTCATCACCAAGGAAGCCCCTGATGGCTGTTTAACATGTACAGATCTGACTCAAGACAATCTACAGGAAACTCCTTTGGATAATGTCGAGTTCTCATGGCTTACTGATGGTTCTTATTTAAAAGGTGACAATGATAAATTTTGTACTGATATGCTACTGCGACTCCTTTTGATGTTGTTGAGGCAGCGTCTTTACCTATGGCTACTTATATGTGCTTACATAGGTTTGTACTTCAGCCAAGGGCAAACTGCCAATATTTTTACTAATAGCAGATAGGCTTCTGGAGTAGCTCATGCTTTTGGAATTGTGTGGAAGCAACGTGATTTCTTTACTTCCAGTGGAAATGAAAGTAAAAATGGCCCCTATGTTCAGTAATTGCTGGATGCAATACATTTACCTGCCACTTTAGCTATTATTAAGATTCTAGGACATTCTAAATTTGACACTCTAGAAACTAGGCAAATCACTTTGCTGGCATTTCTGCAGAAATTGCTGCCCTCAGGAACCAACAGCAGCCAAACCTCTGTCATGGTCTAAAGGGATATTTCCTCTAATGATAACTTAGAAAAAATGGCTAGAGAAGCCCAACAATTGACTTCATAAAAGAAAAAATAAAATAAGATTGGAAATGTAACAGTTGTTAGTTTGATATAAAGAGAATGCTCTGGTTTGGACCAAGTAACAACCTAGTCCTACCGGAGATTCTAAAATTCCCACTCGTAACCACAGTACCTGCATTAAACCACTGATCTACTGACAAAAGGATGGCCTTCATTAATCAATATTAGCTGGGAAACATTAACAAGGCTGAACAAACTGCCTACTTCATTTGTCCCATTTGTCTGAAGTACAAGCCAGGGAAGCCTGTTCATACTCCTCTCAGACATTTTAAAATGCCCATTGGACAATCTGAGGTCAGGCAAACGGATTTTATACAACTTCCTCCAATTAATGGACATAAGTATATTTTAGGCACAGTCTGTAGGTTTTCACATTATACTTCAGTCTTCCCTTTCAAACAGGCTATTGCCTCTTTCGTGGCTTAAGTCTTTTTAGAAAAGAGTATCCCTACCTGAGGATCTCTTCTTGAATGTCATAGTGATCAGGGAGCCCATTTTACTGGTTAGGTACTTTGACAAGACTGCAGTATTTGGCTGGTTTTATAACACTTTCATTGCACTTATCACAATCCTCTGGTTTATTCAAATGAGCTAAAGACATTACTAGCAGTCAACTGGCAAAATTTGTAGAGTCCTTTCTAATACCTTGGCCAAAAGCACAGCAATTGGTCCTTCTAAATCTTAGAACCACAACTTTTAGAATTCATTAACTGCTGCCCTTTGAGAAAGTCAAGTATGCCCAACATACTTGGCTCCTGACTCTTTGGATCCACAACTGACAATGCCGATATTGCAAAAGCCTCATGGCTTCTATTAAAAAACAGCCATGTTTTGGTAGAGTAGTATTTTCACAATGTGCTCTTGGGAGAAAGTCCTTGAGCATCACATCTTGAAACTTGGAGACTTTGTCTACTGGAAAAGGACTCTCTCCACTCCCAAGAGGACACTCTTCAACCTCACTAGAAAGGCCCCTATCATGTACTGTCACCCTAACTCCAGGGAACAGATTCTTGGAGTCGTTGCAGAGAAGAACCAATTCTGACTCCATTTTGAAACTGTTTCTTTGATTTGTGGCTCATTGCTTTTGTTATTATAATCATACTTAATGGCCTCCCTAAGAGGACCTTTTGCCCCTCTGCCCAATTGTTAAAACACCTTTGTTCAGCTCACAGAAAGATAATCTGACTCTGCCCACCTGTGAATGGCTGCAGGAAAGAAGAGATTAACACGCTATTTTCACAGGGTGGTCATTTCCAGGGATGTTTTGCAAGACTAATGGCCTCTTTTACTTTGCTTTCTCCTTTTCTCCTCTATGAAAGAGCTTTCTCCATTTTTGCTCCGGACATGCACACAGCTTGCCATGGCTGCAGACCCTGAATTACAATTCTTTGCTTATCCCAATTAGTCTGATTTAGAGAAATAACTGGCAGTCAATTTGTTTTAGGTGAATCAAGGAAAGTATATAGATGGCAAAAATACACATGAAATGGGTTTTAAAGTATTAGCATTAGGAAAATACAACTGTCTCCCAAAAGACTGACAATATCAAGTGTTGATGGGATGAATACCTAGAAATTACATATTGCTTAGAGAATGCTAAACAGCACAACCACTGTTACAGGCTAAATGATGTAACTTTTATTAGAAAAATTATTGCAGATATGAGTTAAGATGAGGTTATTATGGCAAGATCTAATCCAATACAACTGTTGTATTTATAAAAATAAAAAATTAGATAAGATTATAGGGAAAATAACATGAAAAGACATGGGGAGAGGATGACTCACAGCCCTCAGAAAGAACCAATCCTGGTGACACTCTGATTTCAGACTTGCAGCCTCTAGAACTGTTGAGACAATACATTCTCTGTTGTTTAACTCAATCTGTGATACTATTACAGCAACTCTAGCAAACTAATATACCTACTATGGAACATATAAAAATGTATATTTAATTATCTTTACCAAGATGACTGAAAACAGACATTCATTTAATGGCCTACATGGGAATCTTCACAGCATTATAAGAACCATAAACTAGAAACAACCAGTGCAAAGCTGGTGAATATATAAACTAATTGTAACACATCCATACAATGGGATAAAATGGAAGAAACTATTGATACAGGCAAAAATAGATAACTTTGAATTGTACTATATTAAATGAGAGAAATCAGACACAAAAGGCTATATTCTGCATGATTCTATTTATATGATTATCTGAAAAAGGACATCTGTAGACATTGAGAAAAAACCAATAATTAGCACTTTCTGAGTGGAGGAAAGGATTACTACAGTCAGGCAAGGAAAACTTCAAATAATGCATGGAAAAAAAAATGGGACCTATGTTGCAATTTTGTATCTTAATCCCTTTCTGAATCTTTATTTTCTTCACATTTGAAAGAAAGCCCTTGCCTTTTCTAAAAGTTAAGTGTATGCAGTTTCATTGGACCTGCCACACCATAAAATTCTTCAGTGACTTGTAAAGAGAAGAGATTTAATTGTTAAATTCACAGCTGAAACCAAAACAGGGATAGAATAAACAAGAAATGGGTGAAAAAAAATCTAGGCAACAAGAAACTGTTTTGATAAGAGAAAAACCACATATCCTTCATGTTCATTGAGTGGAAAAAAGTGAAAATGATTACAGAAAAACAATTATGAGGTTGGACTTACTCTGTTAGCTCCGTAAGAAGTTAGCTGCATTAGCTTAGTCCAATAAATTTTTTTCTGAGACTTTGGTTTCTTCACTGAAGTAATGAAAGAAGTTGGAGTAATACCATGTGAATTTCTACCAGTTAAACACAGGAAAATAAACCCAGATGCCCAATTTAAATTGCTAGGATGTATCATTGCAATCTAAAATATAGCCTAAGAATATGAGGGAAAACTTATGTCTTACAAGACACAAATAAATATGGTGAAGTGTGGCAGGGATAAAGCATTAACCATGCTAATTAAGACCCACCTTCACAAATCTGGGCTTCCCTTGTGTGTCAGCTGGTAAAGAATCCGCCTGCACTGTGGGAGACCTGGGTTTGATCCCTGGGTGGGGAAGATCCCCTGGAGAAGGGAAAGGCTACCCACTCCAGTATTCTGGCCTGAAGAATTCTATGGACTGTATAGTCAGTCCATGGGGTCACAAAGAGTCAGACACAACTGAGCTACTTGCACTGTCACTTTCAAAAGAAATATAAATTATAAACAAGAAAACAATAATACATTATTAGACCATGTTCGATGTTCACTCTGAGAATCCCACTGTTGGAATGACATAGACACACTATGACATGTCCAGAGGAGAAAGGGCATAGTATTGAAGGGACTCAACCATAACATCAGGGAAAAAGGAAAGAACTGAATCTTCCTATCCTCAGTTTCCAAGGGGAACACGCCAGTTTCAAATACTTAAAAGGTTTCCATTTGNAAACAATGTATATCTAAAGAAAGATTTAATTTAATGAATTGGCTCATGCAATTATGAAGGTGACAAATCAAAATGTACAGTGTGGGTCCATGGGCTAGAGTCCCAGAGAAGACCCAAAGTTGTGGATCAAATAGGAAGGCCATCATTGGCAGAATTCTGTCCTCCTCAAGGGAGCTCGGTCTTCATTTTACTAAAACCATCAACTGACTGGATAAGGCTCACCCCAGTTACGAGATCAGTCTCCTGTACTTAAAGTCAACTGATTTAAATGTCAGTCTCATCCAAGAAACACCTGTAGAGAGAATAATATCTGACTAAATATCTGGAACTATAACCCAACCAACTTGACTTTACCATCAGAAACTTATTAACGAGATTATGAATACTTTATCATGAAATTTACTTACCATAGACTATTTCATATTAGTTTTACCTTACTCTTTGCTATCTTTAATGTCTAATTACATTTACTTATATTTTTCATTATTTAATAATTAAGCTTACTGTTGACACTGGTCAACAAACTGTCTTCCTGCAGTAAACTGCAAAGGTGACACTATGCTATCATTTTTTATCAAATCAGCTCTAAGTTGGGTAGTCAACATTTGTTTCCCTTGCCCAAAGCAATTCTTGAAGAAACATCACAGAGATTAACACCAATCCACAGGAATCTGCCCTAAAATTTCTGCAAAGAGTTAGGGGTCTTAATAGGTCATTGCCTAAGACCTGATGAAATTTTAAAAGGGCAAAATCTTATCTCTAAAGAAAAATCTTATCTTAGCTTTTAAAGCCTACATATCTTAAAGGATTCAAAATCATTTGAATTTTTAACATTTTGTAAGTCTAGTTTCACTGCATTTCAACCTACTAAAAAATACTGTATTAAAAAAACTAGAGTGAATTTAACATTCTCTATCTAATGATTTCCCGGGTTCATTACCTTTTACTAGAGTAGAGCTTTGATGTAACAGATAGGTGTAAACATCTAAACATCTAATATCAAGATCCCCAGAGAAATGATTGCTTTCCTGGTGATAAACAGGTTTATCAAACTTTTATCAAAGTTCAAGCTATAGTTCAAGACCTCAAAAGAAAATTGTAACTTCCAACCGTATGGAAGTGGATTTCCTGCTCTTTAACTATCTTTTAATTTGTCTCCCTTTAATGCAATCTTTATTATATCTTCACTTGTGTGATCTTATGCTTTAGGACAGTTTGGAAGAAAGTTTCTAGGAAATAACTCTACCTGCTGTACTGAATTACAGTATTTTCTCAGTCATATCACAGCTGTGATGCCACTTAACACCTGCACCACACTTATATTGGTGAATTGCTGTTGCCTGTTCTGTGACTTAATGGCACAGAATATATAGCATATGTTGGTAATTCTTTTGTAATATGTTCGAAAATGTGCATACAAATGAATCCTCTTCAGGTGCAAAAGCATGAATTTATAGTGTAATTAACAGTTTGAGCTCACACCTGCTTTAAATACCACACAGTCTTGTATTTTAATTACAAGCTATGCAGTGAGACCACCCAAAGTCTCTATTCCATATGTAGTCTAAAGAACTGAGGCAAAATTCATTTTGAGCCTAGTTTTCAGGACCCACATATTTTATATTTAAGAAATAAATATTCTTATGGATAACTACCTAAGGAATTAAAAAATGAAATGACATCTATTTAAAAAAATATAATATGGAATGAAGATTGATTGAATAACTGAATATTGATTGGTTAAAAACATAATAGAATCTAACACCTAGGAAGGACTGGAGTCATGCTTTTAACTCAAACATTTCTTGAATCTCTGTCTTTTATTTGTATAGTTCAACTTGTCTGACTTGGGTTAGAGAAATGTTCCATAACTAGCTTTGTCAATACTATCCTTTATTTCCACCAGCAGTCTGTAAAAGTTATTTTTCCCCCATATTCTTACCAACACTAAAGTCAACAAACTTCTAAAATCTCTGTAAATCTTGCAGATATATTTCTGTGGTCTTAACTGACATTTCTCTAATCTTGATAAAGTTTCATATGATGATTGGTCATTTATTTCCACTTCCTTGAAATGCTTTCTGCAAATTTCTCCAAACATCTTTTTCCCATTTTAATTTAGGTTGTTCATCTTATTGATTTGAAGGAACATTTTATGCTCTACATATTTAATATTTTACAATTATGTTAAAAATCACTGCAGATGGTGACTGCAGCCATGAAATTAAAAGACTAGTTTGCTTGGAAGAAAAGCAATGACCAACCTAGACCGCATATTAAAAAGCAGAGACATTACTTTGCTGACAAACGTCCATCTAGTCAAAGCTATGATTTTTCCAGTAGTCATGGGTAGATGTGAGAATTGGACTATAAAGAAAGCTGAGTGCTGAATAACTGAAGCTTTTGAACTGTGGTGTTGGAGAAGACTCTTGAGAGTTCCTTGGACTACAAGGAGATTCAACCAGTCCATCCTAAAAGAAACAAGTCCTGAATATTCATTGGAAAGACTGATGCTGAAGCTGAAACTCTGATAGTTTGGCCACCTGATGTGAAGAAACTGACTCATTTGAAAAGACACTGATGCTGGGAAAGATTGAAGGTGGGAGGAGAAGGAGACAACAGAAGATGAGATGGCTGGATGGCATTACCGACTTGATGGATATGAGTTTGAGTAAGCTCCAGGAGCTGGTGATGGACAAGGAAGCCTGGCATGCTGCAGTCTATGGGGTCGCAAAGAGTGGGATATGACTGAGCAACTGAACTGAACTGAGCTGAATGATTATGTTAACTGCAATTCGTTTCTCTCAGGTTCTGATTAGTTGTTTTGTCTCTGTAGGGTTGCTTCATGAGTAACAAAAACAATTTTAATGTAATAAATTTTAAAATATTTTTATTCATTTGCCTTTAATATGTTATTTCCTTCAGTATTTTAGCATGAGCAATAATAATATTGTGATGCTTGAATAAGATAGTAAAAGAAAGACATAAAGACTAGAAAAGCACAATCTTTTTCTGTTTGAGCCAAGGCAGGCTATTTTAAATGAGTCAAGTAGCTCTAAACTTCCTTGAAGGTAAAGGGTAATATGAGGGTTACACAACTATCTATCAAAAGAAGATACATGAAATCACCAAGGGAGACCAACCATAGCTCAGAAGTCTGGGAGAACTGAACCTATGAGTTGGAGCTGAGGAATACAAAGGACAGTAACTTCAACAGAAAATTAGCACCTAGAGAGATCTTCTCATATATCCATTTTTACATTGGTTCTATATATATTTTTCTTAATTTTTATTTTTTAGTTTGTTTTGCTTTACAATACTGTACTCATTTTGCCATACATTGACATAAATCAGCCATAAGTGTACCTGAGTTCCCAATCCGGACCCCCCCCTTCCCCTTCCCTCCCAACAACATCCCTCCAGATCATCCCCGCCCATCAGTCCCAAGCCTTCTGCATCGAACCTAGACCGGCAATCCGTTTCCCCTGTGATATCATACATGTTACAATGCCATATTCCCCAATCCTCCCACCCTCTCCCTCTCCCANTCCCCTTCCCTCCCAACAACATCCCTCCAGATCATCCCCGCCCATCAGTCCCAAGCCTTCTGCATCGAACCTAGACCAGCAATCCGTTTCCCCTATGATATCATACATGTTACAATGCCTTATATTTTTAAAGTTAGGGTATAATCTTTTTTAAACTAATCTTTTTTATTGCAGTATAGTTGCTTTAGAAAAGCATAATCTTAAGGTCAACTTTTCTAGGAGTTTTAACTTTCTACTAGAAAATTAAAAAAAATAATTAGCATTTGCTTTAGTGGAAGATTAATATCAAGATATCAATCTATTACTTTCTGTAAAATTCAAATAGATTTTAAAATAAAATATGAAATTAAAATGTTACTTTAAAATACACATAAGAATGCTTAATTAGAAAATTCTTAATAAAGACCTAAATACTGTAGATAAATATATCCATGATAGAAAGATAAAGAATTCTACAGATTAAAGACTTCAATTTTTCATAAATTGACTTATAGATTTCAATGCTATTTTGATAATAATCCTGAATTTTCCAGGAATCTTTCCAAGTTAATTTCAATATTTTAATCACAGACCTACGGTCCAAGGAGAATCAGTACACATCTCAAGAAAATAGATTGAAANAGCAGCAGCAGCAGCAGCAGCAGTAGCATATAAGATGTGAAAAGAACTGAATCCTTTCCTTCTAACATACACAATTGATGGATGAATCTTTTAAACATGAAAAATAATTTTTTCAAATTATTATGGCAATTGAGAAGCTGGTGAGGGTAGAATTATAAACTAACACATATACACAAACACCTTAGTCACAACATAAAGTATTTCTAACATTATGCATTTATCTTCATCAGAAGACACTATAAACATAGTAAAGAGAAAAAAAAAAAAACACTAGAAGAGAAACAGTAATAGTAAAGAATATAACATCAGAAGATTGGCTTGGTGTTCAAAATATCTATAAAATCAATTCAGATGAACAAGAAGTCACACTGCCAAAAAACAATCCTCAAAAAACAATCAGAAAAAGAATTTCATAAAAGACCTAGTTTGCATGCTAAACAAATGAAAATGTATCAACTGTATTATTAATCAGAAAAATATAAAAAAGGAGTTACATTTATTTAACTTAATATTCATCAAATGGACCAAAATAGAACTGGGAAATGACAAGTACTGCCGAAGATATGAAACAATATAGGAAGAGGTATATGAACCCGTAACTGTAAACTTGCAAAATCACTTTTCAACAGTGTCTCATTACTTAGTAAATTTGAATATGTGTATATCCAGAGATGCAGAATTTTCACTTATAGGAGTTCTCCCTAGAGAAACTGTTGTATACATATATGCACTGTATCAAGAAACATCCTGAAGGATATTCAAAGAATCACTGTTTTGAAACAGCAAAAAAATTTTAAAAAAAGGAAAAAAATTCTAAAATCTCTTAGTAAGCAAAAAGACTTACAAAGGAAAAGGAAAAGACTTACAAAGGAAAAGGCAAAGCAAAAAAGGTAAGCAAAAAGTGTCTAGTGGATATAAGAATAAAAATGTACAAAAGGATACTATATAATAGTGAAAATGAATCAACTATAGCTATATGAGTCAACACAGATTTTTTTAAAGATATGTTGAATAAGTAAAACAAGCCAGTCAACAATCTATTCAGTATTATTCCACTCACACAAAATTAAAAAAAAAAAAACTTGGAAAATAATTTACATATTTGGAATAATATAAAGAAAGCAAAGAATGATTAACATAAAAGTAAGAATATTAATTACTTTTGGTAGGAAACACAATTTTGGAGAAGCTCAAAGCAAGTTTAAAAGTAACTCTTAAAATTGTTTTTAAGCTGTACATTGTGTGCATGTACATATATGTAAACATATTTAATGTACAAAATTCTTCTCAAAGTGTACAAAAAATGCTATATACACCTATTTCTTCTCTTTGAGTTGAAATAATACTGAGGACTTACAGGTCTGTAGGAGCCAGGGTGTGTGGCTCAACTTGAAATGGCATTTATACACTGGGTACTACCAAAATCTGGACAATATATTTGATGATTTAAGCAAATGCATACTTGTAAGGTAAATATTTTTTTTCAATATACAGTTGGGAACATTAAAACTTAGAAAAATTAAATTACCAGCTCAAAGTTATAGGTACTAGAGTTAACCTCTACCTTCCTATCTTGATCCAGTTCTCTGAAACTGACATTTTATTCAGGGACAGGTATGTTGAAGATAAATATCTGGAAAGAATTTCATCTTTGGCTTTTCAAGTAATCTCTATAATTTCTGCTTGTACCAGTTTGGTGTAAGTATTATTCTTTCTTCCTAAGGCTCATCATAATTGGCTCTTAAACTTTTCACACCTTAAGGGAAAAAAAAAAAGGTCAAATTTCTAGTTTAAAATAATGCTAGTTGTATAGCTAACTGTCCTCAGTATATTCCAACTCCATTTTCTCATAGATATCTATAGAAAGATCAAAATACTAAAAAATACATGCACACAAATATACACGCCATACTATCAAAAAAAGTAAGATGTATCATCAATGTTTTGGGAGAATCTGAGAGCAGACTAAAAGATAACTGACATTTTAAACATTTTTCTCCCTACTTCTGCACCTTAAAAACTTTAAAATAAAAAAATAGTTTATTACATTTTACAAAGATCCATGTTTCAATGTTATAGAAAATTTCAAACTGAAGAATGAATTGTGGCAAAAATAAAGATAGGCAAATAAGATGAAGGCAGAGTTGGGGTAAAAATCGAAATTCATGTCCACCAGGACACGATGAATTCACTAGGAACCTGTGACTGCAAAGTCATGTGGGAANTATTACATTTTACAAAGATCCATGTTTCAATGTTATAGAAAATTTCAAACTGAAGAATGAATTGTGGCAAAAATAAAGATAGGCAAATAAGATGAAGGCAGAGTTGGGGTAAAAATCGAAATTCATGTCCACCAGGACACGATGAATTCACTAGGAACCTGTGACTGCAAAGTCATGTGGGAAAATGTCTCTGCAGATATAATCAAATCAAGATGGGATCATACTGGAGGGGAGTGAGGAGAGTGCTAAACCCAATATGATTGATGCCCTTATTAGAAGAGGGAAATTTGAACAACACAGACACAATCACTTGGGGGAACGCCACCAATAAACAGCCAGAGATTGGAGTCATAGAAGCTCCAAGTCAAGCAAAGGCAAAGATTACCAGCAACCACCAGAAGCTAAGATGCAAGGAAGAATTCTTCCCTAGAGCCTTCAAAGAAAATGTAGATATGCCAATACCCTGATATCAATCTTATAGCTTCCAGAACTGTGGACAAGTAAAATTCTGTTTTAGGACTCTCGATTTTGGTAATCTGTTATTGCAGCTCTAAGAAACCAATGTGTAGACATGCAGTTCTATATATTTTTTTACTTTATTAATTTTTATTAAAATATAGTTAATTTACAACACTGTAAGTTTCAATTGTACAGAAAAGGGATTCAGTTATAGATACATGTATAGATTCAATATCTTTCTGTTTCTGGTCTACAGATAGACCAGTGTTGGCTTCATTCTAAGGCTGTCTGCTTTAAGACTACAAGATAGCCTCCAGTAGTAAGTGGAACCATGTGCTTTTTGGTTCATGTACTGAAGAACCAGTTCCTAAGGGACAGGCAGACTTTTGGACCTGACAGAAAACACTGGGCTGCTGGACATCTCTACATAATCTCTCTTCCCATATTTATTGGGAAGACAGGAGGGGATAACTAAAGGAATGTTGGAACCAGGGTGTTATGGAGACCAACTATCTTAGTTATGACATAATACATTTATTTACAGATAAACTTTTTGAGTTAGTAGTTTTATTTCTTGCTGCTAAAAGTATACCACACACAATTTGTGTGTTACACAACTTATAAATGGCAGAAATCCAAGATACCCAAACCCAAATCTTTTTGATTCTTGTGCCTCACTTTTATCAACTTGGCTGTACTGTCCGCAAACTACAACTTGACAAGTGACAAGAATACATAGCAGAAAATAGTCCAACCTTAAGAATTTAAAGTATTTTAAAAGAATGGGAAATATTGAAAGCATGAGGAGAAAGGGATGACAAGAGGATGAGATGGTTGGATGGAATCACCAACTCAATGAACATGAGTTTGAGCAAATTCCAGGAGATGGTGAAGGACAGGGAAACCTGGTGGGCTGCAGTCCATGGGGTTGCAAAGAGTTGGACATGACTTAATGACTCAGGTAACTGAACTAAAAGAATAGTCCAAAGCTATCCAAATATTTATTTTATTTATGTTTAAATATCATTTCCTTAGCTTTGGAAGACAAAATTCAAAAAGGCACAATATGGTGTATCCAACATTAACTAAAAATATATTAATAAAAATGGCCCACATACATTGACTATTCATTTTCAAATTGTAAGAATAAACATAAAAATCTTACAATTATTCATTGAGGAAAATTAGCAAATCATACAGCCAATTGGAAAGAAAGAAAGTGAAGTCACTCAGTCGTGTCCGACTCTTTGCGACCCCATAGACTGTACCTTACTAGGCTTCTTCATCCATGGGATTCTCCAGGCAAGATTACTGGAGTGGGTTACCATTTCCTTCTCCAGGGGACCTTCCTGACACAGGGATCAAACCCCAGTCTCCCGCATTGGAGGCAGACACTTTAACCTCTGAGCCACTAGGGACTGTCCTTTAATTCCAAGAAAACTATGGCAACATGGCAACTTTAAAAATAATTTAATCATTCAATTTACTTTTTGAGGGGTAGGGGGATGGGCTTCCTTCAGGCTCAGACAGTAAAGAATCTGCCTGCAATGATGGATACCTGGGTTCAACCCCTGCATTGGGAAGATCCCCTGGAGGAGGGCATGGCAACCCATCCCAATAGTCTTGCCTGGAGAATTCCCATGGACAGAGGAGCCTGGTGGGCTTACAGTCCATGGGGTCTCAAAGAGTGAAACATGACTGACATAACCTGACAATTTACATTTTTAGATATTTTCAGGTAAAATTACTGCTGTCACAAGGACTTTAGGTTACATAAAAAGATCCCCAAAGATATCAAATAATCTAATCCTTCGTTAGCATGAGAGAATCTTCCCAGCTGGAACATGTAGTTGTCTGGCAACCAGCTAACGCCTGATGATGATCAGCAATGAGTAGATTGGCCAATATGTTCACAACCTAATCATTTTCTTATTTAAATGACAGTTGATATCTTCATTCAGGGATATTAGTACATTAAAACAGGTTTTAGGTTTTGTTGTTTATTTGTTTAGCCTGAGGAAGTAATAATCACTATAAGACATTAACTGTTGCTAGGGAGAGAGATCTAAGTATTTTTAGCTCTTTCTTTCACGTGGAGATACGTAATCTAATTTTGTTTTCCCAGTAATTTCCCCTATCAAAGCCAAAGATCTGAGCATCATCCTAAATTCTTTACGTTCTTGAAACCTGGGTAATTCAAACTGCACCTGTTCTTAGGAGATTTTAATTTTTGACATTTCTTATCTCTCCCATCTTTCTCTTCCTATTTGTTTAACTGATCTCTCAGTGACCAGACTAACTTTATTTATCCCTTTCCTGTTTCTTCCATATTTTTAGAATGAGTATTACACATCATTTTCCTCTTCAACATGCTTCAGTATCTTTACATTCCACTCCTTGAAAAAATAATTTCAGAATTATTTCTTTCATTCCTTAATCAAAGAGGAGGGAGACAATGAGCTGAACAAAGTCTTTCAGATCCTTTGCTCAGGGTGTTGTTCCTGTTAGAAAATCTGGTCTCTAGGAGAGGTTTTCCTCACTGGTCAACTGGGCAAGTGCAGGGAGAACAAGGCTTATGTGTAAAATAATCCTGAATAGGACAGATCACATTTACCTTGAGGTTCATTCTCAAACAATTTTTAGTTCTTTCTCTTTTCATTTTCCTTTGGGTGTTCTCCCTTACACACTCAATTCTTACTCTCTTTCCTGAGTCAGGAAAGATAATGGTGGCAAAATTTTAGATAAAAATGTAAGTTGGAAGCTGCCCAAGGAGAACTTTTGATCAACACTTATTGTGGCCTTCGAGGACCAATGTCTAACACAGAGCAAGGGAATTTCTTCCTCTGGCCTAAACCAGTCCAAGATAATGCTGGTGCCAGAAATAAAGATCTTATACTAAGAAAGTTGCAAATTTGTCCTATATGTGTGCTATATGCTGATTTTTTCCAGAGACCTCAAAATTGGTGACAGTGGCAAAGAAGACTTAATTCTAAGGTTCAGAATTTTGATCCCTGACCAAGGAGATATTTATTATATTAAATGGATGAACGTTTGAAGTAGGGAGATTGGGTCCTGTTTAGTTAGTCTTTTTCCTTCTTAAAATAACTTCCCCTGTGTCTCTGCTCACCCTTCTTCCAGACTACCTGAATTTCCTATTCTATTTCAGCATGTCTTTAAAAATCCCTCTATATTGTACAAAATGTGCTTTTCTTTAAATATTCAGTCAAAAAAATTATTATTGAATTTAATTAATGTATCTAAACCTAGGAAAATACTGTAAGCCCTGTAGGAAATCAGTCCTGGATTTTCATTGGAAGGACTGATGCTGAAGCTGGAACTCCAATATTTTGGCCATCTGATGCAAAGAACTGACTCATTTGAAAAGATGTTGGAAAAGNATGTGCTTTTCTTTAAATATTCAGTCAAAAAAATTATTATTGAATTTAATTAATGTATCTAAACCTAGGAAAATACTGTAAGCCCTGTAGGAAATCAGTCCTGGATTTTCATTGGAAGGACTGATGCTGAAGCTGGAACTCCAATATTTTGGCCATCTGATGCAAAGAACTGACTCATTTGAAAAGATGCTGGAAAAGATTGAAGGTGGGAGGAGAAGGGGACAACAGAGAATGAGATGTTGGATGGCATCACTGACTCAATGGACATGAGTTTGAGTAAACTTGGAGAGTTGGTGATGGACAGGGAGGCCTGGCCTGCTGCAGTATATGGGGTTGTAAAGAGTCAGACACGACTGAGCAACTGAACTGAACTGTGAATATTCATTATTTATTTGATATTTAGAATAATCCTCAATTCTTTGCCTGTTGAGGAAAATCTCAAAGGAGTATCAGATTTGTTAAATGTTAATAAATGTTAACATTTATTTATATCTTTGCATATTAAACATGCTTCAGTATTTAACAGTTTCCCTTAATAATCAAAACACAATTTCTTTCAGATCTTTTCCTAATGTTAGAAGAGTTTTGAAATGTATATATAGTCAATGTGAATATAATTAAAACATCTAAAATATATTTGGTCCTGTTTTTAAAGTTGATGTTAAGGACACAGCACTCTGAGCTCTAACTCAAATCAGATATTATATAAAAATTTTGATGAGTTTTCTCATGCTTGTACCCCCAAATCATTATCCAAACTCATCTTTTGGTAAAGTCTAGAGACAGTCCACTCAGGAGTATTGGCAGTAATAGTTGTGGGGCCTGGATCTTCAGCAGGTGTTTAAGTAAATCTCCCTACCCAGAAAACACAAACTGTCAAATTGCAGAAGGACAAGCAGCGAGCAACTGTTTAGTAAGAAAACCAGAATCATGAGCTGAAAGTGAAGTAGAAATGTAATCTGAATAAGAACAGGAGAAAAAAAAAAAGTAGAAGAAATTTCAAGGTATTCATAGGCACTAATGTCATTATTAAAGATTGGGCACATGTTTTACAATTACTATTACTTTGAGTTCTATTAGCTAATGTCCAAATTGTTGCATTTAAAAAACCAATTTCCTAAATTATATTTTAATAACCTGAAAGACTTACATCCTCAAATGTTAATTTGATATCAATGATTTAGACACTAAGGCTCTACAGCACAGAGTATCCTATTGTAACTGCAAAGTCCTGAATTTCACCTAGATTGGAAATACTATCCTACTGCCCATGACCTATGAGAATCATTACTTTTTAGTCAGGTATATGTGACACTACACACTGCCCCTTGTTAATGTGGTTGGCTTTACATGATGCTTGTAAAAATCACAAAAAGACTATGAAAAAAAAGTTAATAATTTTGAAATTCTTTATTCATAAAAAAGATATAGAATAAGAAAAATGACATTGATGATGAAGTAACTGCCATATTTAAAAATCATGACACTAGTGGGAGGGAAGGATAAAGAGACAAACCACAGATATTGCGTTTAAAAAATTGAAAAATATTATAGGCAAAAAGTCACAGATTTCTATAATGCTCCAAGAATTGTAATTTATGTGATTTGAAAATGTAATTTTTTAAGATCAAGTATATTTGATCACTTTGTTGATTTGTACTTATCTGCATTCTTGCCTGATAATTTTTAACCATTTAATTATCTTATCAATCACTGTTCCCCCTTTAGTTCTTAAGTGCTACTAAAAAATATCTTCAGAGTTGGAAAGAAAACTTGATTTGCTCTTCCTCTCCCCCCCTTTTTTTTAATTAGCAAAGAATAAGCCCAACATCGCTGAAAATTATGTACTAGATTTTTTAGAATAGTTAAAGTGAAAGTGAAGTCCCTCAGTCGTGTTCCACTCTTTACGACCCCATGGACTGTAACCTACCAGGCTATGTGATCCATGGGATTTTCCAGGCAAGAATACTGGAGCAGGCTGCCATTTCCTTCCCACGGGATCTTCCCAACCCAGGGATCGAACCTGCGTCTCCTTCATTGCAGACAAATGCTTTACCGTCTGAGCCACGAGGAAAGCCCTAAGAGTAGCCAACTATTTATTAAACTTTCACCTCTAGCTTTTACTTGTAGAATATAGTGGAAGAAATATAATCAAAAGAACGAAGATGAAAATGATATATATTGGAGCAACCAAAAGAAACAGCATGCCCTCAGTGGATTAGTTTCTTATTTACAGCGTACTAAGGATAAGCAATTGGAGAAGGAAATGGCAGCCCACTCCAGTGTTCTTGCCTGGAGAATCCCAGGGACAGAGGAGCCTGGTGGGCTGCCATCTATGGGGTCGCACAGAGTCAGACACGACTGAAGCAACTTAGCAGCAGCAGCAGCAAGGATAAGCAATTCTTTGGCCACCTCATGCGAAGAGTTGACTCATTGGAAAAGACCCTGATGCTGGGAGGAATTGGGGGCAGGAGGAGAAGAGGGTGACAGAGGATGAGATGCCTGGATGGCATCACCAACCAGATAGACATGAATTTGAGTGAACTCCAGGAATTGGTNGCACAGAGTCAGACACGACTGAAGCAACTTAGCAGCAGCAGCAGCAAGGATAAGCAATTCTTTGGCCACCTCATGCGAATAGTTGACTCATTGGAAAAGACCCTGATGCTGGGAGGAATTGGGGGCAGGAGGAGAAGAGGGTGACAGAGGATGAGATGCCTGGATGGCATCACCAACCAGATAGACATGAATTTGAGTGAACTCCAGGAATTGGTTATGGACAGGGAGGCCTGGCGTGCTGAGATTCATGGGGTCACAAAGAGTCACGATTGAGAGACTGAACTGAACTGAACTGAACTGAAAGATAAGCTAATGAGGGAATTCTACACATACACACACACATTTATTTAATGATTCCAGAAACTCCAGAACATAATCCCTACTTGATTTACTATGATTCACAGCCATACATATAAAGAAGTAGAAGGAAATGAACTGAAACATTTACTATTGCCACCAACAAATGCATTATTTTTTTCCATGGTTATTTAACTTTGAGAGATCTGCATATTGATATTTTGAGCTAGGAAAGTTTNTGTTAGTTCTAGAATGTCCTGTAGGTCTTCATAGAATTGCTCAACTTCAGCTTCTTCAGCGTTACTGGTCACGGCATAGACTTGGATTATCGTGATAATGAATGGTTTGCCTTGGAAATGAACAGAGATCATTTTGTCATTTCTGAGATTGCATCCAAGTACTGCATTTTGGACTCTTTTGTTGACTCTGATGGCTACTCTATTTCTTCTAAGTGATTCTCACCCACAGTAGTAGATATAATGGTCATTTGAGTTAAATTCGTCCTTTCCCATCCATTTTAGTTCACTGATTCCTAAAAGGTTCATTTTCACTCTTGCCATCTCCTGTCTGACTACTTCCAATTTGCCTTGATTCACGGCAACATTCCAGGCTCCTATGCAATACTGTTCTTTACAGCACTGGACTTTATTTCCAACACCAGTCACATCCACAACTGGGTATTGTTTTTGCTTTGGCTTTGTCCCTTCATTCTTTCTTGAGTTATTTCTCCACTGTTCTCCAGGAGCATATTGGGTACCTACTGACCTGGGAGTTCATCTTTCAGAGTCATTTATTTTTGCCTTTTCATACTGTTCTTGGGATTTTCAAGGCAAGCATGCTGAAGTGGTTTGCCATTCCCTTCTACAGTGGATCAGGTTTTGTCAGAACTCTCCACCATGATCTATCCATCTTGGGTGGCCATCTTGGCATGTTTCTTTGAGTTAGACAAGGCTGTGGGCCATAGGATCAGTTTGATTAATTTTCTATGATTGTGGTTTTCATTCTGTCTGTCCTCTGAGGGGTAAGGATGAGAGGTTTGGGAAAACAGGGTCTTGTTTTGATGGGTGAGACCATGCTCAGTAAATCTTTAATCCAATTTTCTCTTGGGTGGGGCTGTGTTCCCACCCTATTGTTTGACCTGAGAACTATGGTGGAGGTAATGAAGATAATGGTCCTTCAAAAGGTCCCATTCATGCACTGCCACATTCAGTGCCCCTGACCCTGCAGCAGGCCACCACCAATCCACGCCTCCTCTGAAGACCCCTGGACACTCACTGGCAAGTCTGAGTCAGTCTCTTGTGGGACCACTGCTCCTTTCTCCTCGGTCTTGGCACGCAAGATTTTGTTTGTGCCCTCCAAAAGTCTGTTTACCCAGTTCTGTGTAAGTTCTGGTGGCTCTATGGTGGGTTTAATGGTGACCTCCTCCAAGAGAGTTTATGCCACACCCAGGTCTGCTGCACCCAGAGCCCCTGCCCCTACAGCAGGCCACTGCTGACCCATACCTCTGCAGGAGACACTCAAACACTCAAAGTCACATCTGGCTCAGTCTCTGTGGGGTCTCCAGTTGCACACAAGGTTTTGTCTGAGTTTTCCAAGTGTCTCTGGTAGGTATGGGGTTTGATTCTAAATGCAATTTCGCCCCTTGTACCATCTTGCCGAGGCTTCTCCTTTGCCCTTGGATGTGGTATATCTTTTTTTGGTGGGATCCAACCTTCTCCTGTCAATGATAGCTCAGCAGTGAGTTGTAATTCTGGAGTTCTAGCAGGAGAAGATGAGCACATATCCTTCTATTCTACCATCTTGATCTTACTGAATCTCTTCTTGATATGTTATAGGGTCTACTGTCAAGGAAATTTCTTTTTGCTTTTCATCCTAAACACATTAAGAGGAAGAGGGGAAGCCAAATATATTTCATCAAAATTTTTCAACAATGAAAAGATTCTTAATCAAAAAATCCAGTTAATCATAACACTTTAATTCCTAGACAACTTTAATAACAATGAAAAATAATATATGAAGGAAAGTAAATTTAGTTATGCCTTTCACTATAGATACTGTCTTTTTCCTCACACTAGTCTCAATCTCTACATCAATTTCTACCATTCCTGCTTAATAGATGCTAGTTATGAATATTTTCAATATTATTATTATATCCAGGGTTCTAAAGATATTTGTTGAGAGAATGAATAAATGAAAATTATGATTTAAGTTTTGTTACATTTATTTTTGATTATGCTTTATAATTACCAAAATAAAACCCTTAAGTTGCCCAGATACAGTATTTTCTGGTTCTTATACCCCAAATCTTACAGATATACTTTCAAAAAGGTTTATGTTATTGCTAGTTTTAGTCTAAGAAGGCAAACCCTTGAGTAGCTACTCACATAGATTTTGGAATTTTCTCACACTTCTTCATATAGATTACAATTATATTGCTTGTTTTAATTTTATTTTTAATTGAAGGATAATTTCTTTACAGTATTGTGTTGGTTTCTACCCATACTATCTTTCTTTTTAACATTAAGAATCTTTTGGTTCTTCTACTAAGATTGCTATTATTCTGGCAGAGAACTAAATAATATGCAATACTGTGTTTGCAATTCATTTTTATTATAGAATTATACATATACACACAAAATATATATTCCTACTATACATCCTTATGCCTTGAAAGGAGAAGCAATTTTTTAAATCAAAAAAAAATAAATCAATGAAAGCACATGCTTTATAAAGCAGTCAACAAACACAGTTTGAGCAATTAGTAAACCCATTTTACAAAAAATGTTGGTTACTGATATATAGGAAATCATATTCTTTTAATGACATAGTTGCAGGTACAGTGTGATTAGAAGCTTTTGAAAGAGTCATTAAGCATTGACCTATTAAGTAATTTTTACTAAAAATTTGCTAGAAGCTGAGAAGGGTTTTGATAATATCACACACATGTGCATGATCTTTCTCTCTCTGTCTCTCTCCCTCGCTCTCTAAATATATATGCAAATGATATGAGAGACAAATTAATTATAACCCTTATATCTTCATTATTTCAAGTAACCAGNATGTTGGTTACTGATATATAGGAAATCATATTCTTTTAATGACTTAGTTGCAGGTAAAGTGTGATTAGAAGCTTTTGAAAGAGTCATTAAGCATTGACCTATTAAGTAATTTTTAGTTCACTAAAAATTTGCTAGAAGTTGAGAAGGGTTTTGATAATACACACACATGTGCATGATCTTTCTCTCTCTGTCTCTCTCCCTCTCTCTATATATATATATGCAAATGATATGAGAGACAAATTAATTATAACCCTTATATCTTCATTATTTCAAGTAACCAGAATGTTGTTCTTAAAAAGGCAAGACTTCAGCTACATTAAGTCCACAGAAAAGAATTATCACAACTCTAACATAGGCTCACAATATAGTCAGATCCTGAACTTGCCTGAGACTATCTGAAAATTCCCCTCTCTTACTATTATTAAATTTTATGTCCTCTGGTTGTTGTCCTCATTTTGAAGTCTTCCTCAGTCCTCCCAAATACAAAATCCAATTGACCTAATTGGAAAGCCCTGACTTCTGTTTCTTATTCTTTGATTACTAGCCATGTGACTGTGTTTAGTTACAAATAACAAAGTAGACTCTTCTTTAAAATAGTTGAATTCTCAATGTTTAAACATAGCATAAATGCCTAGTATTACACACACACAAACAAACATATGCTGTATTTTGAATGGGTAAGTTTTGGCAACTGATAAGTCCAGAAATTAAACCTTCTATTGGAACAGTAAGACCATTAAATGAGATAGTGCATTACAATCATGCCTATTATAGGAAGTACTCAAAAATAACTATATTATTATAAAATAATCTACAACGAATAAATATATGTAAAGTTCTAAGGAAACCTCACGTAGGGAAGATCGCATTCGTGGATGAGATAAGAAATCACAAAGCATTAAAATATAATCTGAGTCCTTAGGATGTGTAAGAGTTTACCACTACTCCATGTAGCTGAATAAAAACATCACATTTTAAAACATAAATATTTACAAAGACAACACAGTAGATCAGACTTAAATTGAAGAAAGTAGGGAAAACCACTAAACCATTCAGGTAGGACCTAAAACAAATCCCTTATGATTATACAGTGGAGTTGCTAAATAAATTCAAGGGATTATATCTGGTAGGCAGAGTGTGTGAAGAACTATGGACACAGGTCCGTAACACTGCACAGGAGGTGGTGACCAAAACCATCCCCAAGGAAAAGAAATGCAAGAAAGCAACGTGGTTGTCTGAGAAGGACTTACAAGTAGCTGAGAAAAGATAAGTGAAAGGTAAAGGAAGAAAGGAAAGATACATCCAACTGAGTGTTGAGTTTCAGAGAATAGCAAGGAAAGATAAGAGAGCTTTCTTAAGTGAACAATGAAAAGAAACAGAGGAAAACAATAGAACAGGAAAGACTAGAGATCTCTTCAAGAGAGTTGGAGATACCAAAGGGATACTTCAGGCAAAGATAGGCACAACAAAGGATAAAAATAGCAAGGACCGAGCAGAAGCAGAAGATATTAAGAGGAGGTGGCAAGAATACACAAAGATACTATATATGTGGTCACTTATCTAGAGCCAGACATCGTGGTGTCTGAAGTCAAGTGTGCCAAAGCATTACTATGAACAAAGACAGCGGAGGTGATGGAATTTCACCTGGGCAACTTCAAATCCGAAAAGATGATGATGTTAAGTGCTGCACTCAATATGCCAGCAAATTAGAGAAACTCAGCAGGGATCACAGGACTGGAAAAGGTCGGTTTTCGTTCCAGTCCCCTGAAAAGGCAATGCAAAGGAATGTTCAAGCTGAATGAGCATACAGTTATGCTCATTTCACATGCTAGCAAGGTAGCGCTCAACATCTTTCAGGCTGGGCTTCAACAGTTTCTGAATCGAGAACTTCCAGATGTACAAACTGGATTTACAAAAGGCAGAGGAACCAGAGATCAAATTGCCAGCATCTGCTAGATCATAGAGAAAGCAAGGGAATTCCAGCAAAATATCCACTTCTGCTTCTTTGACTAAGCTAAAGCCTNCGGTTTCTGAATCGGGAACTTCCAGATGTACAAACTGGATTTACAAAAGGCAGAGGAACCAGAGATCAAACTGCCAGCACCTGCTGGATCATAGAGAAAGCAAGGGAATTCCAGAAAAATATCTACTTCTGTTTCTTTGACTAAGCTAAAGCCTTTGACTGTGTCCTAAGTTCCCTAAGGCACTAGCAAAAGCACCAGGGCCGTGCAAGGTGAGTGCGTGCTCAGTCGTGTCTGACTCTTTGTGATCCCATGAGCTGTGGCCCACCAGGCTCCTCCGTCCACAGAATTCTCCAGGCTAGAATACTGGAATGGGTTGCCATTTCCTTCTCCAGGGGATCTTCCTGTTCCAGGAATCGAACCCACATTTCCTGTGTCTCCTAAATTGGCAGGCGGATTCTTTACCACTAGTGCCACCTGGGTGTGGATCACATCTGTGGAAAATTCTTAAAAAGATAGGAATACCAGACCACCTTACTTGCCTCCTGTGAAATCTGTATGCAGGTCAACAAGCAACTGTTAGAATCGGACATGGAACAATGGACTGGTTCCAAATTGGCAACAGAGTACATCAAGGCTGTATACTATCATGTCGCTTATTTATCTTCTGTGCAGAGTACATCATATTGAATGCTGGGCTGGATGACTCACAAGCTGGAATCAAGACTGCCAGGAGAAATATCAATAACCTCAGATATGCAGATCATACCAGTCTTATGGAAGAAAGTGAAGAAAAAACTAAAGAGCTTCTTGGTGAGGGTGAAAAAATAGAGTAAAAGAGCTGGCTTAAAACTCAATATTCAAAACACTAAGATCATGGCATCCAGTCCTATCATATCATGGCACATAGATGAGGGAAAAGTGTAAACAGTGACAGATTTTTTTTCCCCTTGGGCTCCAAAATTACTATGGACAGTGCCTGCAGCCATGAAATTAAAAGATGCTTGCTCCTTGGAAGAAAAGCTATGACCATCCTAGACAGCAAATTAAAAAGCAGAGACATCACTTTGCTGACAAATGCCCATCTAATCAAAGCTATGGTTTTTCTAGTAGTCATGTATAGATGTGTGATTTGGACTGTTAAGGGTGGAGTGCTAAAGAATTGATGTTTTCAAATTCTGGTGCTGGAGAAGACTCTTGAGAGTCCCTTGGATAGCAAGGAGATGAAACTAGTCAATCTTAAAGGAAATCAACCCTGAATATTCATTGGATGGACTNGCTCCTTGGAAGAAAAGCTATGACCATCCTAGACAGCAAATTAAAAAGCAGAGACATCACTTTGCTGACAAATGCCCATCTAATCAAAGCTATGGTTTTTCTAGTAGTCATGTATAGATGTGTGATTTGGACTGTTAAGGGTGGAGTGCTAAAGAATTGATGTTTTCAAATTCTGGTGCTGGAGAAGACTCTTGAGAGTCCCTTGGATAGCAAGGAGATGAAACTAGTCAATCTTAAAGGAAATCAACCCTGAATATTCATTGGATGGACTGATGATGAAGCTGACACTCCAACACTTTGACCACCTGATGAGCTGACTCACTGGAAAAGACCCTGATCCTGAGAAAGAGGGAAGGCAGGAGGAGAAAGGGTGACAGAGACTCTACTGCCTCACAGACTCAATGGACATGATTTGAGCAAACTCCGGCAGATAGTGAAGGGCAAGGAAGCCTGGCATGTTGCTGTCCGTGGGGTCACAAACAGTCAGACAAGACTTAGTAACTGAACAACAGCAATCTGTACAACTGAATATTCAGCATGTTGAAAATAATAAAATATAGATGGGGTGAAACTAACTTGGAGACATTTTGCTACTGGATGACAAACATGCTTTCTAATGTAGTTAGAATGATATATTAATTTAACATACATAAACTACGAGCTAAAAACCAAATCTAGTTAATAGCACACTGTCATGGTCAATCTTTAACTTTCTTACTCCAGTTATTCCTTAATTTCAGTAGCCTTTTAAAAGTCATATCAAAGCACCATTCAAACACATTATGACTAATTTTCTTCAATAAGCAAACAAACGATACAATACAATGAAGTAACAAGAAGTTTTGATAGCAAAGCATGGATGTGCACTCTGTGTGCTGTGACACAATGCCTCTTCTTGTTATTTTTTGAAACAGATTGAAAAGGATTCACCCTACCTTTAATTAATGAAAAATGGTAAAGGTCATTATAATGTGTGGATAAGTTTTTAAAAGAATTCCTACTGTACTTGTTTCTGTAAAATTGTAACATAAGAAAAAATCAACAGATTGACTCTATAAAATGGACTTTATTTCAGTCCCTCACCATTTAAAAGAGAATAACAGCCTCTACCACAATAACAAACAATAAGAAAAGCAGCTTCTGGCCTATTCAATGGAAAAATTTTAAGTGGAAAAATTAATCCAGAATTTAATTATTCAGAACTCAGAAACACTTTCCTCTATCAACTGTATCCCTATCTCAAAAAAATAGTTTTCAAAGACCTCAGAATTTCTAGGTTTGGGAAAGGCACTTTCTGATATTTTGATATTCACTTGTAAATTCAATGTTCAAAAAAAAAAAAAAAGAGGATATCTGAGGTTCCTTTAAATTGAAAAATCTACGACATTAATGGAAAAAGAAATATGAAATGGCAGTTGGCTATGCCTTAATGATTTAACTTGGCATCTGGTCAAATAACCTGGGCAAATGTTCTTTTGAAAAATGTCATGGAGTTTTTTTATTAATGATGAATATTAAAGGTCTCAAACCATATTCATCTTAAAGAAGACTACTTTAGCAATCTCAGTTCTGTCAAAACTGGGTTTTGAATGACTTGATCCTCATAATCATCAAACTAGTTCTGCATGTAAATACAGTCTACTTCAACTTTTTCTCAGGCATCTAAGTCCTTTTGTAGGACATGAACAAAATATGTATCCATAATGGACATCTGTATATATTTCTTCAGGAAACTAGGAGTTAACACTTAGTTGCTTATTGTGATGCTGAATTTTGTGGACCTGAAATTTGCAAACCAACTTTCACAGACTATGTAATTTTTAGGTATTACTTATTTCTTAATACTACCTGACTTCAAATGTCTTGATACCAGTGAAGTGCAAATTAACATAAAATATTGACAGTAAGAAATAGTCTTGTCTTCATGAGAATAAACAAATTTGAGCAATAACAACAATAACATAATTTTTAAATATCTTTTTCATTTTACTTACAGTTCATATGTACAACATGAGAGCATTTTCTTAGTGCTTTTTATGAATTTTCTCATTTATAGTTTCTAAGTGAAACTTAATGTGGGATAATGGCACAAGATCACAGAGCTAGTAAATTATGGAACCAGAATTGAGTGGTGATTTTTGAAATGATTTTAAATTCATCATAGGAGTGCAAATTCTGGAATGTTAAAGATAGATTCAAATCCCAGTGCTATCACTTAGGAGCACTGATACTACCTGCAATTTATTTAACCTCTGATCATGCCACGGTTTTTCCTACCTAAAATGGCAATAATATTAATAATATCTGCTCCATAGGGTCCCATAAAGAATTAGATGAGAGGATACATTCGATGCTCTTAGAAAACTGTGGTGCATATAACTCACTGCTTTATTATTATTGTTATTACTTTATCATTATTTTCTATGTATTGCATTATTTAAATATTACAGACTATTTATTTTATATTGCTTTGGCAACTCTTTTTATAGTTGTTACATTTCCTATACCACAGGGATTTACTAAAAACCTTGAGATTTATCATAGGTTAGTATAATTTCAGAAGGTAAGATTTCTGCTATTCAGAAACTAGGAAATATTAATTTTTTAATAGAAATTAGGAAATTTCTTCAACAAAAATTTACTGACCAATAACCATGGGGCAGGGGTGCATGTAGGAAAGAGGAACTTTATTGACAAGCACAAAACAGGCCCCTTCCTCCAAGCGTTCATGGTTAAATATGGAGACCAAAGAGGAAAAATTACCACTGCCTCTCCGCGGGTTGTTTGCCACCCTCTGGGAGCCCACTTTTCCACACAACGTCAATATACAGTTTCAAAAGGAACACCAGCTTAAATCACTTGCCTGCTTAGAGTTCTTCCATCGTGCCGCTGTGCTCTGAGGATAAAAAAAGCCACCGGGTTCCGAAGGCCTCAGGCAGCCTGGCCGTGAGACGCCATCTCATCATGGAAGCCTCTTTCATGGAAGTCTCTTGCTTCTGCTTGCTTCCACAGACTGTCGGCTTCCGCAGTCAGCTGACTTCCCCAAAAGGGGATTTGATTGGTAATTGTGGGTAAGGGGAGCATGCATGGCCGGGCCTCCACCACCAGCTCTACCTTTAGAACCTCAGGGGTGCGGTAGGCTTGCGTTCTTGTAGTCTTTCCTTCCACGGTCTACTGAGGCTTAACTGACATTCAGTAATTGCCAGTGAACAATCAACGCATTTTGACATAAGTATACACACATGACCCCATCACCACAATCAAGGCNCGGGTTGTTTGCCACCCTCTGGGAGCCCACTTTTCCACACAACGTCAATATACAGTTTCAAAAGGAACACCAGCTTAAATCACTTGCCTGCTTAGAGTTCTTCCATCGTGCCGCTGTGCTCTGAGGATAAAAAAAGCCACCGGGTTCCGAAGGCCTCAGGCAGCCTGGCCGTGAGACGCCATCTCATCATGGAAGCCTCTTTCATGGAAGTCTCTTGCTTCTGCTTGCTTCCACAGACTGTCGGCTTCCGCAGTCAGCTGACTTCCCCAAAAGGGGATTTGATTGGTAATTGTGGGTAAGGGGAGCATGCATGGCCGGGCCTCCACCACCAGCTCTACCTTTAGAACCTCAGGGGTGCGGTAGGCTTGCGTTCTTGTAGTCTTTCCTTCCACGGTCTACTGAGGCTTAATTGACATTCAGTAATTGCCAGTGAACAATCAACGCATTTTGACATAAGTATACACACATGACCCCATCACCACAATCAAGGCAGTGAACATCATCCTCATGGTTGGATGGATGGAACATAGCCATCATGCTCAAAAGTTTCCTGCTGCACCTTGGTAATCCTACATCTTGTTTCTCCATGCTGACCTCACCTGAAACCACCAATCTGTTTTCTTTCTCCCTAGATTATTAGTGTTTATTTTCTAGTGTTTTATATAACTAAAATAAACTCTTTTTTTGACTGTTTCAGACAAACAAATTGAAGATATTCCTGACGCAAGAATACATAATTAGGAGATATCTTAATTAGAAATATATTCTTTTTTCTCTCAAACTTTAAACTTTTTATTTTGCGTTGGATATAGGGACTTGGTGAGCTTCCTGGTGGCGCAGACAGTGAAGAATCTGCTTGCACTGTGGGAGACCCAGGTTCAATCCCTGGATCTGCGAGATACCCTAGAGAATGGCATGGCCACTCCAATATTCTTGCCTGGAAAATTCCATGGACAGAGGAGCCTGGAGAACTATAGTCCATGGGGTTGCAAACAGTCAGACACGACTGAGAGTACACAAACACAAGGACTCAGGCATACATATACATGTATTCATTCTCCCTTAAACCCCTCTCCCATCCAGGCTGGCATATGACATTGATTTGAGTTCCATGTGCTATACAATAGATCTTTGTTGGTTATACATTTTGAATATATTAGTGTGTCCCTGAAGCTCCCAACCATGAGTTCATTTTCTAAGTTTGTGAGTCTCTTTCTATTTTGTAAGTAAGTTCATTTGAATTGTTTCTTTTTAGATTCCACATATAAGGGATGTAATATGATATTTCCCCATTTGAGATATATTTTGACTGCAATATACATGCTTAGTATAAAAAATAACAATAAAATATAAAAGTGAAATATAAGCATAAGGCAAGTACATGTATCCAAAAATTAGGTTGATTCTAAATATATCATATAAAAGATGGAATGAGGAGGGGGAAGAAACAGAAAATTTAAAGTTATTGAGTACCTACATGTGTCAGACTCTAGAACAAGTTTTAAAATGTATCTCTGACATTTTGCTCTTTTTTTTTTTGCTACCATGAGAAATTTTGTTTTGTTTTATCTCTTTATTTTGTACTGTGACATAGCTGATTAACAGTGTTGGGGTCTCTTCAACTGTTGGGTTAGGTTTTTCTTAATCCTGTAAGTTTTCATATCCAAGTCCTGCCAATTCTTCTCTAAACTACATTCACTTCTCTGTACCACTATCATCACCAACTCAGTCCAAATTATCACCATCTCCCATCTTTATTACCATGATTACCTTTCAACCAGTCTACATTCATCCACATTGGCTTCTCTTTAATTTCTTTTCCATAATCATAAAGAAAACATATTTTGGCATTATCTATTAAAGTGTATAATGTAAAATATACTTTAAACCAGTAACTATTTCTAGGGTTATCTTGCAGCTCTGTCTTGCAGCTCTTTGAGACCATGTCCATGTGCTCAAAATATAGGTAGAAATGAATATATTGTTTTACTATATGTAGTTTTGTTTTGTTTTCTTCTTCCAGTTGCATGTATTGTCTTTTTAAATAATGTTGAAATAATATTTTTAGCTCAAATTGGGGAATGTAATAGCTCAATCAGAGAAGGTGATGGCACCCCACTCCAGTACTCTTGCCTGGAAAATCCCATGGATGGAGGAGCCTGGTGGGCTGCAGTCCATGGGGTTGCAAAGAGTTGGACACGACTGAGCGACTTCACTTTCACTTTTCACTTTCCTCCATCGAAGGAAATGGCAATCCATTCCAGTGTTCTTGCTTGGAGAATCCCAGGGATGGGAGAGCCTGGTGGGCAGCCGTTTATGGGGTCGCAGAGTCGGACACGACTGAAGCGACTTACCAATAGCTCAATGAGACTATTTCAAAAAGATATAAGACAAGTGCAAAATCTCTTTTTAAAAATATGGACTATTTTTTCTCTCAAGGATTATCTAACAAGAAGTGAAGCAAAGAGAACACTAACCGAGAGTGGACAGGAGTATCTGACCAGTGGAAAAGAATATATACAACCATGCAAAACTCGGTAGGATGAAGGAAGTAGTGGGGCAAATAGGAGGGTTAGTAGGACTGGACCTGCCCTTGGAGAGTTCGGAAACTGAAGCAGAAGTCCAGTCCCCACACTGGGGCAATTGTCCGAGTCAGGAGAAACATTTAAAGCTGCNTTTTTAAAAATATGGACTATTTTTTCTCTCAAGGATTATCTAACAAGAAGTGAAGCAAAGAGAACACTAACTGAGAGTGGACAGGAGTATCTGACCAGTGGAAAAGAATATATACAACCATGCAAAACTCTGTAGGATGAAGGAAGTAGTGGGGCAAATAGCAGTGTTAGTAGGACTGGACCTGCCCTTGGAGAGTTCGGGAACTGAAGCAGGAGTCCAGTCCCCACACTGGGGCAATTATCCGAGTCAGAGGAGAAACATTTAAAGCTGANCACTAACCGAGAGTGGACAGGAGTATCTGACCAGTGGAAAAGAATATATACAACCATGCAAAACTCGGTAGGATGAAGGAAGTAGTGGGGCAAATAGGAGGGTTAGTAGGACTGGACCTGCCCTTGGAGAGTTCGGAAACTGAAGCAGAAGTCCAGTCCCCACACTGGGGCAATTGTCCGAGTCAGGAGAAACATTTAAAGCTGCGAGTGAAACAGCTGATCTGTGGCAGCTTAAATGGAATGAGAATCAAACAGTCCTTGCTGCAGCCATATATACCCCTGACAGGGATGCAGGTCCCCTGGGAGGTGCAGCAACTGGGAGTTGGAATTTAGGGATTGTGGAGCAATCCCTGGGTGAGAGCTGCTGTTGACTGTGGAGAGACAGATCGAGGGGATGTAAGGGAGGAGACAGAGGTGGGAAAATGCCTGTGGAGGAAAGCTGAGCAATTATGGAAGCAAGGCAGTACTGCTGAATTATGCATAGGGAGTGGCGCCATCACCATAGCCTCTCTCCTCACATGCCAGCAGCTGAACAATGGAGAGACTGGCCCATAAAATGCCTGATGCACTGAACTACAGAGTAGGACTCCAGCTGAGGGGGAGGGGGCACTCTATGTGCCTGAACAAGCAGAGTTATGGAGAAAGACTGGCCAAAGAGGCCTTCTGATCACCAGCTACAAGAGGCTAGAAAACAGAATCTTCCTGTGGCAGAGGCAGTCCATATCCCTGCACACTTGGTGCCACCAGGGTCCCCACAAACCAAGCAGCTATACCACCTTCATGCTCAACTCTCACTGGTGAAAAGCTGCACAAGCAAAAAGAAAAAAAAAGTCTTGACTCTATGCGTGCAGGGTCGCTTCAGCTATGTCCAACTCTTTGCAACCTTGTAGACTGTGTCCTGCCAGGGGATTCTCCAGGCAGTAATACTGGAGCGTATTAGCCAATACTGGTTACCATACCCTTCTAGAGTACTATATTTCCTGCTGCCTTAGCCACCAACTCCCCTGAGTACCTGGTGCTACTAGAACCCCTGCAACCCAAGCAGCTGTTCCATCTCCACATCTGGCCCTCACAGTGGCAAACCCAAGTCCTCCAGGGCAGCCACAAGAGCAAACCCCAGTGGATGACCCACATGCACATGTGAAAATAAAACCACAACTGAAACCCAGAGGCAGTGTGACTAAGGAAGAAGACCCTGATAACTTACAGTCAACAATGTCAGATTCATGATCTCCAAAGAAGATTTAGCTTCAGGACCAGGGACCAGGCTTGATCACTCAAGAGCTTTTGTGTAGGAGAGTTTTATTAAAGTATGAAAAGCAACAGAGAAAGCTTCTGATAAACATCAGAAAGGGTACAGAGAATGTCCTCCTCGTTAGTGTTAGCAAGGGAGTTATATACTTTTTAATTAGTTATTATCTCCGTTCATGGGATTCTCCAGGCAAGAATACTGGAGTAGGTTACCATTTTCTTCTCCAGGGGATCTTCCTGACCCAGGGATCAAACCCAGGTCTCCCGCATTGGAGGCAGACACTTTAACATCTGAGCTACAGGGAAGCCCCTAATTAATTATTACAATAAATCAAAAGAATGTCTCAAGTTTGTGAAAATTTTACCAAATCCACTCCCAGAATTTACATTTTAGGATAACAGGATTAGAATTTAACAATAGAAAGATCCTACCAGACCCACTCCTAGAATTTACATTTTAGGATAACAGGATAAGAACTTAACAATAGAAAGATCCTAACAGGCCCATTCCCGTCCATTTTAGTTCACTGATTCCTAGAATGTCGATGTTCACTCTTGCCATCTCTTGTTTGACCACTTCCAATTTGCCTTGATTCATGGACCTGACATTCCAGGTTCCTATGCAATATTGCTCTTTACAGCATCAGACCTTGCTTCTATCACCAGTCACATCCACAACTGGGTATTGTTTTTGCTTTGGCTCCATCCCTTCATTCTTTCTGGAGTTATTTCTCCACTGATCTCCAGTAGCATATTGGGCACCTACTGACCTGGGGAGTTCCTCTTTCAGTATACTATCATTTTGCCTTTTCAAACTGTCCATGGTATTCTCAAGCTAAGAATACTGAAATGGTTTGCCATTCCCTTCTCCTGTGGACCACATTCTGTGAGACTTCACCATGACCTGCCTGTCTTGGGTGGCCCGGTGGGCATGGCTTAGTTTCATTGAGTTAGACAAGGCTGTGGTCCTAGTGTGATTAGATTGACTAGTTTTCTGTGATTATGGTTTCAGTGTGTCTGCCCTCTCATGCCCTCTTGCAACACCTACCATCTTACTTAGGTTCCTTTTACCTTGGATGTGGAGTATCTCTTCACAGCTGCTCCAGCAAAGCACAGTCACTGCTCCTTACTTTGAGCGAGGGGTATCTCCTCACCACCGCCCCTCCTGACCTTGAATGTGGAATAGCTCCTCTAGGCCTTCCTGTGCCCATGCAGCCACTGCTCCAAGCACACAGTAGGTACATGAAAATACAGAAAGACAATCCTTTGCAATGGCCAAGTGTTAATAGTTCTCACTTCAAAGTATTAAAAAATACATTTCCAACTAACATACTAGTCCTCACTGCCATTGTTCATAGACCAAATTAGACACTGGCTTAATATTATTCCAGACTAGCCAAGCCTTCAGATTCCCCAAGTTGGATATCTTGGTAATAATGCAATAAACCAGAAACCTAAGTAGAAGTTGAAGACAGCACTTCTATCTCTCCAAACCAACTGTAATGATGGTTCCTTACAGCACTGCCTAAGCCAATGGTTCTCAAAATGTGATCCCTGGACTAACAGCATCAGTAATGGCTGGAACCTATATGGCATACAAACATACATGCCACACCCTGGCTCTCCTAAAGTAGAACCTCTGAGTTTTAACAAGCCTCCAAGTGGCTCTCTCTGATGCATGTTCAAGTTTGAGAACCACTGGCCTAAATTACACAAGGCTGATAATAAATGAGCTGTTATTAACTGAAAGATAACTATGCTTATGTGGTTTAAAAACTACCTTTGAATATAGTCTCAAAAGAGAAATTTTTAAAATGACATGAGCAATGAGGAAATTGCGGACTGGGTGGGAGAGATTTAGTCTGACACACCAATGGCAAAGAGAGGTCCTCAGAGGAGAAGCGGAAGAGAAAAATAAGATGGCAGGGGAGGCCGCTCGTGATGACAGAGAGAAATTTTTAAAAAAGGGGGGGGGGAATAAGATAAAAGTGAGGTTGATTTTCCTTCCTTTTTGGTTAAACCCTGGCAGTTTTTAGCCACATAGGGGCTTCAAGTGGAGAGTCTACCATTCCTATGGATATCCTAGAGTTGGAGACCAGAAATGATAACTCAGCTGAGACACATTTGAGCTTGCCTTACTGCCTTCAAGACATTGTATTGTGTTATGGCTGAGCTACCTAGTTCTAGTATGAGTTAAGACTTTGAAGACATTTCCAGAAGAAATATGTCACATGCCCTGAATTTAAAGGCAAATGGACTCCATAGTTTTACAGGCCAGTGATGGCTGACTTGAGCATCCCTAGTCACAAATGAGGTGAAAAAGCTTTTAAATATAGGATCTCCATGGAATAGTTATCAGCTATTTATAAGCTACAAAGTGCTTATCAAGTATGTTCAATAGTATTCTCTTAGATAAACTCTTTAGTGTGAAACCAGAGTGAACAAATCCACAATATATATAGTATTTCTGGAATTATTTGTAAGGATAGAAAGCATGAACTGTATAAAATTTTCTGAAATTATTGATTGAAAAATTTATAAAAAGTATATGAATACTTAAAGTCATAAAAATAATGTGCCTACTTCAACAAATGCAGCAGTTATTTGATGATATGTGCTTTGGTATGTTTGCTGCATAGTTTCTCCAATTCTGTACCTCTCTCTACAGATTTTCTACTTCTCAGAATCTTTTTTCTGTCAAATGAGTTTTTGTGGACTGATTTCTTTTGTGAAGAATTTTTCTTTTACTAGAAATGGAAAGAAGCCTTCTGAAAATTAATGAGGTCCTGATTAAGAAAAATTTTCTAAAAGTGAAGACATCAACAAAATAGGAACCAAAAACTATATGATGAATTTCCAATGCCCAAAGGTGAAAATGTTGCAGGTTTAAGAAAAACCTGCAAAAACAGCTACAAGAAGATTGGTACTCAGTTAATGAACTGTGAAGACTCACTTAGCAGAGAAAATTGAAGAAGTATTGGTGTTAAAAGAGTTCCTAGAGGCCTGACTGGAGGGCTTTTGGTTAATTGCCATGTTCCAGAGGGAAGTAAAATAGGCCACTCAACTGGCTCTAGAAAGGAGTAGTAAAGTTGCCCCACACACACAAAAACACATAACAACCAAGAAATAAAAACCCAAACACTTCTGCTTTCCCTTGGAATTGTGTTATGTAGGCACTATCTCAGACATAAATCTCAGAATCTTTATAAAATCCATAATAAAATCAGGATCATGCAATGCATCAGAAGATCTCTGACTCCCATCTCTTTATCAACATGAGTGGTGGCTGTGGTTTGAAATCAAACCCAGGGCCCACTCCTGGATAAATACGTCCCATCCTATGACCCAGTGAGCCTCAAGTCCTGAATTAATTCACTGAATGGAGATTTACTAAATGTCTAATGGGTGTTAAGCCCTGGCTTGGGTCATGAGGGATCACACATGACCAAAGGTATGTACAAAAACTAGGGAAGAGACAATGACTATCTCTGCTGGGGCCTGAGAGTGTAAGAGTACCCAGGAAGGTTTCATGAAGGGAAGGAAGTATGTGATAAGTCTTAAAGGAAAGGTTTTCTGTAGACAGAAGGGCAAATATTGGTAAAGTGGGTCAATTTTGAGAGAAGCTACTTCCCTGAATTTCTCGCAGTGAATCACATATAAACAGGATGACTATGCACCTTGGTTTTCTTAGGACAATCCAAGATGATCTCTGTCCTAATGAGATTATAATTGTGTCCTTTAAATCTCAAAGAGCTTTATTTGAACAGCTTTATCTGTCAAATGGGGGCTTCTCTGGTAGCTCAGATGATAAAAAGTCTGTCTGCAATGCAAGAGACCAGCGTTCGATCCCTGAGTTGGGAAGATCCCCTGGAGAAGGAAATGGCAACCCACTCCAGTATTCTTACCTGGAAAATCCCATGGATGCAGGAGCCTGGCAGGCTACATATAGTCCATGGGGTTGCAAAGAGTCCAACATGGCTGAGTGATCTCACTCACTTTTGCCTGTCAAATATAAGACCCCTTGTTGAGAGCTAATTTTTACACCAAAATGTAAATGAGGACATAATGATTGACTGCTTTCTGATAAATGTAACTTAATCACATGTGTGTATGAAGCAGGTTTTTAGATTCCCATTCATGTGGCTGAGGAAGTGAAGTAGAAGTGGATGAGGATGTTTGTATACTTACATATTGTACATTGACAAGTACACACATGATGCCTTGTGGTGTTTTGTATGATGAAAACAACGAAAGATCATAAAAAAGACAGAGACTGAAGCTAAGGAAATAGTGCTATTTTATTAATATATATGGTGCTCAGGGTGCAGAAGGCAATGGCACCCCACTCCAGTACTTTTGCCTGGGAAAATCTTATGGATGGAGGAGCCTGGTAGCCTGCAGTTCATGGGGTCGTGAAGAGTCAGACACGACTGAGCAACTTCACTTTCACTTTCCTGCATTAGAGAAGGAAATGGCAACCCACTCCAGTGTTCTTGCCTGGAGAATCCCAGGGACAGGGGAGCCTGGTGGGCTGCCATCTATGGGCTCACAGGGTCGGACACGACTGAATTGACTTAACAGCAGCAGCATGGCACTCAGGGAAGGCCTTGCTCAAAAGGTACAGTTTAATAAGAAACTTGGGAGGCAGGGGAATATCTAGGGGAGATGTGGCCAAGGCAGAGGAAACACCAAGTGCAAATACCCCCAGATGAAAGAAATCTTGTCATGTTTGATGAAGAACAAGGCACCCAGGTAGCTGGAAAGGAGAGAGTGAGGAGGAGAGTGGTTGTAGATGAAGTCAGAGACAACAAAGAACCAGGCTATGGTGGGCTTTCTAAGTCACTGTGGGTAAATCTGGGTGTATTTCTGAGGGATTCAGGGGTCAACTGGAGGACTTCCAAGCAGTCCACCACAGAATCTGACTCAGATTTCAAAGGAAATGCTCTAGTTGATTAAAGTGAAAGGGTGGGGAATGCTTAGAACACTCAAGCGTTTTGATTAATATTTATTCACTTGGAAGTTCAACTTGAATCATTCTTAATTTTTTTTAATGACATTGTTTTATTGGATTGGTCAAGAAGTTCATTTGAGTTTTTCTGTAACAGTTTATGTGGGGACCCAAGTAAACCTTTGGCCAACCCAATATTTCAATATTCTCTTCACTAACAACAATGACAAAAACGATTTGCTTATTCTAGTATAACTTATTTCATGCCTTTCCAGGGACATAAACTGGTAATAGAACGTTTATATTTTCATATTCTAATATCAGGGTGTCAGGACATAATAAGCACCTGGTAAGGAATTAAAAGACATTTGATTACTAACTTAAATAAATAAAATGGGTCATCCTTCCATGCACTCTCCCTCCATCCCTTTATGCATAAACATTGCTGCTTCAAATTATTGCCCTTGAGATTTCAATATCTCTCACTTTCTATGCTTTTCCGTATCCAGGGAAACCACTGAAAGCCTATCTCGTTAGACTGCCTTATATATATTTTTTTTAATTTTAATTTTTATTTTTTCATCTCAGGTGTACATGAGTTCCCAATCTTGAAACCCCCCCCCCCACCTCCCACTCCACATCAACTCTCTGGATCATCCAGTCCCAATCATCCTGTATCCTGAACCGAATATAGACCGATGCTTCGTTTCCCACACGACAGCACACATATTTTAAAACTATTCCTTGCTTCACCTCCCATCACAATGTACCTCCTTTATGGCCTGACAAGACTGTGAAAGTTTGTGGTATTATCATACTTGGAAGTGAACAAGTTAGCCTGACTCAGTTTCATGGATGCTGATAGAAAATATGAGCTACTGGGTCGGAAACAACAGACTTCATTATAGCATGGCAAGTGGTTAAGTGTAATGGTTGCATCAGATCCTTTGACCCTCAAGTCACATGAAGATGATATAAAGTAATCTGGGTGGATGCTGTACACACAACGGGGTTTTGTTGAGAAGCTCCAAGTTGAAGAAACCTGTCTTTGCCATTGAACTACAAGGAAGCCTTCCTGACCTTTGTTCTGATGGAACACATCATCTTTACTATACTGGACTGAAAACATGAGAAACATTATCTCCCAAGGCAATTTACTATACAACCTTCTCTGAAAAGATTGTCCAGAACAAAGCCAGCCACCTTCATTTTCAAGACATGCAGAAATCAAAGAGACCTATGAACAAGTGTTTCTCAACATGACCTGAAGTCTAGTTGCTGGTGCTGCTAAGTTGCTTCAGTTGTCTCCGACTCTTCGCGACCCCAAGGCCTGCAGCCTACCAGGCTCCTCCGTCCATGGGATTTTCCAGGCAGCAGTACTGGAGTGGGGTGCCATCGCCTTCTCCAGAAGAGTCTAGTTAGATGAATGCAATTAACGACATGGTCAATGTTGGGATGCTAATGAAAAATTATTAATTAGTACCAGGGACACCTGTATCTTAACAAGGCGTTTCCAGACCTTGAAGGGAATAGAATAAATCTCTGGTGCTGAGACTCCTGAATAAATGTGGTAAAGTGAAAGAGAGAAAGAGGCTTTTTTAAAATTGCTTTTTGATTTGGAAAATTTAAATAGTCATTTTGTCAGTCGAAGACTACTAAGAAATCATGCCTTCTACTGCTGCTGCTGCTGCTAAGTTGCTTCAGTCATGTCCGACTCTGTGCGACCCCATAGGCAGCAGCCCACCAGGCTCCCCCATCACTGAGATTCTCCAGGCAAGAACACTGGAGTGGGTTGCCATTTCCTTCTCCAATGCATGAAAGTGAAAAGTGAAAGTGAAGTCACTGAGTCTTGTCCAACTCTCAGCGACCCCATGGACTGCAGCCTACCTGGCTCCTACATCCATGGGAATTTCCAGGCAAGACTACTGGAGTTGGGTGCCATTGCCTTCTCCTAGGAAGCTCATTATATGAAAATATCCCATTGATATCCAGGAAGCAAAAATTTTCCTATTATTCATTATGGCAATTAACTGGTTCAGTCCAACAGCAGTTTTCCTCAAATTGTAAATACCTGCACTGCAAATTTTTATTGAAAATAACTTCCTAGCATATATTTGTATATTTAAGTTCAGTCCAGTCACTCAGTCATGTTCTACTCTTTGCAACTCTTGTAATGCCAGGCCTCCCTGTCCATCACCAGCATCTGGAGTTTACCCAAACTCATGTCCATTGTGTTGATGATGCCATCTAGCCATCTCATCCTCTGTTGTCCCCTTCTCCTCCTGCCCCCAATCCCTCCCAGCATCAGAGTCTTTTCCAATATGTCAGCTCTTCGCATGAGGTGGACAAAGTATTGGAGTTTCAGCTTTAGCATCAGTCTTTCCAATGAACACTCAGGACTGATCTCCTTTAGGATGGACTGGTTGGATCTCCTAGCAGTCTAAAGGGCTCTCAAGAGTCTTCTCCAACACCACAGTTCAAAAGCATCAATTCTTTGGCACTCAGCTGTCTTCACAGTCCAACTCTCACATCCATACATGACTACTGGCAAAACCATAGCCTTGACTAGATGGATCTTTGTTGGCAAAGTAATGTCTCTGCTTTTCAATATGCTATCTAGGTTGGTCATAACTTTCCTTCCAAGGAGTAAGCATCATTTACTTTCATGGTTGCAATCACCATCTGCAGTGATTTTGGAGCCCCAAAAATAAAGTCACCCACTGCTTCCACTGTTTCTATATTTGCAAGTGCCTAAATATTGGTTCTGTCTTGCTTTCCTGCTGTAGTATGTTTTATTTTACTTAATATTTACAAATAGCTCGTGTCTGATGCAAGTAGTTTCTAGTTTATTTGTAAGTAACTCATTTTCATGTAATGGTTGTTAAAGAAAATCAAAGCTGAGTGGAAATAATTTCATGCTCTTAAAAAAACTCACTGAAATAAAACATACTATTCACAAGGAAATTTAAGTAAATTCTGAGATATTCTCATTATAGTGTAATTTTAAACAAGTGGTACTAATCATTAATTAGATAGCAGAGAGATTGAAAGGAATTTCTCAGAATTTTATATATAGAGATTGGATGGGGTCACTATATTCTCTAAGTAATGACCTACCATAAAAGTAAAATTTGGAGACATTCCATTACTTAAAGTGTCACATTTCAAAAATTATAATTAATTAACACTTTTTACTTCACATTTCAGTTGTACAACATAAACTCTCAAAAGTGGCAAACTAATATGCATATCAAGATACTGAAAAAAAGAAAAACTATCATACTATTTATTGTACTGTATGTACTTAGTATGTGCTATATATATAAAAAAAAATAAATATTTTAGTGTATTATCCCATTTGATCTTTCAAAGAAACCTAAAAAGATATCTAGTTTATGATTAAGGAAACTCAGATACAGTAAGTTGTGTTTTCTTTCTCAAGGAAATGGAAATAGCTAGATCAGATCCAAAATTTTGTTATTTAATATAATCAAGCTATATCAGGTAACCATCCTTCCAATTTATAAGGTCACAAAAAGAAGCCAGAATTTATGTTGCACTGACTTTCTTGGGATCNTTATGATTAAGGAAACTCAGATACAGTAAGTTGTGTTTTCTTTCTCAAGGAAATGGAAATAGCTAGATCAGATCCAAAATTTTGTTATTTAATATAATCAAGCTATATCAGGTAACCATCCTTCCAATTTATAAGGTCACAAAAAGAAGCCAGAATTTATGTTGCACTGACTTTCTTGGGATCTATTTTATAAAACTTTATTTTCAAATCCTTGGTTTCTCTTTCCTGTTAACCGGCAAAAATGTGGGCATGTATCTGCATTAAGGTGTTAAAGAGAAGAGAAGTTTTCTTTTCCTTCTTTTCTTCATTGAAATTCAGAACAGAGCCTGGCACTTCAGATTAAAGAGGGTCATCTCCTGTTGAGGTTAATTGGATACNGTGTCCTATCATTTTGCCTTTTCATACTGTTCATGGGGTTCTCAAGGCAAGAATACTGAAGTGGTTTCCCCTCCTCTTCAGTGGACCACATTCTGTCAGACCTCTCCACCATGACCCGCCCATCTTGGGTGGCCCCACACAGCAGGGCTTAGTTTCATTGAGTTAGACAAGGCTCTGGTCCATGTGATCAGACTGATTAGTTTCCTGTGATTATGGTTTCAGTGTGTCTGCCCTCTGATGCCCTCTTGCAACGCTTACCGTCTTGCTTGGGTTTCTCTTACCTTGGACATGGGGTATCTCTTCACAGCTGCTCCAACAAAGCACAGCCGCTGCTTTTTACCTTGCTCCTCATGGCTGCCCCTCCTGACCTTGAAGCTGGGGTTTAGGGAGAATGAAATGACTTGCCTTCTGGCCACTGGGCTAAAGAAAGGAGGTTCCCATCTTGGCTCTCCACCTATTGGTCATCTTGTTAAGCAATGGTCCTAAACCATGAGATCACCTCTGGCTCACTGTTGTAAATGGACAGTCTTTTCCAGTTGACCTCTGTAACTCTGAGTGCCCCCTCTTTTGCATTGGAATCGGATTTCATTTTAGATTTTATGATCAGGCCCAGCCGCATTTAATTATCGTGCAACATTGGCTAAAACAGAACTTTCTACCCACAGAATGTGTCAGCCTCAATATATAGAATCAGATTTTGGAAGGTGTCCACAGTCGACTTCGCCCTTTGAACTCAAAAGTGTTGCTGGGAGTAACCTTAAAGTGGGGGGGGTGGGGTGGGGCGTGAATCGGCTACCTGTAGTTCTAGCTGATCACACAGTCTTAAATGCTCACACTTTAAAAATACTGCATATATATTTTAAACTGGTAATATGTTGTACTTAGCACAAAATTCGAATGGAAGAAAAGAATATTAAGGAAAAGCTTGCTCCCCCCTTCACCCTTGAGTGAGCCAGGTAACTGCTATCACCAAAGATATTTTATTAAATGCTTTATGATTAATGTACAATGAGAACCCTTTCCTTTCCCAGCCAGTCTGACTGTATGTTCTGCCCAATGGTAGACTGCATGGTTCAACAGTGGTAAGTGGTTCCCGTAACTATTAGAATATAAGATCCATTATGATGATAAATTTCTAGTGCTGTTTTAGTCATTGTTGGGTGCTTTCTCAAAAAATTGTTTAGTGAAAACTTCTCCCCTTCAAATGTGACCATTTTACAGAACTTTGACCATTTTAGCAAAAGAAAAGTGATTCTGCCAAGCTGAGTGTCTAAAGCAGAGGTTCATTTAAAATTTGGTTTTCTTTCACTTTTGGCTTATTTTTTTGAATAGGCAATACATTCACATAAAATGTGAGATGCACAAAAGGATATACATTGACAAGTTTCTCTCTGTTCCCAGCCACCACTAGAAATTCCCAAAGTCATTGTTTTTGTATCACCTTCTTACATCTGCTTCCAAAAATATTTAAGGCTTATGTAAGCAAAGTCATATACACACAAAATTATTTCTGTATTATATATATTACATATCTTTATGCTTATTTAAATCAAAGATGCTTGACCATATGTGTTCATCAAAATTACACGGGCAACTTTTAGATAATCCATGCACCTGCACCCTGGAGGCCTTATTCACTATTTGTAACTGTTATTTTTAAAAATTGCCCTTCATTATTCTGGTGGGCTTCCCTGGATATGAATCACCAGCCTGAGATACAATCATTCAGATCTGTGGAACCCACCAGAAAGCTACTGGCCCATCATGCCCAGGCGACTTGAGCAGGAAAACAGCTGCGTGGGTCACTGTGAGCAATCGGTTCCACCACCGAGGGTTAAGGGCATCTGCAACCACTCAGCTGATAAGTCTAAAGGTAAATTGTCCCTTAAAAGGCACTGTCTCCAGATTAATGAAATCAGTGCTGCAATTACCTGTGTATAAATCACTTAGTTCTCTGGCCTGATTTTTTTAAACACACCCTACTTTTCCCCCTCTGATTTTTATAGTTATTCATCTTACAAAACATAGAAAATATAGTAAAGCATAAAGAAAAAGAGGTACCCATCATTACATAGCCCAGAGATAACTACTGGGAACATTTGCTTTATTTTATTTAGTTTTTAAATTGTGCAAGTAATATATGGACACTTCTGGATTTAAGCAAATCTACCCAGACATTATCTGTATGTATTTAGTATGTAACACTAATACATAAAGGGTAAGGAAGGACTTAAAACACACACATTGTTACATCCAACAAAAATCTACAATGATTAGTTAATATCCAACCCATTCTGCATTGACTTTTCCCCAGATGGTCTCAAATTTCTTTTTAGAGTTCATTACCAATACTTTGACAGATACTCTGCCAGCGTTTGCTCCCTGCTTCTCCCCAGGTGACTGTCTACAGTACTTGAATACTGTAAAGTACACACAGCCTTTCCCTCTCTTGTGCTGTGTGCTGTGCTACGTTGCTTCAGTTATGTCTGACTCCTTGCGCCCCCTATGGAATGTAGCCCACCAGGTTCCTCTGTCCATGGGATTCTCCAGGCAAGAATAGTGGAGTGGAGTTGCCATGCCCTCCTCCAGGGGGTCTTCCTGACACAGGGATCAAACCTGCATCTCGTCGTCAGCAGGTGGGTTCTTTACCACTAGCACCACCTGGGAAGCCCTTCCCTCTCTTAACTGTATTTTATACTGGTGTGTCTTACCTTGTAGCTTTGTTTAAATGGTTCCAAGACATTCCAGGGTAAGAAATATTATAATGCAGCAATCAATTTCATAAAGATGGACTTTTAGGTTATCTCTGGGTTTTTTATTATTATAAATAATACTATAAGCAAGTATCTCTATTTCTTGAGAATAAGGCTCAAGATATGAATTTACTGGGACAAAGAAGTCCTCACCCTTCTTTCTTTCCCTCCCTCAAGTGACAAGAATGGAGAGTCTAGGAGGAGCCATTCATTGCTCATTCCCTGCAACGTGGCCATCCTCTGCCTAGAGCTAAATGTTTAAAATTTTCTTTTATTTATTTATTTGGGTGCGCCAGGTCCCAGTTGCAGCATGTGACATCTTTCAGTTGTGACATGTGGAATCTTAGCTCCCTGACCAGGGACTAAAACCGGACCACCCATACTGGGTGCATAGAGTCTCAGCAACTGGACCACCAGGGAAGTTCCTTATAGCTAAAATTTTTATTACACACAAAGTAATTTCTTTCTTTATCCAGGGATACTTTGCATCTCATTTGTCTTGGCAGGCTTACATTTTTTTAAACGGAGCATTTTATCAAAACAATTGTAGATTTATATACAGTTGTGAGAAACATTATGCAGAGATCCCTTGTATATGTTCCCCCAAGGCTAAATTTAGCAAAACTGTCATATAATAACACACCAAGATGATGACATTGACACAATTCACCAATCTTATTCAGATTTTCCCACTTTTGTACTCATGCATGTATGTATTGAGTTTTATGCAATTTTACCACATGTGTGGGGTGGTGTATCTACCAGTGTATTCGATACTGAATGGTTCCAGTGCCACAGAGAATCTTCATATTGTCTTATTTAAATCATACCCCCTCCCTTCACATTTTAAAAAGACTCTTGATAAATATTCTAAACTATTTTCTGGAAAGGTATTAGCAGAATTGAATATCATTCTAAAAATGTAATATATTACTGGAGAACAAAATTTTCACTGTCCTACCTTTATTTAACATAAAAGACTTTAACCGTCTTTTAATACATTTATTATCAATTTGAGTCTCAAAGAGTATTACAAATCCTTTCCTAGAGGATATAGGACAGGCATTTCTTCCATTTCTTTGGATATTCAATTCTTCAAAACATTATTGTCAGCAAAAATCAAATCACTGAAGCTGCCAAATGCAATAAATATACAGACTTCTATCTTTAACAAAGCTGATACTAACTTTATAGAAACTCTTCTCATGGTTTTGAGACAATAGTATTTTCCTTAATGGGGTTTTCTGGCTGAGGGCAGATTGGAAGACTGCGAACCTTATTTCTAAAAGGGATTTGATCTAAATCAAAAGATATTTACCTTTTCTAAGTACAATTCAATGAAAAATCATTTTATTTTCTTTGAGTGGAGGTCACCTTTGGGAGGAGGGGCCCTCACAGTCTCTCTCCGTGAGAAAAGAGCTTACTCTTTCTGCTCATTATTGGTCAGGATAATCCAAGTCATCATTGCAGCAGGCTCCTTTTGTAGGGTCAGAATTCTTACTAATCTACAGTGAATCAGGGGGATCTACCTTTTATTATAAGCTATCATTTCTCCTAAAAGCAGAGCACTGCTGAACTTGGAATTGAGGAGATTATAAACAACAATATAGGGATGGATTTGGACTAGAAGGAATGTAAAAAACAACATAGGTGGGGATAGGTGCCATTAGAAGGGACTCTGCACAACAAATATATCAATATGGCATGGGGAGTTACTTGGACCAGGAATGCAATTTAGGATAAATCATTCTTCAGTTAGTCTGGAGAAATGAACACATACAATGCATAGAAGATGCAATTTAATTTTAGCCATGTAGTCATGCACATTTCAGATCTAGAAATCATATATGGAATATAAGCAAAGATCTGACTCTAAAAGACTCTCTCTCTCTCTTTATACACACACACGCACACACACACACACATATATATATACACACGTTAAATGCATATATCCCTTGCCCCAACAATTCTACTTTGGGGAGTTAATCCTCTGCATGTATTTGTATACATATGAAAGTGACTTTGTGTACAAGGGTATTGTTGCAGCATTGTTTATAATAAGAAAGCTCTTATTTATCAGTCAGCTCTGAATCCAAAGTATGTGAAATGATTACACGAAGTTTTGATTGTGATTNTTAAATGCATATATCCCTTGCCCCAACAATTCTACTTTGGGGAGTTAATCCTCTGCATGTATTTGTATACATATGAAAGTGACTTTGTGTACAAGGGTATTGTTGCAGCATTGTTTATAATAAGAAAGCTCTTATTTATCAGTCAGCTCTGAATCCAAAGTATGTGAAATGATTACACGAAGTTTTGATTGTGATTTTTAGCGTCTTTCCATCCAGAGGCAGAACAGAATCTGATCCACTGTTCATTTTTATCCCTTGGACTTGTTGTAGGAAGGGGGACCCCTTCCAGGGCCTGAAACTGGGCTCTTGTCTAAAACTCGGAAATGAATTGTCCGAGGAGACACATGTGCTGACAAAGCAAGAAATTGTATTGGGAAAGGGCACCCGGGTGGAGAGCAGTAGGGTAAGGAAACCTAGGAGAACTGCTCTGCCACATGGCTCTCAATGTCGGGTTTTATGGTGATGGGATTAGTTTCCAGGTGGTCTTTGACCAATCATTCTAATTCAGAGTCTTTCCTGGTGGTGCACGCATGGGTGCATCCATCAGCCAAGATGGATGCTAGTGAGAGGGTATTCTGGGAAGTGGACGGACACGCAGTGTCTCCTTTAGACCTTTCCCGAACTCTTCCGGTTGGTGGTGGCTTATTAGTTCCGTATTCCTTATCAGGATCTCCTGTTATAAAACAGCCCATGCAGATGGTTACTATGGTGCCTGGCCAGAGTGGGCGGTTTCAGTCAGTGTGCTTCCCCNATTCTGGGAAGTGGACGGACACGCAGTGTCTCCTTTAGACCTTTCCCGAACTCTTCCGGTTGGTGGTGGCTTATTAGTTCCGTATTCCTTATCAGGATCTCCTGTTATAAAACAGCCCATGCAGATGGTTACTATGGTGCCTGGCCAGAGTGGGCGGTTTCAGTCAGTGTGCTTCCCCTAACAGACTCACATTGAACAAAGTTCTGAGCTTGGAAAAGTCACTTGATTGGTTCTTACTGAGAATCCTTCAAGGAGTTAGTTAGCTTCTCATTCTGAGAATAGCACATGGCCAGGAGTCGTGGTGTTCTTGACTGTCGTTTACATTAGAAGTCTGAGCAGGGAGGTTTGGGGGACTTTGCTGTTTGCTGAAGTGTTCTGTAAGCAGAGGAAGCGGAGCCGTCCTCATCATTCCTTCCTTCTTACTCTTCGCTCAGAACCAGAAGCGAAAGGCCCCAAACCTACCTTATATAAAAGCCACACAAGGTGTTACAATTTGGAACAAAAGCTCAGGCCTGATTTCCTATGATTTTGAACAGTCTTAAGCAACATCTGTGTTTCACAGTCTGTTTTAAAGACATTTAATTGCTCTCATAATTTGTGGTGTACTGAGTTTGGGGAAGATCATTACGGGAGGTCTAGAACTCCAGTAGAACACACGGAACATAAAAAAATGAGGCGTCAGTGAGAAATGTAACCGTGGAACATTACTTGTCTCTGTCATGAGAAATATTTAGAGTTAGCATGTAAACACTGATTACTGAGATAACTAAAAATTGTGAGATAACCTCTCTTGGCAGGAAGGAATATGAGTTAAGTCCTCATCTGTCATGATGCNTATAAGTTAAATAAGCAGGGTGACAATATACAGCCTTGATGTATTCCTTTTCCTGTTTGGAACCAGTCTGATGTTCCATGTCCAGTTCTAACTGTTGCTTCCTGACCTGCATACAGATTTCTCAAGAGGCAGGTCAGGTGGTCTGATATTCCCATCTCTTTCAGAATTCCCCACAGTTTATTTTGATCCACACAGTCAAAGGTTTTGGCATAGTCAATAAAGCAGATATTTGCTAATGCATTTTCGCCTTGATTATTTTACTTAACCTTCACAATTATCCTATGGCCCAGTGTGAATAGCTAGGTTATGCCACAATAACAATACCTACAATTGCATTTCATATTTTTGTCCATTATATGTATTTACTGTGGGTAAGCTAGAGGTTTTGCTCTTGACTGTAGCACTAAAGAATCTGAGTTGAATAAGGCTTCATCTCAGTATGTTAATCCGAAATTTTCACAATAATAATAATAATTAGAAAACAGTCTTTGTACACTGGTTTTAAAAATTACCATCCAGAAATGACATTCTTTCCTATTTCATTCGCTAAAATGAATCATATGGTCACATCTATTTCCAAAGTGGGTGAGGAAATGAAATGTTAGCAATTGCCTGGTAAGGGGAATGCTTAGAAATAGTTTATGAATGCAACAATCATTACTATTATACCCAAGGAAGTAAGTACTTTTTTTTTTCCTATTTCATGGATACGTTTATTTATTCAGGCATATATTCAGCATATTGTATTGAGTACATTTGCTTGCAAGTTCTCTTCTCTTCAAAGAATTCAAGAGACACAAAAATGTATGTAACCATTTTATAAATCATTAAATAAGATTTAAAACTTTTTCATAGAAAGACTTTTCTTTACCATATCTATTGAAGTGTTCTCCTTTCACTGTGATGAAGTCTTATTTAACTGCCATTAGTATTAATATTATTTTTCTAATACCATTTTAAAATAGCCAAAGTGAGTATCTGGTAAAATTAAAAATTTCATATGACTTAATACTAAACATAAGTAAATGAATATTTTATAATGGGTGTGTGAGGGGGTCTCTTTAATTATTCAATTATAATAAAATAATAACTTAAATAATAACTTACTTTAGCTAGTTATCCCACCAATTCTAGCTACACTGTATCACCTTGATATATGTGTTGAATAACGGGGAACACTTTAGCTAAAGCTGAAATCTTCTGTTTCTCATTCATGAGTTTAGGTTTTAGTTTCGTTTCTAAAGCACTCAACACATGACAGTTCATATGTTTGAAAAGTAATTATGTAGATATGTACATGTCTTCAATTTTTCTCAATTCTTATTTCTGCATACTAGAAAGCTTTCTTCATACAATTTTACAATTTGATCTTAGCAAGTCATTCTCAAGTTTCATTTCCTAACATATCTGCACAGTTGAGTTCCAGATAACTTATGGCTTCTCACTTTTCTTAACTTCCAACCACTTTTTAAAAATATGATAAAACAAAAATCCACATGAGCCCAAATCAGTGGGAATGTTTTCCTGATACAGCTGTGTGTACATCTGAAATTCTTACTGAATTATTTTTATGCGCTCCTAACTACATTCTTTCAAATTTCCTGTATAATGTTGAGATGAACTAGTAGCATATCATTGATGACATGATCATGAATAATCCTTAAATTGTACACAAATCTGTGTTCATTACCAGATATGTATTTGTCAATGAAAAAAAATCAATAAAACAAAAGGCTTCATCTAGGGTTCTTGGTTAAAAGCATCAAGATGGGGGAAAAATATTTTTAAACAATAAGAATATCATTGCAAGCAAATTTAGACTCAGTAAATTAGTAAAAATCTGACAAACCAAGGTTGGAAAATTGGCAGAACTCAAAAGACAGCAGGAATCACACAAGGAGCATGCAGCCATAGCCACATGGTTTGCACAACACCTAGGCTGCTGCTGGAAATCTGACCTCAAATTGTTCCCTCTGCCTCTAGTACAAGATCCAATTTTTCAAATGTTTCTGGTTGGCTGAGATGAAGTCACATGTCCAACTTCTGGCTGAATAGTGAATGAAAAAGGGGAAAACTGTGCCTCTCTCCCTCCAGCAGAATGGACCACCTACATAAGTTTGCTGTGAGAGGATGAGTCTCAGCAATTTCCACTCAAATACAAATATACAAATATGAAATTTGTATGTTATGTCACTATAACAGATGCAATAGAAAGAGAGAATCAGTGGGAAATTGGATCCAAAGGAACAAAGAACTTTATAAATTAAAAAAAAGCAAAATGTACACTACTCACAGGGCTTCCCTGGTATCTCAGGCTGTATAGGGTCTGCCTGCAACTCATGAGATCCAGATTCAATCCTTGGGTCAGGAAGATACCCTGGAGAAGGGAATGGCAGCCCACTTCAGTATTCTTGCCTGGAGAATTCCATCAACAGAGGAGCCTGGCAGGCTACATAGGATCACAAAGAGTTGCACACAACTGAGCAACTTTCACTTCAGACTATTCAGAAGTACTCACAAACATATGATTTGTAAAAATGTTGTCTACTCATGTTTTCCTACTTTTCAAAAACTACTAAAGAAAATATTATTATATTTCATATGCCTGTTTTTAAATCTAAACACTATATGCATGTATCTATTTGTTTTTTTAAATTATATTTTAGTTTAAATTGGAAGATAATTACTTTACAATATTATGATGGTTTCTACTGTACATCAACACGAATCAGCCAAAGTTATACATATGTCTCCTTCCTCTTAAANACTCATGTTTTCCTACTTTTCAAAAACTACTAAAGAAAATATTATTATATTTCATATGCCTGTTTTTAAATCTAAACACTATATGCATGTATCTATTTGTTTTTTTAAATTATATTTTAGTTTAAATTGGAAGATAATTACTTTACAATATTATGATGGTTTCTACTGTACATCAACACGAATCAGCCAAAGTTATACATATGTCTCCTTCCTCTTAAAACTCTCTCCCATCTTCCTCCCCATCCCACCCTCTAGGTTATTGCAGAGCATGGGCTTTGGTTCTCTTTGTCACAGAGCAAATTCCCACTGGCTATCTACATAGGGTAANAAAGAATTGATGCTTTTGAACTGTGGTGTTGGAGAAGACTCTTGAGAGTCCCTTGGACTGCAAGGAGATCCAACCAGTCCATTCTGAAGGAGATCAGTCCTTGGAAGTACTGATGCTGAAGCTGAAACTCCAATACTTTGGCCATCTCATGCGAAGAGGTCACTCATTGGAAAAGACTCTGATGCTGAGAGGGATTGAGGGCAGGAGGATAAGGAATGACAGAGGATGAGATGGCTGGATGGCATCACCAACTCGATGGACATGAGTCTGAGTGAACTCCAGGAATTGGTGATGGACAAGGAGGCCTGGTGTGCTGCGATTCATGGGGTTGCAAAGAGTCGAACACGACTGAGTGACTGAACCGAACTGAACTGAGTAGGATTACTCAAATGATAACATAATGACTCAAAAAAATTGCCAAAATTAAAATAATATTTATGCCTAAACATCTTTAGTTTCATGGATTTACAAAAGACAAATAATGTTGTTCCTTTGTAACTATTTTTTCTTTTGTTATTTTGTGGTTTTATATGTTGTTTCTGTAATTGTCTTAGAAAGTTTTACATCAAAATCACCTGGAAAATGGGGTGCTGTTGTAAATGCAGATTTTTGGCTCTCCTTTTAAAACTACTGATTCTTAACTTAGGATGATAAGACTAGAAAAATATATCTCAAAGAAACATCCCAAATGTATTTGAAAATTGAAGAACATGTGCATTGAAAATTGTTCTCAATGGCTCAAGTTGGATTGAGCCAACTCAAGTTGGGTTAAGGTGGATTAATTCAACTCAAGGTGGATTAAGTTTGCTAAGTATGAAAAGATAAAACAACAGAAAGATCAAGCAGAATTTGAAAAGAAAAACTGAGGGAGGAGGAAAATTGAGGGAGGAGGGAATTACATGTATTTTGAAATCTTGCTCTCTAATACTTGGAATAATTTATGTTCCAAAAGACAAAATGTTTGTCCTGCTGAACCAAAAATGTTTTAGGCACTTAATGACATTTAAAAAATAAAAGTGAATTTTCACCATGAGCCAGTCATTTTCTATTTTTCTCAAAGGAATCATACAAAGTTTACTAGAGATTTAGAGGCAAATTTTAACCCAAATTTAAAAATATAATTTCCTTACATGTGATTTTTTTAAGCATGCTAAAGGAAAAGTTATTTTGAATGAAAGAGATACTACAAAGGAAGGGAAGTTATAAGTGTGCCTTTAGACAGCTTCTGGCCTTAGAGTGTGCTGCAAACTGTATTGAAATGAATGGAAGCAATTATAAAAGGAAGCTGCTGACCTTTCTGAAAAGGCTGCCAATCCATAATACCTCCTGCAATGCTCGTCCCCTTTATTCGTGCTTAACAAACCTTGTCACCCTTGTCGCAGTGCCTCAGAACCCCTTGTTAACTTTTCCCCTTTTGTTGTCTTTAGGGTATCTGCAGCACGCCTGTCTGCTGAAATACCTCTCAATTGCCAATTAAAGGAAGTTTAAGAATGACTATCTAGGAATGANCAATGCTCGTCCCCTTTATTCGTGCTTAACAAACCTTGTCACCCTTGTCGCAGTGCCTCAGAACCCCTTGTTAACTTTTCCCCTTTTGTTGTCTTTAGGGTATCTGCAGCACGCCTGTCTGCTGAAATACCTCTCAATTGCCAATTAAAGGAAGTTTAAGAATGACTATCTAGGGATGAATTAACCTAGCAAGTTAACCTGGGGGAAGAATGTGTTAGGGATACAAACGCTCATCATCACAGTCTTCCGTATTTACCTACTCATCTGACTTACTTAGGAGAGGGTATTGGTTATATATTTGCATGATGATCAGAAAGCATCTCTCTCTAGTTTTTCAAGGGTGTACACAATTTGAAAACAAACACCAGAATCTTCGAATGTTTTTCTTTTCCCAGTATGCTCACTTTCCCTCAAGTGAAAAAAATGCTAATATTTAAGCACTGCTTTACAGAAACACTTAACAGGTACCTGTAGGTGTATAAGGCAATTCCTCTAGGAGGATCTTATCTATAATATCTTCTCGCTTTATAATGCCGACTTAACATATAAGCCCCTGGATCATCCCTGTTTGGATTAGCAATTATTTGAATGATTATTTAGCAGAATTCTCCAGAATCAAGTAGTTCTGGCATTCAGATAAGAAGGGGAAAAATCGCAAATTTTAAATTATCTGATATTTGAACATCTAAGCAAATTTTGATTAAAAAAAAAAAATCTTGTGACTAGCGTTTCAGCTTTTTTGCCCTCATATTAATTAGTTTTCTTGAAAGAACACTTCTACAATGAATCCTTAGCGTCTATAATTGAATGACTTTTTAATCTGCTTGCAGTAAGAAAGTAAGAGAAACAAAATGGAACATTTTAAATATGCAGTACTGATATTTAAATATATGTTAAGTATCATGATTGCTGCTAATATCATTGACCACATGTATAACCTTATTTATGTCTACAAAGGTTTGGGGCAAGGAAGAGAAATAGCATATAAAAAGCATAACTATTATATGATAAATCATTTTCACATATCTAATTTAACACTTCAGTAACTCTGTGATGTCATTAATATGTTTCAGATATATTAATGATATCATGTATATATATATGAAGTTAGTTCCCTAAAGCCCTTTGGCTAGTAAAGGCAGCAGAAGGATTCAAATTTGAATAATTTTCAAGTTCACATAGAATTCTCCCT
>SJYA01000932.1:2329012-2377350 GCA_006410615.1 Neotragus moschatus | reverse complement strand
TCAATATGTAACAAATATCAAGTAAAATGGAGGAGGAAATGACAACCTACTCCAGTATTCTTGCCTGGATAAGCCCATGGACAGAGAAGCCTGGCTGGCTACAGTCCTTGGGGGTCACAAAAGAGTCAGACACGAGTTAGCAACAGAGCAGTGGCAGATCAAGTGAAATAAAACAACTACAACAATAACAACACAAAATCAGATACCACTGGTTATGTTACTTCTAACTAGGTGACTCAAAGGAATGTTTGAGGCTATGAAAATTTCATTAGTAAAAAAAAATATTTTTCTACATGTTTTATCAATAACATCTCCAAAAGGTTTTGTCCTTGGGGTTCACTGAATTCCTCATTGGATTGGAAAGATTGTACTATCCAGGTGAGAAGAAGCACATATGTCAGAAATGAACTGAATGTATACTGCTGTCAGTTCAGAATCCCCCATTCTAAAGATGGTGTCACTGAAACGCAATACAAGTTAATCAAGTTATACAGGAATTAGGGCAAACATACTACATGACACACCTCCACAGTTTTTATATGAATGGATGTATTAGGTTGAATTATTTTTGTTTCTTCATATAACACTTGCCAGTATATTTATATAAGAATTAGCATTTCCCCCTTTATTATGCTTTCTGTAAAAACTAAACAAACAGATCTCCAAAAAACAAGAAAACAAAAACCAAGCAAACAAATAAAAACCAGAGTCATATTAGCAGTTTAGCAGTTACAATAAATCTTGGTCATTTTAGAAACATATAACTCTATTCTTCTGCCAAATTTCCAAATCCTGGCTATATAATTTATATCCGGCCTACTGTAGGATGACTGAATTACTAGGAAAAAGCAAAGTCACTCAGTTGTGCCAGGCTCCTCTGTCCATGGGACTTTCCAAACAATAGTACTGGAGTGGATTGCCATTTCCTTCTCCAGTGAATCTTCCCGACCCAGGGATTGAACTTGGATCTCCCACATTGTAGACCAATGCTTTACCGTTTGAGCCACCAGGGGGTACTCGTGAGTTACTTAGAAATCCTCGTAATAAAGCACATTGTCCTTGGGGTCACTAAGAGTCGGACACGACTGAGCGACTTCACTTTCACTTTCACTTCCTTACACTAAGTTCTTTTAACAGTGCTAAGACTTGCAGATACATCAAAAGTAGTTGGGTGCTAGTCTGACTATGCAAGACTACCCTGGTAGTTTGATTTTAAAGGAAAAATGGATGACTTTTTTCTCTTTCTCACAATATAACATCCCATGTGGCACTAATGGTTAAGAACTCGCCTGCCAGTGCAGGAGACACCAGAGACGCGGGTTTGATTTCTGGATCAGGAAGGTTCCCTGGGAGAGGGCATGGCAGCCCACTCCAGTATTCTTGCCTGGAGAAACCAGTGGACAGAGGAACGTGACGGGCTACAGTCCATGGGGTCGCAGGGAGTCAGACATGATTGAAGCAACTTAGCTCACATGCATACAACTTTACTTCCAGCCTTCTGCACAAACATTTCAGGATGATACCTCTGGAATTTGTATTGCAAATGTTTTATCTATATGTTTTCATATTAGAATTTTCCAGAGTGGTTTTTCTTTCATTGTGTTATATCCAGAGTCAAGATTATTCATAAAGGAGAAGTATTAACACCTTAGACATTATTAACACCTTAGACATTATTCTATTGATTTTTAAATATATTTTAAAAGATGGTTTTATTTAACTTGAAGTAATATCATTATATATTAAATGTGTTAGTTAATTGACTAATAAGATTGCAGTCATTTTGAAAAGTGCCTGAGTTGGGTCAGGTGGAATAGAGGAAAAAAATATACATATAAATTTCTGATTTTCCGTTTTTTTTTTTGGTTGTTGTTGTTCTGTGAGCCCTAAGTGTTGCAAACATGCAGAGCATTAAGAGAGAGCCATCTTTAATCTTTTATAAAGCAAACCATATTCCTTTTTTTTTTCTTAGTTAGAAACTCCATTCCCATTTTGGAAAAAAAAGGACTCTCAAAACTACTTCACCTTACATGGAACAGAGAAGCAAGTACTTCATTTTGTCCTATATTATTTCTTATGGGGTTCCTTAGAAATTGTAGAAGGAAATATTGAAGATGAGAATCACAAGTAAACAAGACAGAGTAAGAGGCAGTCAGTCCCAATGCTCAATAGCAGAGACGTGTCTTTTCGCTTTTTCCCACCCTTCACATGCTTTATGGACCCTGGTAGTCAAAAGAAAACTGAGCTCATATTACATCATTTTGCTTTTCCAGTTTTGTAATAGCATTTTAGAGGAAAAGATATTCTTGAGCTAAGTTTTCCTCAATTTCACTCAAATTGTTCAGCATGATTCTCAACAATCTGACTTTATATAATGAAAGGAATCTGGTATAAGTTTATTATTGAGGCTCCTAGTGGTACTTTACTAGATGTCATGTTTACGGTCTAGGTCATCATTTCTTCCCACATCTTGTGCTTTGATCTCATCCTCAGGCTAGACAAGTGCCTTATGAAGAGGAAAAAGAAGTTGGTTTACATACTACAGTAATTAAGAACTAAAAAGATGCTTTCCCAGCTGTTGCTTTTGAAGTCAAGTTTAGTTAGTGGCAAGGTGCCAATTTCCAATTAAAAATAAGATTTTTATTTAAACAGTGTAATGTGTTATGTATGTCAATATTTTTAACATTCTCTTTTTATAAAGTTTCTTTTCCAATAACAAGGTTTCAAGCCACCCATTATTAAAGGCTGAGTCCTTTGACAATGACATAGCATTGTGTGTTTGTTCAGCTTTTGTTTGTTCATCATTTGTTAAGCTGAAATAAATTCCTTTCCCCTATTTTCCTAAATACTTCAAGGAAATTTTAGCTAAGATATTTTTCTGTTTTTGCTTCATCTCCAAAAAATTATTTTAAATACATGAACACATGCATATGCATATACATGATATATTTAAGTTTTAAAATTGAAGTTAAGGAAATAGGTACTAGTGTTAATTCAATGCAGCTTGATAGTTATTTAACATTTCTCTGTTCCTACCTTTCCTTATAATAGTAAAGATGTGTTTACCTAATGTGGACATATAAGTACTTCTCTTATCTACCAAAAAATGGTAGTGGAGGAAGCCCAAGGATGACTTATTGGCCCAGTGAGAATTTGGTCTTGACTTTGGCTCATAGAAAAACTATGTTACTAGGAAAATCTGAACATCATGTTCAAGGAAAGAGTAAATACAATGGATGCTTTCTCCCAGGTGGCACTAGTGGTAAAGAGTCTGCCTGCCAATGCCAGAGACCCAAAAGACATGGATTCCATCCCTGGGTCAGGAAGACCCCATGGAGAAGGGCATGGCAATCCATTCCAGTATTCTTGCCTGGAAAATTCCATGGACTGAGGAGCCCNTTCTTTACCATCTGAGCCACCAGGAAAGCCCTAGAAAGCAGAATTTTTTTCTTTTTAAGTTATATCATGGCTTTTTTGTTTTTACTAAAATCATCCAATAATTTTCCACCTCCCTCAGAGTGAAAACCAGAAAACCAGAGTTCTCCCATGGTTTTCCAAGGCTATGTCCAATTTGGCAGTTTTTTTTACTTCATCACCTAACATCTTCCTTCTACAGCTCACTTTAAACACCTATTCTTACCTCTTTGCTGGTTTTCTGATAGTCCATCCATGATTCCCTCTCAGGGATTTCTCACCTGCTATTTCCTCACTCTTTCAGGCCTTTCCTTCCTATTGAGATATTTGGCTCCTGGCCAGAAAACTTGTATGTGCTTTTTCAGGCCTGACCATAGCAATTACGAAGGCTTTTTCTGGCAGGTGTCATGGGGAAACATTCCCCTTTTCATGCCAGAGTTTGTACATGGCTAGTGCACTTGTCTCNTGCTATTTCCTCACTCTTTCAGGCCTCTCCTTCCTATTGAGATATTTGGCTCCTGGCCAGAAAACTTGTATGTGCTTTTTCAGGCCTGACCATAGCAATTACGAAGGCTTTTTCTGGCAGGTGTCATGGGGAAACATTCCCCTTTTCATGCCAGAGTTTGTACATGGCTAGTGCACTTGTCTCGATGGTGATGGACAGGGAGGCCTGGCATGCTGCGATTCATGGGGTCGCAAAGAGTAGGACACAACTGAGCGACTGAACTGAACTGAACTGAATAAAAGGACTATACTATATACATGTATAAAAGGATTCTGGCTCCTCTGGCCAGTCATGATATTATTCAGATTTGTGGTCCTAACACGGCCACCTTCATCCTTAGGTCTCTTTGAGAGCCCCAAATCATTACCCTTATGTGCCTCTGCTGATAACTCCTTACGGGGAGAAACAGGAACCTTGAAAACATTTTTTCCAACTGTGAATTAATAATTGATCCTTTACACTCCTAGCCCTCCCATCCCAATTCCAACCCTCAAGTTCATAAAAATGAAGGAGACTTTGGTGGGAGGTGGCAGAAGAATTCCTTCAAGGCTGAGAGAACTTCTATGTGTGTAGTGTGCCAGTCCATGAGGGAAAATGAAATNAACATTTTTTCCAACTGTGAATTAATAATTGATCCTTTACACTCCTAGCCCTCCCATCCCAATTCCAACCCTCAAGTTCATAAAAATGAAGGAGACTTTGGTGGGAGGTGGCAGAAGAATTCCTTCAAGGCTGAGAGAACTTCTATGTGTGTAGTGTGCCAGTCCATGGGGGAAAATGAAATGAGGAGAGAAGGAGCTTTCTCTGATTTTAACCTCTTGCTTATACTATTGCAGTAAATGTTTAAAAGATCAATCGTTACTTTTTTTTAGGCTTGTTGCTAATTTAGTTATTTTGAATGCATGCTGAGTCACTGAGTGCTGTGTCTAACTCTTTGCAACCTCATGGACTGTAGCCCATCAGGCTCTACATGGGATCCTCCAGGCAAACATGCTGGACGGGATTGCCATTTCCTCCTCCAGGGGATCTTTCCTACTCAGAGACCAAACCTGCATCTCCTGCCACAATACCTAACAATTTGGTTCTATCCAGCTCAGCTGAGGTTCTGATACCTCTTACCTAAATGGCTCAAGTTCAAATGTCTCTTTCTAGTATAGTTTTGCTGACTAATTAATTTTAAATTATTTCCTCACAGAACTTCCAGTATTTTCCCCTGCTCTGTTTTTCTTCCTTAGCACTTATCTTCATAATGACTATATATTTTTGTCCTTATTTTTTTTATTGTGAGTTTTCTGTCACTTAAGTACAATATATCCCAACATTGCAAACCTTTGAGTTGTGAATTTTCAAAGATGTGGATATGCTTTCCATCCATCACCATCACACATGATGCAGCTTGTCCACCATTTATTGCTGAGGACTCTTCAGCTCTACAATCTTCCACCTTCTCTCCCTCCTCCAGCCACTAAATCTTCGTGCCTGTTCACTCGATGCCAGCCNTGCGAACCTTTGAGTTGTGAATTTTCAAAGATGTGGATATGCTTTCCATCCATCACCATCACACATGATGCAGCTTGTCCACCATTTATTGCTGAGGACTCTTCAGCTCTACAATCTTCCACCTTCTCTCCCTCCTCCAGCCACTAAATCTTCGTGCCTGTTCACTCAATGCCAGCCCCTGTATGCCAGCTATTGTACTGGACTACTGGACTTTTCTGGGTACAGTTGAGTACTGTACAGTACCTGGTAAGATTAAAAATGTTTTCTTTATTTTTGTTTTTAATATATTATTTGTGTGAAAAGTATTATAAAACTATTACAGTAAAGTACTATATAGCTGATTGTGTTAGTTGGGTACCTAGGCTAATTTCATTGAACTTATGAACAATTAGGACTTGGAACTCATTTGAATGTAGGGAACTTATTGTATAAAGTTTATGAGATCAGCAGTTTCAGATTTGCACATTTGTTTCATCAATTTCTAGAATAGTACCTGGTTTTTATGAAGTATACAACAAAAATTTGTTGAATGTTCAGAAGGGGCAGGAGAAAAATGCAGGCTGAAGAAGTAAAATGATGCTTCATTCTTTGCCTACCAATGGTTGGAAAAGTCTGACTTCGGTTACCCTTTCCCCACCCTTAAGTCCACTGAGGGTCTCCTAACTATACTTGCAATATAAACTAAATAAATCCTGAAGGACTTTTACCCACTATCCTGAGAGGTCTACTAGGATCTGAGTCTACTAAAAGCATGTGGAAATTGACTAGGAAAGTATCACAGAGTTTATACTGGTTAGCAGTATTTGTATGAGAGGCAGTTTAATGTTGCAAGGCCTTAAGTTGATGAGTTGAGATCAACTCAGAATATCAGGTTTGATTTAGGGCAATTGTCCTATCACAAAATCACAATGCTGCATTTTGAGAATGGGGGATATTAATATTTTTTATCAATAACCCAACTGGCACCAGATGAAAATTTCTTAAATAATTTAAAAACAGTTTCAATAGCTTCTAAATCCTTATACACATTCATAAGTTATAATAAAAATACCTATTGACACCAGAATTTAAGATAAATCCAATCATAAATCCATATCTTTTAAAATGTTTGTGTTCTTTGGACATCTCCCTGTAAATACATTAATTTAATTTAATTTTCCATACTATATAACTCTTTCATTCAAGAATTTTTAACAACTTCCAAATTGTATTTTTGAACAAAATGATTATAGTACTCTAGATTGAGAAATCATTTTTCTTTGGCTATTTATAGAGTATGGTTACTTCTATATCTATTCAAATTATAAGACCATTCATATTCTCTCTAGGTTAGAAACAGTACAGCTTTATTTTTGTGGCAGGTACTATCTACATTATTTATACTAAAAGTTAATTTAGTCAACCATTCATTCAAAATTTTTTTTTTTAGTATTTGTTAATTTCTGAATGGTTTCTTAGGTACCAGTGGTGAACAATACAGAACCCAAAGGGAGAGAAACCAGCAAGCAAATAGCTAACAATTTCAGATACTGTGATTTTTAAAACATGTAACAATAGATAATAGGAACATCGGGCATTATGAGGAAAGTAAAATTATTTGATTCCTAAAGTTAACATAGTGCAGATAGGAAGATAAATATTTAATATCTAAATGAGTGTGTGTGAAAGTCAGTCAGTCATGTCCAACTCTTTGCAACCTCATGGACTGTAGCCCATCAGGTTTCTCTGTCCATGGAATTCTCCAGGCAGGAATACTGGAGTGGGTACCCATTCCTTTCTCCAGGGGATCATCCCAACCCAGAGATAGAACCTGGATATCTTGCATTGCAGGGAGATTCTTTACCATCTGAGCCCCCAAGAAAGTCCAGTATCTAAATATGAGTGTTTACATGTCTAGATATATGTATAGAGAGACAGACAGTCAGAGAGAGAGACAGAGAATGAGAGACTGTAGAAAGATGTTCAGAAGGTATGTGGTATTTCCAAGGGCCTATGTGAGAAAGAGGAGTGAATCATATGAAATAATAAGATGTAGGAATATTTTGCTTAGAGAAAGTTATGCCAGAAAGAAGATAAAAAAAAAAAAAAAGAATGTGTGCAGCACATGGAGGTGGTAGAAGAGTACAGGGCATAGCTTATTCAGGAAAAAATAGTTCATTGTGACTGAAGATTAGGAACAGCAGACAGAAGAGCAGGAGTTGAAGCAGATCTTACCTAGAAAGAGATACAGCAGGAGAAAAGGACATGTCATGTAGGGTCTCACATTTTGGAGAAGAATTTGGGCTTAGTTAATTAGTTACGTACTGTGTGTATATGTATGTATTCTAAAGGTAGTAGGAAATCATTAAAGAGTTTTTATCAAGGAAGTGGTATAATTCCACTTATTCAAGACTGCCATCTCTGCAAGAAATATGGGAGAGAAAAGTGACGCAGACAAATGAATAAGTATTTTCGTACAAAAAGAATTTTGTATCTTCAAGAGTTGATTGTTTCAGTCCAAAGTGAAACTCAGGGTACCATTCAGCATTTTAAAAGTTGTGATGTGTGGTGCCAATCTTGGCAAGGTAAAGTGAAAATGCATAGTATAAGCAAATGAAAGTGACTCAGGTAACAACAGGAAAAAAAGTGGACACTTTAGAGCTACAGTCTTTTTTTTTTTTAAATCATTGAGATAAAGTAACATGCTAAATCTTTGATCTAGGACTGTGTACACCCTTCAAATATTTTAACATTTCTTATATCTATCTACAGAAGACACTTATGGTCTCAATGTTATGCTTTGCTCAGTTTCAGTATAGTGTAGTATTAAAGGACCTTGTATTGAGGGTCTGCAGTTACAAATTATTGCAGAATGAGTCTAGAAAATGTCAGACCATATATTCTCTGGGCACTGTCTCTGCACTCTTAGAGTTTGCACCATCCATACTCAGAACTACATACGTCACCATGCTAAAGAATTCTTAAGTTGAAATTTACAGATAATCATGTATGACTCGCCTTCCCAGTCATTTGTATGTTAAAACAACCAAAGACTATCTCAAAACTGAGTTTGCTTTGTCATTTGCTCTTTGAATTTGACCTTTAAATTATGTGAATACATTGTTTATGCATTTCATTTTCCATCCTCAAAAACCGTTCTGTGAAATAATCAATTCAATAATTATTTTCTTGTGACAATAAAGCTGAATAAACATGTAGGATATCTGCTAACTGTAAGCAAGATTTTCTTTCTTTCTTTCTTTCTTTTTTTTTTTTTTTTGAAGTCCTATATCTATCCATGGGAAGAGATATATCAAGTTTAGGGTAGGAGAGTGACTCAGGTTAATTTCATGCAGATCATTTCCTCCTTTTTTCCGTATATTTCAGTCCTAAATTAATACACTAGGTGCTCTGCAGCCAGCGTGGTTGCACATTGATCTTGGCCAGCTTGTTTACAGTGTTTTGGCAAGTTGCTGATGTACTTCTCCCCGGGGATAGAGCAGGGGTTAATTGCTGTTAAACTCTCAGTGCCAAGAAATGGTTCAGCCTCTCTGCTACATTAAAGATGACACTAATAAGGAAAGAGTGCAGTGGATTGCTCTATGTTGAAAATTGGACTTGTGGTGACAGAAACTTGGAGCAGAGCTGATGTAATAGGAAGACCATAATGTAATTATAACTGCTGAACATGTGTCATACCAAGTTAAATGATACATTAATGAATCAAAACAGGTGATGAAGTGTTGCTCTTTCAGCGGATAGAGGTGCTTTCAAGGTTAGATTGCTATTAATTTAATAATCTGTAATATGGATATTCTTCAAATCACAGATGAAATCAACCTTAATGCTTTCATATAACATTGCTTCTTGAGTTTCAAAGAGATAAGATAAAAGAAACAAAGCAAAAGTGAGCAGAGTTCAATGCAACTCATTCTGTGTTTAATTTTGTAAGAAAGGGTTTTACGTTGTAAGGTGACTGGTTGCCCAGGGCCTTCTTCTTGTCCCGGTAGACTACTAGATCATTTTAATCCACATCTAGCCAGCTAGTAATTCGCCAGGGAACATAGACCTGTAGAAGCAAACTATTTCTTTTCAAACAGACATTTCTATATTATTGATGCATAATACTTTAATGTGGCTTAAGTTCACAAAATAGGTAAAATATTATAATGTCCCTGAAATCCTCTAATCTACTTTGGTGCTTATTTTTTTTCTGTATTTTTCTAAGTATCTGTAAAGTTTTAAAACCCATTTCTTCATTAGTTTTAAAATTAACTTTAAAATTCATAAACAATAGTAGATTACTTACTATTCATTATTTTTAAATATTCTACTTTAATACTATTTTGGTAATACCACTCTCATTTCTAATTTCTTCAGNGGAGTGAATCATATGAAATAATAAGATGTAGGAATATTTTGCTTAGAGAAAGTTATGCCAGAAAGAAGATTAAAAAAAAAAAAAAGAATGTGTGCAGCCCATGGAGGTGGTAGAAGAGTACAGGGCATAGCTTATTAAGGAAAAAATAGTTCATTGCGACTGAAGATTGAACAGCAGACAGAAGAGCAGGAGTTGATGCAGATCTTACCTAGAAAGAGATACAGCAGGAGAAAAGGACAAGTCATGTAGGGTCTCACATTTTGGAGAAGAATTTGGGCTTAGTTAATTACTAACGTACTGTGTGTATGTATGTATTCTAAAGGTAGTAGGAAATCATTAAAGAGTTTTTATCAAGGAAGTGGTATAATTCCACTTATTCGAGACTGCCATCTCTGCAAAGAAATATGNGTCTCACATTTTGGAGAAGAATTTGGGCTTAGTTAATTACTAACGTACTGTGTGTATGTATGTATTCTAAAGGTAGTAGGAAATCATTAAAGAGTTTTTATCAAGGAAGTGGTATAATTCCACTTATTCGAGACTGCCATCTCTGCAAAGAAATATGGGAGAGAAAAGTGACGCAGACAAATGAATAAGTATTTTCGTACAAAAGGAATTTTGTATCTTCAAGAGTTGATTGTTTCAGTCCAAAGTGAAACTCGGGGTACCATTCAGCATTTTAAAAGTTGTGATGTGTGGTGCCAATCTTGGCAAGGTAAAGTGAAAATGCATAGTATAAGCAAATGAAAGTGACTCAGGTAACAACAGGAAAAAAAGTGGACACTTTAGAGCTACAGTCTTTTTTTTTTTAATTCATTGAAATAAAGTAATATGCTAAATCTTTGATCTAGGTCCGTGTACACCCTTCAAATATTTTAACATTTCTTATATATATCTACAGAAGACACTTATGGTCTCAATGTTATGCTTTGCTCAGTTTCAGTACAATGTAGTATTAAAGGACCTTGTATTGAGGGTCTGCAGTTACAAATTATTGCAGAGTGAGTCTAGAAAATGTCAGACCATATATTCTTCTCTGGGCATTGTCTCTGCACTCTTAGAGTTTGCACCATCCATACTCAGAACTACATACTTCACCATGCTAAGGAATTCTTAAGTTGAAATTTACAGATAATCATGTATGACTCGCCTTCCCAGTCATTTGTATGTTAAAACNGATATTCCTCCCAGCAATCTTGATTCCAGCCTGTGTTTCTTCCAGTCCAGCATTTCTCATGATGCATTCTGCATATAAATTAAATAAGCAGTTAAATAATCCCAAAGAAAGGCAATGCCAAAGAATGCTCAAACTACCACACAATTGCACTCATCTCACACAGTAGTAAGGTGATGCTTAACATCCTCCAAGCCAGGCTTCAGCAACACATGAACTGTGAACTTCCAGATGATCAAGCTGGTTTTAGAAAAGGCAGAGGAACCAGAGATCAAGTTGCCAACATCACTGGATCATGGAAAAAGCAAGAGAGTTTCAGAACAACATCTATTTCTGCTTTATTGTCTATGCCAAAGCCTTTGACTGTGTGGTTCACAATCAACTGTGGAAAATTCTGAGAGAGGTGGGAATATCAGACCACCTGACCTGCCTCTTGAGAAACCTGTATGCAGGTCAGGAAGCAACAGTTAAAACTGGACATGGAACAACAGACTGGTTCCATATAGGAAAAGGAGTACATCAAGGTTGTATATTGTCATCCTGCTTGTTTAACTTTTATGCAGAGTACATCATGAGAAATGCTGGGCTGGAAGGAGCACAAGCTGGAATCAAGATTGCCAGGAGAAATATCAATAAACTCAGATATACAGATGACACCACCATTATGGCAAAAAGTGAAGAGGAACTAAAAAGCCTTTTGATGAAAGTTAAAGAGGAGAGTGAAAAAGTTGGCTTAAAGCTCAACATTCAGAAAACTAAGATCATGGCATCTGGACCCATCAATTCATGACAAAATAGATGGGGAAACAGTGGAAACAGTGTCAGACTTTACTTTTTTGGGCTCCAAATCACTGCAGATGGTGACTGCAGCCATGAAATCAAAAGACGCTTGCTCCTTGGAAGAAAAGTTATGACCAACCTAGACAGCATATTAAGCAGAGACATTACTTTGTCAACTGAGATCCGTCTAGTCAAGGCTATAGTTTTTCCAGTGGTCATGTACAGATGTAAGAGTTGGACTATAAAGAAAGCTAAGCACCAAAGAATTGATGCTTTTGAACTGTGATGTTGGAGAAGCCACTTGAGAGTCCCTTGGACTGCAAGGAGATCCAACCAGTCCATCTTGAAGGAGACCAGTCCTGGGTGTTCATTGGAAGGACTGATATTGAAGCTGAAAGTCCAGTACTTTGGCCACCTGATACAAAGAACTGACTCATTTGAAAAGACCCTTATTCCAGAAAAGATTGAAGGCAGGAGGAGAAGAAGACAGAGGATGAGATGGTTGGATGACATCACCGATTCAATGGACATGGATTTGGGTGGACTTCGGGAGTTGGTGATGGACAGGGAGGCCTGGCATTCTGTGGTTCATGGTGTAGGAAGGAGTCAGACACGACTGACTGACTGAACTGAACTGAATGTGTCATAATTACAGAATATTTTCAGAGCCCTGACAATCTTTGCTTCACCATTTTATCTTTCTCTCCCATTGTAACAAGCATTGATTACTGATATTTTTATTCTCTTCATGGTTGTGGTGGTGGTGGTGGTTTAGTCACTAAGTTATGTCTGACTCATTGCAACCCCAGGCTCCTCTGCCATGGTATTTTCCAGGCAAGAATACTGGCGTGGGTTGCCATTTCTAAATCCAGGTGATCCTCCTTACTCAGGGATTGAACCCAGGTCTCCTGAATTACAGGTGGATTCTTTATTAATTGAGCCACCAGGGAGGCTCACTCTCTTCATATTTTTGCCTTTTCAGAATGGTGGGACAACATGGCTAGACGGGGCTGGGTATTTCCCTTCCTCTCAGTCATTTAGGCACTTATTCTGGCAAGTTAATGCCTGATTAACTAGTTTCCCCTAATGGCAGACTTATTAAGAACAGAATGATTTTGTTTATTCCAAAGTAGTTATTTTTATTTTTTCCATGCTGAAAGTACAAGAAGATTTTTCTCTAATATTTACTGTGGGGAATCTATTGAGACCCTATAGGTAAATCACGAAGTTTTGTGGAATCCCTCTTCTGACTGAGTCCCCCTGTATTTTAAGCTTTTAGACTTGGCCACACTGAGCCTTCTGTATTTCATTTCAATTACAGTTCAGATTTTCCTACGTAGAATTGGTTTCTGTGGTGCTTTCTGAGTCTACTATGAGGACTCCCTGTCTGTCTTTCCAATCTTGGGAGCAGCGGTTTGTTTTGTGTTTTCTTTGCTATTCTGGAACCAAGGAGATTTGTTGATTTAAAAGTTTGTTCAGATTTTTACTTTAGTTATGGTGGAGTGGTGATGTCTAAGCTTCTTACCTTGGAACAGAAAATTGGACTCTCATGATATTTTAAATTGCCAAACGATCTGGAATTTATTTCCCTAAATGTGACCTATAGCAATAACTTCATTCACTTACAAATCATTAAGTAAGATTTCATAATGATATTTGAATGATTCACATCTCCCTGCTACTTTTGAATTCTTTTCTTCTAAAGTAAATATTTGCATATTCTTGGTATGTTCTTGGTTATAATGAGAGCTTTCCTTTTGTTTTCTTCTTTACTTTCTGTCCCATTTGCCTATTTATCTGCTTATCTGCTGTCTACCTATATATAATCTGTTTATTTATCTAACTTTGATTTATAATCAAAAACCTTCAGCCAAATGTTAAAATATTGGCAATGTGCATATGTGAATTTTTCTCAAATTCAGAGTATAAATTTATAAGATTTTACTATTAAGACGAAACTATTCTAAAAAGAAAACCTTATGAGCTTTCCTATTTAGAATTTTTGTAGAAATAATATCTCAAATTAATAAAATTTTCCTTTGTCCCTTCTTTGCTGTGACTAGTATGAATAGATATTAAGTTTTTTCAGTTACCCTTTCCACACCAATTAAGATGATCATTATTTTATTCTCTTTAACTCTTAACATAGCAAATCATACTGTTTTTCAGTTGATAAATCAACCTAACTTTCCTCAGTTTGGTCATAATACTTAAGCATTTTTATATATCATTAGATCAATATGCTAATATTATAGTCATTACCTTACATTTTTTCTTTTTCTTGATATTCTTGAAAAGTTGGTATCAAGACCATCTGGGCTTCATAAAATGATTTTGAAAGTGTTTCTTCTTTCTCTGTTCTTTAGAAGATCTTATGCTCCTTTGGTGGAAAAGGAAATGGCACCCTACTCCAGTACTCTTGCCTGGAAAATCCCATGGATGGTAGGCTACAGTCCATGGGGTCGCAAAGAGTCAGACACCACCGAGTGACTTCACTTTCACTTTCATGCTCCTTTGGTGTGATTTCTTCATTAAGTGTTTAGAAAAATTCATTGCTAAATCAACTGCATCTGGAGATTACATTGATGGAAATTTTTATTTTTCATTCATTTTCTTTAACATTTTGTTACAGAGTCATTCAGAAGTCTTCTTTCTTCAGAAGTTTTATTCTTTCTTTTTTTTTGCCTAGAAGTTTGTACATTTTGTTCAGTTTTTCAAATCGTTAAATGCATTTCATAAAAATCCTATTACATTTATTGCTATAGTGTCTATAATATTTGTATTGATACCCATTTTTCCATCTGTGATATTTTATATATGTTTCCCATTTTCTCTCTTGACTTCTTTTCTTATTTTATTTTTGGTCAGTCTTGAGAAGAATATGTCAGATTTATTAGTTTTTAAAATGTCAACTCTTATTCATTTTCTCTATAATAATTTTCCTATTTAGTTTATTGTCTTATGTTTATTATTAATATTTTCCTCTATCTTACTTCTAGTTCAGACTGCAATTCTTTCTGAAAGATGTTTTCATCTTTAATTTAAATTTATTAAAACATTTCTAGAATATTTATTTAAAGCTATTAATTTCTTTATAAAAATTTCTATAGCTGAATCTCACAAATTTGTATATCCTATATTGTTATTAAATTTAGTTCAGTTTTTTAGTTCCATTTTTATTTCTTTTTGACTGATGATATTTAGTTGAAATTCTTTTTGAAACCTTTTATTGGAATATAATTTATTTACAATTTTGTATTAGTTTCAGTAAGGTCTATTATACAAATACATTTATCCACTATTTTTTAGATTCTTTCCCCATATAAGCCATTACAAGAGTGTTGGGTGGAGTTTCCTGTGCTATTTTTCTGTACTGCTAATATCCCTTGAAATTTACTCACATGGTTACTCTTTCTGTTGCTCTTTATGCCTTAAATAATCTACTTTTTTTCAATAAGATCTTGTTAAGATTTTTAAACTTGTACTTTATTTCAAAAATTACACTATAAGTTATAGTTTTGTCATCTTGATTGGAGACTGTTAAATTTTTGAATTCGTGGCTCATCATCGGTAGCTCAGTGTAAAAGAATCTGCCTGCAAAGAAGGAGAAATAGGTCCATGAATTTGATCCCTGGGTCCTGAAGAAACCCTGAAAAAGGAAATGGCAACCCTTTTCAACATCTTACCTGGGAAATCTCATGGACAGAGGAGCCTGGTGGCTTACAGTCCATGGGGTTGCTAAGAGTCGGGCATGACTGAGCAACTAAACCACCACCATTTTTATTTAACAACAGTTTTTAGATACTGGAAGTTTAACAACAGAGGTCAGTGATCCTAGAAATAAAAAATGACTTGAGATAAGCCCTGCCTTTGTCCTAGGTTATGGCCTAGAGAGATATTACAAGTTATGATGCACAGAGAAGAGCCTCAGGCACAACCCATTCATCTCCTCCAGTCAAGAAGCCGTAATTTGAGTGGGTAGCTAGTCTCATGGACACTGAGAATATATCAACAGAAGTCTTCATCTTTGTTTGGAGACTATCAGTGCATAGAGGTCACACGGATCTAATTATCATTAAACAGTATTTATTAACTACAATGTCCTTGATGACAGAGAAATAATTTAATACACAGTGCAGTCCTAGGTAGGATCAGTGAAAGTACAAGAGGAATTATATGGGACCAACATAATATCAATTAGGCTAATAGCCACCCACTCATTTGCTGCTTCTTTCAGTAGAATTTAAGCTCCAGAAAAGCAAGAACATTTTTCTCTTTATCTTTGAACTCTCAGTGCTAGTCACAGGACCCAGTACCTAGTAAATGCTCAATAAACATTTTTAAATATATAAATAAATATAGAACCTTGGGAGAATTAATCATCCTCCCTATCATTAAAATATAAATACACATTCAAATTCATAGCACTGTGCTGAAAATTAAATAAATACTAGACATAATAAAAGGCAATATAATGTAGCTAGTAACAAATATTAAGGATAATAGCCTATATAACAATTTAAATCTAGTGGAATATCACTGGCTACCTTTGAGCAAAAGTATGGTTTTATCTGACCTTAGGAACTTGACTTTGGCCTCAATTTATGAGTAATAGATAATATTAAGCAGCCATGAAATTAAAAGACGCCTATTCCTTGGAAGAAAAGTTATGACCAACCTAGACGGCATATTCAAAAGCACAGACATTACTTTGCCGACTAAGATCCATCTAGTGAAGGCTATGGTTTTTCCAGTAGTCATGTATGGATATGAAAGTTGGACTGTGAGGAAAGCTGAGCACCAAAGAATTGATGCTTTTGAACTGTGGTGTTGGAGAAGACTCTTCAGAGTCCCTTGGACTGCAAGGAGATCCAACCAGTGCATTCTGAAGATCAGCCCCGGGATTTCTTTGGAAGGAATGATGCTGAAGCTGAAACCCCAGTACTTTGACCACCTCTTGTGAAGAATTGACTCATTGGAAAAGACTCTGATGCTGGGAGGGATTGAGGGCAGGAAGAGAAGGGGACGACAGAGGATGAGATGGCTGGATGGCATCACTGACTTGATAGGCGTGAGTCTGAGTGAACTCCGGGAGTTGGTGATGGACAGGGAGGCCTGGCATGCTGCGATTCATGGGGTCGCAAAGAGTCGGACATGACCGAGCAACTGAACTGAACTGAAGAAGCTAGTAGTTTCAACAAAAAGTTATTTTAGTAATATATAAAAATAATGGTAATGTCAATCAGAATGATGATGACTAATACAAAGTATAAAAATATAAAAGATATCATTGTAGGAGTTACTTTGAGAGGTAATTAGATATAGAGAATAAAAATATCTATTTCAGATGTGAGAGAATTAGAGAATGAAGTATTGTTAAAATCAGCATAGAAATTATATGGCAAAGCAGAGATATTTGTAGAGGGATTGGGGAAGAGGACATCAAGGGAGATAATTCTGTCAATTTTGAGGGAGATAATTCTGTCAATTTTGAACACTAAATTTCAATGTTAAGAAATCAAAAATGACAGTTGGGAACTTAGAAATGAAATTTGCATGGAGGTCTTCCCTGGTGGCTCAGCGGTAAAGAATGTGCCTGCTAATGCAGGAGACTCGAGTTCCATCCCTGAACAGGATGATTCCCTGGAAAAGAAAATGACAATCCACTCTAGTACACTTGTGTGGGAAATTCAATGGACAGAGGAGCCTATATAACAGTCCCTGGGGATCAAAAGAATTGGACATGACAGAGCAGCTGAGCAACAACAACAAACGGATATTGAAGACAACAGAATAAAAAATAGTAAATAAATCCATGGGTTTCAACAGATTATTTGAGTATGTTTCAAAGATACGTAAGAAAAAAATTCTTCAGTGAGCTCTGAAACCAAGTAGTCTGTTGCCACATCTTATTGGTCACCAGATTTTTGCATACATTTCTTCTGCATGCATGGATATGTGCCAAGTTGCTTTGGTCATGTCAACTCTTTGTGACCCTGTGGACCATAGCCTGCCAGGCTCCTTTGTCCATGAGATTTTCCAGGTATGAATACTGGAGTGGGTTGCCATTCCTTCTCCAGGGCATCTTCCTGATCCAAGGACCGAATCCCTGTCTCTTGCATTTCCTGCATTAGTAGGCAAGTTCTTTACCACTAGTACCACCTGGGAAGCCCCATATACTTCTTCTGTGTATTCCTGTGTTAGCTCCTCAGTCATGTCTGACTCTTTATGACTCCATGGACTATAGCCAACCAGGCTCCTCTATCCATGGGATCTCCAGGCAAGAACAGAGGAGTGGGTAGCCATTTCCTTCTCCAGGGGATCTTCCGGATCTAGGGATTGAACCCTGGTCGCCTTCATTGAAAGCAGATTCTTTACTATCTGAGCCACCTAGGAAGAATTATATTTCTTCCAATAACTACTAAATGTTTGGCCTTGTCTCTAATACAAATGTTTCAGTTAGCACTCTAGTTCTTTGTCTTTTATGTAAATCTTACCTTCATTAAAGATCGTAATTCACTTGTTCACTGTCATAGAGGAAATATGGGGTAGGAAAGAAATGGTTATAAAACCTAATGAACACACACATTTTCCAAATAAATGAACTTTTTCAATCTACATGGATAAGTCTATGTTCAGATCCTAAGTTCATTTCAGTTGCTCAGTCATATCTGACTCTTTGCAACCCCATGGATTGCAGTTCCTCAGGCTTCTTGGTCCATCATCAACTCTGGGAGCTTGCTCAAACTCATGTCCATCAAGTCGGTGATGCCATCCAACCTTCTCATCCTCTCCTTCTCCTCCTGCCTTCAGTCTTTCCCATAATCAAGGTATTTTCCAGTGAGTCAGTTCTTTGCATCAGGTGGCCAAAGTATTGGAGTTTCTGCTTCAGCATCAGTCCTTCCAATGAATATTCAGGACTGATTTCCTTTAGGATTGACTGAATGGATTTCTTTGTAGTCCAAGGGACTCTCGAGAGTCTTCTCCAACACCACAGTTCAAAAGCACCAATTCTTCAGTGCTCAGCTTTCATTATGGTACAACTCTCACATCCATACATGACTACTGAAAAAAGTCCCTGTTGGAGATACCTAAATAGGTCTGCTCAGACAGTGGTGTATTCTGTACATAAACCTAAACCAGGTTGACACAGTTGACTGTATTGTCAGGTTATTAAAGTATCAGCTCTCTCAGACTTATAGATTGTGAATGATTGACTTTTGAAATGAATTTACAACAGAGTGTTTCTATATGGAGTTTTCTGATTCTGTATTAACCAAGCAGATGGATGACTGTGGTCCAGAACATTCACTTTTGAGGGAACAGTTATGAAAAGTATCCTCCTCATGAAATTATGGGCTTAATTGTCACCTCCTTTAATGCAGTTGTAATGGCTTAAATCTGTGCTTATCTCCCTCACTACCTCCTAAGTACAACCATGTTTCATTCATCTTTTTATCTCCAGTGCCTTACTCTGATATGATAAGTAATATAGAATTGGTTATGAATTAAAAAATATTAAATGACTGAACACTAGATATTTGATTAGTCTTTTAAAAAAATATTTTATTCATAATACATGTATCAGTTTATAAATAATTCTGACCCAAACTACAGGTTAAAATTATACCATAGACCTTCATGATAAAAAAGGATTGTAGTGGTCAGCATTCTAAATCTTCCCACCCAATTTTTTTTTTTCAAGCTAAGAAACGAGTTTAGCATGAATACTAACTGTTCCCAAATCCCTTTGAGCATTTTTTTTCTACGTGTTTAAAATTTCCCTGACACCAGAAAAACAACAGTTGAATGATGACCAGATGGCAGGAGAGCTGTGGTAATTTGGCTGGAAGTAAGATGAGCATTGAAGCATAATGAGCAAATTAGAGATTTTAATCTTTTCTATGGGCAGATCAACCTAATGGGGTGGACAAGAGCACCCAATATCTTTTTATTAAGTTTACTTATTTCCTCTAAGAAACAGTTACTGATTCATTGGTATGATGATTTTGGGGACATGTGACTGATGGATTAGATGGAAATATTTTTCAGATATTATCTTCTTAGAGCTACCCAGTGAGATTCCTTCCTAATCTTAGTGTATGAGGGCAGGAATGATATCATTGAGGTGTGTAGCTAAATCCTTGGAAACAATCTTGTACTCTCTATTCAGGAGAGTAAAAGAGGATGAAAATCTGCCAATTGTTCCTTACCTTGTCATCTTTTTAAGGATTATGGGATCAAGGGAGTTTTCATGTCTTGGGACATAATTCTGGTCTTAAAAAATTCTGAAAAGACTCTCTGATGTTAGCAATAATTGCCGCAATCGGGTTTCATAAGAATCGATGGGAAATCTGTCAGCACCTGAGGCTTTTCTTAGGTTTATGGCGTGGATTTGGGGTCTCTCACTTTTAATGATATCGTCTTGTCCAACTGATTGCCTTAATGGAGGGAGTGAGTTGAAAGTGAGGGCCATCAATTTTCTGTGGGGCATAACATAGAAAAAACAATCTGTTGGCTGCATTCAAAAGCATGTTGAAAATATTAATAGCCTAAGTTTGCCTTTCTGAATTGTTGAAATNGCACACCATGTGGTATATGGAATCTTAGTTACCTGAACAGGGATCAAATCCATGCTTCCTACATTGGAAGCATGGAGTCTTAACTGGTGCATGGCCAGGGAAGTGCCTAGCTTTTGCTTTTAAAGGCACTAACAATATTGTCCAGGAAACACATCAGTGCTGTTGTTACAAAGGACATATCCTGCACTTTAATCCCTACAGCAATATGATAGACACTGATTATTGAATGCAATTGTTCATTGATTGCTGCTGTTAGATCTGCAACCTCTGATTTCTCTGGAAATAGACACTACTTCAGCTTCTGTGACCAAAAATAGAATGAATTCTTTATGATTCCTATTGCTTCACAGATAAATCTAGAACAGACTTCTGTAATTAATAGATCTTATAACTACGTTTTAGATTCAAAAGATGTTGTGATTTTAGCTTCTATGATGGGATACGAATTTTGCATAACAAGATGATAGATGCTCTAAAGTAGGCGAGACATTGAGAAGCTCAGTTGCCAGAAAGCAAAGTTTGGCAAAATGCACCAAAGTACATTATCAAGAATGGAAAACATAACTTTATTTATGACTCATTTATTTTAAAAATCTCTCTTTTCCCACAAAAACTCCATGTCTCTTCAATCTTTATACATTGGATTCTGAGCTGTTAAATTAATATACTTTTAATATATCTTTATGATTTTATATACATGCTCTATAATTCAAGAAGTAAGTATTAAAATGAACTACAAACAATGCATTCCTATATACTATGGTAAATGAAGGGGAGAATTCATAAATAAAAATGCATAATTTTGTTATATCATTACATAGTTAAGACATGTTGGTTAATGCCATTTATCTATTTCTATAATTGATTGTGAGTCTATGGTTACTTATAAGAGATAAAAAGGAACTTGTGCCAATTTCCTCAGTGATGGACCATTAAAAGGGACTCTAGATTCTGAAAATTAGACAATGTAAATTGCAAATATACCTTAAGAAAATGTTTGCTGCTGCTGCTAAGTCGCTTCAGTCGTGTCCGACTCTGTGAGACCCCATAGACGGCAGCCCACCAGGCTCCCCCATCCCTGGAGGATTCTCCAGGCAAGAACACTGGAGTGGGTTGCCATTTCCCTCTCCAGTGCATGAAAGTGAAAAGTGAAAGTGAAGTCGCTCAGTCGTGTCTGACTCTTAGAGACCCAATGGACTGCAGCCTACCAGGTTCCTCCATCCATGGGATTTTCCAGGCAAGAGTACTGGAGTGGGGTGCCACTGCCTTCTCTGAAGAAAATGTTTAGGTTGCTACAAAAAATAAAAGGTGCTTTAAATTTTTTGCTTTATTACTTGAAGATGAAGAAACAAAGAGCTCTACATTGGTAAAGGCAAGAAAAGATAAGGAAATACAAAATTAGCAAGAAGTAATATATTTGTATAAAGTTGTCAAAGGGCTAAATTCTTAATCATGAAAGAAATAAGGATATTAATAAGTTTTTCCAAAAGTTAATAATATATATTCACCTGAGAATACCAAAACAAATAAGAAAAGTAGTCAATGTATATCAAATGTATCAAAATAGAAGAAAGAAATATATATTTGTTAACACTAAAAATTTAAATCATAATTTAGTATAAAATATTAAATGGGACATGAATATTCATCATATAGTGACAAAATATAAGCCCACAGAAGTACATAATGGATATAAACCTCAATATTTTAATTTGAACAGGAATATGTCTTTATATTCATATTGAACTATTTATTTTCAGATAACGTTCAACTCCTTATACCCCACCACTAACCTTATCTTTTGGAGAAGGCACTGGTGACCCACTCCAATACTCTTACTTGGAAAATCCCATGGACAGAGGAGCCTGGTAGGTTGCAGTCCAGGGGGTCACTAAGAGTTGGACACGACTGAGTGACTTCACTTTCACTTTTCACTTTCATGCACTGGAGAGGGAAATGGCAACCCACTCCAGTGTTCTTGCCTGGAGAATCCTTCAGGGATAGGGGAGCCTTGTGGGCTGCCATCTATGGGGTCGCAGAGAGTCGGACATGACTGAAGCAACTTAGCAGCAGCAGCAGCAGCAGGTGGCTTCAGTTCAGGTCAGTTCAGTCACTGAGTCGTGTCTGACTCTTTGCGACCCCGTGAATCGCAGCATGCCAGGCCTCCTTGTCCATCACCAACTCCCAGAGTTCACTCAGACTCACGCCCATTGAGTCAGTGATGCCATCCAGCCATCTCATCCTCTGTTGTCCCCTTCTCCTCCTGCCCCCAATCCCTCCCAGCATCAGAGTCTTTTCCAGTGAGTCAACTCTTTGCATGAGGTGGCCAAAGTACTGGAGCTTTAGCTTTAGCATCATTCCTTCCAAAGAAATCCCAGGGCCGATCTCCTTCAGAATGGACTGGTTGGATCTCCTTGCAGGTGGCTTAGTGGTGAAAAATATGCCTGTAATGCAGGAGATGTGGGTTTAAACCCTGGGTCAGGGAAGATTCCCTGGAGAAGGAAATGGCAACCCACTCAAGTATTCTTGCCTGGAAAATCCCATAGACAGAGGAGTCTGAGGTCACAAAAGTTTATGAGGTCACAAAAGAGTCAGACACAACTTAGCAAGTAAACAGTGACAGCAATTAATTTAGCATTCCACCAAAATTCATAAACTTTTATGAAATTTATGAATTCTCCATACTAGTCAGTCTCTTCCAAATTCCTATCTCACTTCCCCCTCATGGATTTTGAAGTTTATATTTATCTCAAGTGCATCCATCATTATAATGTTTTAGACATTAAATAGGAATAATACTAAACATAGTAAGAATGATGATAATGATAATGTAGATCAAATTTATGAAAGTTTTAATGGAGGTAATATAAAGTGATGAGATCAAGTTATAAAGACAAAGGCCTGAGTTTGCAAGAAAACAAAATATCTTTGGTTCTGAGATAATATATCCTAGAAAATTTTACTTTTTTTGATAGATTTTTCCCTTATTTTTATTTTCTCCTATTTTCTTATTTTTTCCTTGCTATTATATTTGATTAATTTAATTATATGCCAATTTCTTTTATATTTATTGTGCTGTGCTGTGCTTAGTCTCTCAGTCGTGTCCAACTCTTTGTGACCCCATGAACTGTCGTCCACCAGGTTCCTCTGTCCATGGAAATTCTCCAACCAAGAATACTGGAGTGGGTTGCCATGCCCTCCTCCAGGAGATCTTCCCAACCCAGGGATTGAATTCAGGTCTTCTGCATTGCAGGTAGATTCTTTACCATCTGAGCCACTAAAGTAGCTCAAAAAATCTACTTATTGGCCTTTGCTTTCAAGATTGAAGCTTGAAAAACTGAATTGTTTTCAAATGAATTTTTCTCTCATTCTGGATTGGAAACAACTTGTGGTATAGTTCCAACTTCTTTGGTTCCTTAAGGCATAAGAAATGGGTTCACTTTACAGCGGAGAAGGCAATGGCACACCACTCCAGTACTCTTGCCTGGAAAATCCCATGGATGGAGGAGCCTGTGGGCTGTAGTCCATGGGGTCTCTAAGAGACAGACACAACTGAANGGATTGGAAACAACTTGTGGTATAGTTCCAACTTCTTTGGTTCCTTAAAGCATAAGAAATGGGTTCACTTTACAGCGGAGAAGGCAATGGCACACCACTCCAGTACTCTTGCCTGGAAAATCCCATGGATGGAGGAGCCTGTGGGCTGTAGTCCATGGGGTCTCTAAGAGACAGACACAACTGAATGATTTCACTTTCACTTTTCATTTTCAAAGGATGCATGTTAATATCCAGAAAATTAGTATTAGTTATTGGTTTAGTTATTGAAATTAGTTATTGGTTTTAATTGTCTTGTAAATTCAAGTTCTTTGGTGCTTCAGAACAAAGCACTGTCTCGGTTCATTACTTGTGTGAATGCTAAGTCTCTTCAGTCATGTCCAACTCTTGGTGACACTATGGGCTGTAGCCTTCTCTGTCCATGGAATTTTCCAGTCAAGCATACTGGAAAGGGTCACCAGTTCCTCTTCTAGGTGATTTCTCGACCCAGGAATCGAACCCTCATCTCTTGTATCTCCTGCATTGGCCAGGGATTCATTACCACTGAGTCAGCTGGGAAGCGCCATGTAACCGTACTGCTGCTGCTGCTGCTACTAAGTCACTGCACTCGTGTCCGACTCTGTGCGACCCCATAGATGGCAGCCCAACAGGCTCCCCTGTCCCTGAGATTCTCCAGGCAAGAACACTGGGGTGGGTTGTCATTTCCTTCTCCAATGCATGAAAGTGAAAAGTGAAAGTGAAGTCGCTCAGTTGTGTCCGACTCTTTGCCACCACATGGACTGCAGCCTACCAGGCTCCTCCACCCATGGGATTTTCCAGGCAAGAGTGCTGGAGTGGGTTGCTGTTGCCTTCTCCAATATAACTATACTAGTTAGACTGAATTATTTCTTAAGTTTTCTCACTCTCACACAAACATTCCACAGGGTATATTATTTCTGCATATCATTAAAAATTTTTTTAATTACACATTGATTCATGGTGATTACATCCTCAGAATTTTACTCTATTTCCAAGTCCTGGGAGATAATTTTCCAGTTTCTACAGAAAGACTACTGAGGCCTGTTGTAGTAGTTCTATAATACTAACTAGTTATCTAAAATATTTTTGATGTCTATAATGTGTTTGTTCACTTTTTCTTAACATAACCCAGATTTTATTTAATTGCTTAACCATAGGCATGATGGGAAAGAAACTATCTTTGAAGGGCACATCTGCTTTTTTTAAAAAGTGGTATTTTTTAAAAGTGGTATTCTTAGTATCCTTACCCAGCATTTCCTGTCTCTAGGGTGGAATATTCCCAATTTTAGATGAGAACACTAAAGAGAAAGCTTGAATATGCATATGGTATTCAGTGTGACATTAGCAGGTGCAACACTGCTTAAAGACTGCAGTAAGGCATTTTAAAATGAATGTGATATTGCTCAGGGAACTCCAATTCACTTGATTTAAGCTAAAGGAGAGTTTCCACTTGGGTTATTCTTCCATATTCAAAACACTTTGTATCTTTTTTCCTTCCATTAATGATACAAAAATAGACTACTAAAATCATGGTCTGTATAAAGACATAACCCTCAATTTATATAATCAGTTTAGAAAAACATGAGGCTGAGATATTTAAAAGATTTCTAGAATCCTGTTTATAGCTGTTTACCTGTTATGGACAGAATTCAAATACCCTACCTAGTCTTCATAAAATTTTTGGCAGAAGAGCTCTGAATTAAAGCAAGAAAAAAATTTCATTTTCTCTTTACCTAGCTAAAGTTTGAAAATATCAGTTAAAAGCCCAATCCTGGTTTTCTTACAAGGCTAGTCTTGATTTACTCCTATTTTAGTCAGTTACAATATACCTGTACTTATTATTTATAGGTAATTTCTCTAGAAATCATTGGAAATTCTAAGACGGGCTAGATATCACCTTGAGCTTACTCTTCGAATTGTTACAAGACTTAACGTTTTTCAAAGAAAATCAGATATCTTGATATATAATTACAAATATGAAGTAGAAAACAATGAGTCTCAAAAAAGTGGTATGCAGTATCATGTGAGCAGAAGAGGAAAATTTTGTTGTTGTTTAGTCACTAAGTTGTGTCTGACTGTTTTGCTACACCAGTGACTGGAACCCACCAGTCTCCTCTGTCTGTGAGATCTCCCAGGCAAGAATACTGGAATAGGAAAAAAAAAAGTACACATTTATTTTAAAATTTTATTTTTGTTTTATTCTAAATTTTAAAAAATGAAGTATAGTTGCTATATCAGTTACTGTTTGCAATATAGTGATTCGCAGTTTTTAAAGATTATATTCCACTTATAGTTGTTATAAAGTATTGGCTATAATCCTTGTGTGTAAAATATATCCTTGTAGCATATTTTACACAGAATCGTTTGCACTCCCTACTCCTACTCTTCTATCTCTATATTGCCCCTCCCCTCTTCCCTTTCCTCACTGGTAACCACTAGTTTGCTCTCTATATATGTGAGTCTGCNCTCTTCTTAATATCTTCTGCTTCTGTTAGGTCCATACCATTTCTGTCCTTTATCGAGCACACCTTTGCATTAAATGTTCCCTTGGTATCTCTAATTTTCTTGAAGCGATATGCAGTTAAAATCTTGCAAATATAGCTCTATGTACATATGTATTCCTTTATTTCTCTGAGTTTGACTGGCAGGAATGGGATTGCTGGATTAAAGAGCATATACCGATTTAATTTTACTAGGTATTACCAGATTGCTTTGGAAAAACGCCACAACCATTCACATTTCAGCAACAACCTTCAGAGAAACCCTTTCCCTGCATCTTTGCCCACAATACACAATAACACTTATTTTTAAAATCAATCCGATGATTATAAAGTGAAATATTATTTCATCTATATTTTTATAATTACTACATTTATTAATTACAAGTTTGAGCACTTTTTAAAAAAGAAATATTTTAAAAAGCACTTTATTTGGCTGCACTGGGTCTCAGTTGCAGCACACGGGATCCTTGCATCATGCAAGATCTTTCCATTGTGGCACAGGGACTCAGTAGTTGCAGTGTGTGGGCTTAGTTGCCTTACAGCATGTGGGATCTTAGTTTCCTGCCCAGGGATCAAACCTGTGTTCCCTACATTGGAAGGCAGATTCTTAAGCACTGGACTACCAGGGAAGTCCCGTGTGCCTTTTAATGTTTGTCATTTAAATTTGTTCCTCTATAAATTACTGTGTTGGTTGGGTTAGTTTCAGCTGCTTACAGCAGAAAACCTCCCCAAATAACAGAAGCTTAAACTGGATGGAAGCTTATGTGTCTCCTGTAAAAGGATTCTGGAAGTTGGAAGTACAAGGTTGGTATTACGGCTTTGCTAACTTTTCAGTATCTTCCAGGGTTCTCTTTTGCCCTCTCCACAATGGCTGTGGTCTTCAGCCCCTGTTCCAAAATAGCTGTTGATGCACCAAACATTCATATTCTCATTCTAAGCAGCAGGAGAGAGGCAGGCACAGAAGAGGACACATATCCTCCCTTTAAGGAGATTTCCTGGACATAGCACACAATTATCCTGTTTGCATATATTGATTCAGAACTCAGTCCAATGGCTACACTTTGTTGCAAGGAAGGTTGGGAAATTTAGTTTTTGAGTTACCACCTTGAATAAAATCAGAATTTCATTACTGAGAAAGATGGAGATTGAGGGAATGGTAATTGGAGTAAGCAACTAGAAGTGTCTGCTGTAATTGCCTTCTTTTGCCAATATTTTTCCATTTGTCCTTTTGCCTTTTTTTCATGTCAATACTGTATTAGGTTGAACTATATGAAATTTGTTAATATTTTTCTGTTTTGACCAATGAAAACAGCAGGTTCATATTATTCACCTTAGTAGATATGAACCCTTTGCCTTTTTAGCATGACAAAACTTTTTTTGCCACAGTTGATAGTTGTATATCAGATGTGTTTGTGGTCCTTTTTGCCAATCAAAAGTTTTAAATTTCTGTATCATCAGATGTGACTTTGTTGTAGCTTCTGGGCTGCCTGTTTTGGCAGATAAATTTTCATGTACATTTAATCTCCTGTATTTTCTTCTAAGATTTGCATTGTATTACTTTCTCTTTTACAGTTAAATCTTTCATTGTTCTGGAATTAATTTTTGTGTATGATGTAAAATAAGGTCCAATTTGATAGTCTTCATCTGGATGGCCAACTGGGCCAGAACCATTTATTAAGTAGCTCATCCTTTTCCTGCTGGGTTGAAATACCATCTTTGGTGAACATTAAAGGCATATGCACAATGGGATCTATTTGGAAATGTTTTCGGTAACATGAACTTTTAAACTTTATGACTTATTTGAAACAAATGAGCTTCCTGCCCGCCCTTTCTGCCTCTTCAAAGGTGGCTGGTGTGTGACTGGTGATGCTCTGGAGAAGGTCAAATACAAGGCAAGTGGCCAGCTTCTTAAGTCATCACGTCTTTCTTTTTTCATAACCTGATTTAAATCCTTGGCCTGGGTCATAGATAGTTTTGCAACAGGCCAACATCAGTTTGTGTGATGAATGGCCCATTGATTCACATTCAAGTGAACCACACTCTAGCTTCCTTGTAATGCACCCCAGCAGCCACCTGGGGCTCCACTGTTAAAGGGTACATGGATCTTGTCAGTGTGTAGAGTGCTGCCTAAACTGCAGCAATGGTCATGAGCACCAGCTTCTTCCACCCTCAGCACAGCCACCTGAGACAGGCTCTGTTGCTATGATCTCCATTTTACAGATGAGGAAACTGAGACTTTGGATCACCCAGAGGCAGAACTGGATGTCTAACCACAGAGCCTGGGCAGTTAACGTCACGCCTGTTTTGCCTACTCACTGCAGTGTGAAGACAGACAGCAGGGACCCAGGCCCTGGTCTGAACTCAGGTCAGGCTGCTGCATGGCAAAAGAAGGGCCAGAAGGGTTACATGGCCCTGAAGGAGACACTGACCTGGCTTCTTGCATCTGCTCTGTGGTGTGGAAGAGAAGTGGGAGAGGAAAAGAAATGGTGCCCATAGATACGCTTAGCTCAGGCCTGCATCATGTGTGGGAAGATGGCGGCCTGAGTGTCCTGGGCTCCAGAGCATCAGACCATCTGCTCTTGTTCCTTCACAGAGAAGCCACTCTGCCATGTGCTCCCCAAAGACACTTAGGGGCCCTCCCGACGTTGCACATCTTGTGAGCAGGGGCACCCATAGTCTTTGACTCTGGACTGTCTTTTCAGAGATGTTTATATAGTGAACAGTCTTGGAGGATGGACCTCGTGTTTTCCTCTATCGAGCAAGGGTAGATGTGCTGCCCCGGTACCACAGAGATGATTTCTCGCTCTGGGCAGGATTGCTTGAAGTCATTTTAAAAGAATGAGGATTGCTGAACTCGGGGTTCCTCAAAAGTGTTAGTCACTCAGTTGTGTCCAACTCTTTGTGACCCCCATGGATTGTAGCCCTTCAGGCAAGAATACTAGAGTGGGTTGCCATTTCCTTCTCCAGGGGATCTTCCTGACCCAGGGATTGAACCTGGGTCTCCTGCATTGCAGGTAGATTCTTTACCATCTGAGCCACCACAGAAGCCCTCAGCTGTGACGCAAATCCACCAGATGCAAAGAAGCCAACTATACCTGCTTTGGCATCATCTCGTGGAATTTGTGAGTACAGTGGGTTGAATCATGTCCCCGCAAAAGACATATTCAAGTCCTAACCCCCAGTACCTGTGAATGTGACCTNCCATCTGAGCCACCACAGAAGCCCTCAGCTGTGACGCAAATCCACCAGATGCAAAGAAGCCAACTATACCTGCTTTGGCATCATCTCGTGGAATTTGTGAGTACAGTGGGTTGAATCATGTCCCCGCAAAAGACATATTCAAGTCCTAACCCCCAGTACCTGTGAATGTGACCTTATTTGGAAATAGGGTCTTTGTAGATGTGATCAATTTAAAATGGGGTCATATGGGATTAGGGTGGGCCCTAATTCCAATGACTGGTGTCCATATGAGGAGAGCCACGGAGGAGATGCAAAGGAAGAAAGCCACGTGAAGACAGAGACAGAAATTGGTGTGACGCCACTCCAAGCCAAGGAGTAGCCAGTGAACTCCAGATGCTAGGATGCAGGCATGGAGCAGATTATCCCTCAGAGCCTCCAGCAGGGCTCAGCCATGCTGATCCCTTGATTTTGGACCTGTGGCTCCAGAACTGTGAGAGAACTAATTTGTTGTTTTAAGCCACAAAGTTGGTGGTGATTTGTTGGGGCAGCCCTGGGAAACCAACAAGGGAGGGCAACAGGAAATAGTGCCAACAAGGAGCTTATGGTGCTGCTGCGCTGTGAGCAGCACAGCCCCTTTCCTCTGATCCAGGCTTTTGTCTTCGGGGAGCATCTATGTATTTGTGGTAGTCTGCTTGTTAGCTTGCAAGTAGGGTGAAATCTCAGACTCTTTGTACATCTGGACAGTTTTTGTTAATGAGGATGGGATGATGGAAGAGACAGAGCTCTCTAGAGACAGAGCTCTCTGAAGGCAGAGGACCAGGGCTTATGAGGGCTGGGGGAAGGGACATGCAGAGGCTTCCTGGGGCCTGGTGAATGCTTTCCTCCAAATGGGTGAAGGATGAGGGAGTAAGGGCCCCCACTCTTCTACCTGTTGATGAATGTTTAGAGGCTGGGCAGTGAGAGGTAGGAGAGGAAGAAGCAGCTGGAATGGTGCTCTGCGTGTTGCTGACTCTCCTCTGGGAGTGAGGAGGATGGGAGGCGATCACCACACTGGAGCAGCTCCAGCCCCACATCAATGACTGCTGAATCAAGGAGTCTACAAAACTGAGCACAATAAGAGGGAATTTGCTATTCAGTATTGAGATTCGGGTGGACTCAAAACAAGTTCCTTTAGCTGATCCTAGTCCAGTATTGGCCACTTGAACCTCAAAGTAAATGCAAAACTTGTTAACTATACAGATTTCTCTGTCGCTTTCTGCCTCCAACACCTCTCGTTCTCTCCATTCTGACCTCAGTCACTTTAAGGAAAAAGCTGAGTATTCTGGGGAGCTTCAAAGAAGAGAGGAACCCAAAGTTTTATGGCTCTATGGGATAAAGATGCTCAGGTCATCATACCTGATCTTGTGGGGTAAGGAGGTGCACATATTCCACTGGTGGGATTTGGAGTCTTCCTCATTGACTGCCCTGGTGTGGCTCTGCCAACTGCCTTAAATTTAACTGATGCTGGAGGTGGCATCCCTTGCTGGACAGCCCTAACCATGATCTGATGGATGTTCCTCTTCACCTTTGTCTCTTTTCTCTACGTTAACAGTGAATGATGGCCCAGCTACTGCATTTCTGGGCACTCATAGGTTAACTCAGCAGGCCTGGGTTGCCCAAACTCTGCACATTCCAAAGGTCTTCAGAATTGGCCCTTGACCAGCTCTTGGAGGTAACCTCTCAGATCCTTGAATATCCTACCTGAAAAGAGTGTCTTTGATTACCAGGGACCTGGGGCCACACTTGACATAGTTAGCAGTGTGATTTATGGTGGGGGCTTGGGCCATGTTGTATCAGTTTGACCTCTGGCAGGTCGGAGATGAGTGACTAAGGTCAGTCACATGGACATTCCATACCTATGTAGGTGGCACTCAGTAAGAAGAATCTGGACACCATAGTTCAGATGAACTTCCCTGGTTGACAATACTTTGCACCTCTTGTTGCTTTTCATTGCCAGGGATAATTAAGCACTGTCCATGTGATTCTACTGGGGGAGGACTGACTTCACTGCCACAGTGAGGCTTATACCTGGTTTCTCCTGGACTCTACCTTATGTACCTTTTCCTTTGCTGAGTATAATCTATACCCCTTTGCTAAAAATAAATAAATAAATTGTAACTATCACAGCTTTTCTGACTCCTTTGAGTCCATCTAGCTAATCACTGAAACTGAGGGTGGTTTTGAGGACACCCTGGCTCAATACTCCACACTAACCACGTCTGGATATCTTCCCTAAACACTCATTTGGTGGAGTAGACAAATGCCACCCAGCTGGGGTGTGGAAAAATAGGACACATAAGACAGATGGCCCGAGGCCAGTAATCCCTCCAAAATAAGGGGTCACTCAGTTATTCAAATGCAGCTTGGACCTGGAGGACAGGTTGGAGGCTCTGCCCCCTGTGCCCTGACTGACAGAGGTTTCACTAGGATTGCTGGTAACAGTTGTAAATGTATTTTCTCTTTAAGGACACGAAACATGCCTTGGAATCCCACTTCTTATGTGGAAGTGAGGCATTGACTTGTATCTCTTCCACAAACACAGGCACTTGCACCCTAGAGCTGTTCATAAAGACCTCAAGGAAACACCACCAGTAGACCTTGTAGCCCTCCAGTGACTTCAGAGATCTTTTCCAATGAGATGACCCTAGGTTTCTGAGGGAAGCTTCCTTGATGGTTATTCAGGTAGAGCCTGCAGGCAGTTTTCCATATAAAAAGTATATACCAAAGAAGAGGTGGTACAGTATTTGTCACTGACTTTAGCCAAAATGATCAGTGATGCCACCTTGGCCCTGAAAATGTTCTGCCTCAATGTTGGTGTGACTGGAATGGCATCATCTCATTAGTTCAGTTCAGTTCAGTCTCTCAGTCGTGTCTGACTATTTGCTGCTGCTGCTGCTGCTGCTAAGTCACTTTAGTCGTGTCCGACTCTGTGTGACCCCATGAATCATAGCACATTGGGACTCCCTGTCCAACACCAACTCCTGGAGTTCACTCAAACTCATGTCCATCGAGTTGGTGATGCCATCCAGNTCTAAAATATTTTTGATGTCTATAATGTGTTTGTTCACTTTTTCTTAACATAACCCAGATTTTATTTAATTGCTTAACCATAGGCATGATGGGAAAGAAACTATCTTTGAAGAGCACATCTGCTTTTTTTAAAAAGTGGTATTTTTTAAAAGTGGTATTCTTAGTATCCTTACCCAGCATTTCCTGTCTCTAGGGTGGAATATTCCCAATTTTAGATGAGAACACTAAAGAGAAAGCTTGAATATGCATATGGTATTCAGTGTGACATTAGCAGGTGCAACACTGCTTGAAGACTGCAGTAAGGCATTTTAAAATGAATGTGATATTGCTCAGGGAACTCCAATTCACTTGATTTAAGCTAAAGGAGAGTTTCCACTTGGGTTATTCTTCCATATTCAAAACACTTTGTATCTTTTTTCCTTCCATTAATGATACAAAAATAGACTACTAAAATCATGGTCTGTATAAAGACATAACCCTCAATTTATATAATCAGTTTAGAAAAACATGAGGCTGAGATATTTAAAAGATTTCTAGAATCCTGTTTATAGCTGTTTACCTGTTATGGACAGAATTCAAATACCCTACCTAGTCTTCATAAAATTTTTGGCAGAAGAGCTCTGAATTAAAGCAAGAAAAAAATTTCATTTTCTCTTTACCTAGCTAAAGTTTGAAAATATCAGTTAAAAGCCCAATCCTGGTTTTCTTACAAGGCTAGTCTTGATTTACTCCTATTTTAGTCAGTTACAATATACCTGTACTTATTATTTATAGGTAATTTCTCTAGAAATCATTGGAAATTCTAAGACAGGCTAGATATCACCTTGAGCTTACTCTTCGAATTGTTACAAGACTTAACATTTTTCAAAGAAAATCAGATATCTTGATATATAATTACAAATATGAAGTAGAAAACAATGAGTCTCAAAAAAGTGGTATGCAGTATCATGTGAGCAGAATAGGAAAATTTTGTTGTTGTTTAGTCACTAAGTTGTGTCTGACTGTTTTGCTACACCAGTGACTGGAACCCACCAGTCTCCTCTGTCTGTGAGAACTCCCAGGCAAGAATACTGGAATAGGGAAAAAAAAGTACACATTTATTTTAAAATTTTATTTTTGTTTTATTCTAAATTTTAAAAAATGAAGTATAGTTGCTATATCAGTTACTGTATGCAATATAGTGATTCGCAGTTTTTAAAGATTATATTCCACTTATAGTTGTTATAAAGTATTGGCTATAATCCTTGTGTGTAAAATATATCCTTGTAGCATATTTTACACAGGATCGTTTGCACTCCCTACTCCTACTCTTCTATCTCTATATTGCCCCTCCCCTCTTCCCTTTCCTCACTGGTAACCACTAGTTTGCTCTCTATATATGTGAGTCTGCTTTTTTTATTTGTTTGCAATATTCGCTAGTTTGTTGTACTTCTAGATTCTATACATAGATGATATGGGAAGAGATTATTTAATTTTTTAAAATTTTATATCGGAGTATACTTAACCAGTGTAGTTAATTTTATATTGGAGTGTGTTAACTTCAGGTGTACACCAAAGTGATTCATTTATACATATATATTTATATTCACTTATAGCTTTCTGACAAAGATTTGTCTAGCCAAAGCTGTTTTTTCCAGTAGTCATGTATGGATGTGAGAGTTGGACCATAAAGAAAGCTGAGCACTGAAAAATTGATGCTTTTGAACTGTGGTATTGAAGACTCTTAAGAGTCCCTTGGACTTCAAGGAGATCAAACCAGTCAATCCTAAAGGAAATCAGTCCTGAATTTTCATTGGAAGGACCGATGCTGAAGCCGAAGCTCCAATATTTTGGCTACCTGATGTGAAGAACTGACTCATTGGAAAAGACCCTGATGCTATGAAAGATTGAAGGCAAGAGGAGAAGGGGAAAACAGAGGATGAGAGGTTGGATGGCATCACTGACTCAATGGACATGAGTTTGAGCAAGCTCCAGGAGTTGGTGATGGATAGGGAGCCCAGGAGTGCTGCAGTCCATGAGGTCACAAAATGTCGAACGACTGAGCAACTGAACTGAACTGAACCGAGCTTTCCTGGTGATAGCTTTCCTGGTGGCTCAGATGGTAAAGAATCTGCCTGTAAGGCAGGAGACCTCTGTTCTATACCTGGGTCAGGAAGATCACTTGGAGAAGGAAATGACAACTCACTACCATATTCTTGCCTGGAAAATTCCATGGAAATAGGTGTTTGGTGGGCTACAGTCCATGGGTCACAAAAAGTCAGACACAACTGAGCAACTAACATATACATGCATATTTATAATGCATACATATATATTTATTCCTTTTCAAATCCTTTTCCCATTTAGGTCACTACAGAATATTAAGCAGAGTTCCCTGTGCAGTAAGTTCCTGTTTGTTATGTATTTTAAATATAGCAGTGTGTACATGTCAATACCAAACTTCCAATCTATACCCCCCACTCTTCCCCTCTGGTAACCATAAATTCATTCTCTAAGACTGTGAGTCTGTTTCTTTTTTGTAAATAAGTTTATTTGTATCATATTTTTTAGATTCTGCATAGAAGTAATATCATATTTTATTAGTCTTTGTCTGACTTACTTCACTCAGTATAATAATATCCAGGTCCATCTATGTTGCTGCAGATGACATAATTTCATTCTTTTCAATGGTTGAGAAATAGTCTGTTGTATATGTGTACCACATCTTCCTTATCACTCATCTGTCAATAGATATTTAGGTTGCTTCCATGTCTTGGCTATTGCAAACAGCACTATAATGAACATTGGGGTGCCTGTATCTTTTTGAACCATGTTTTTCTCTGGATATATGCCCAGGAGTGGGATTGCTGGATCATGCAGTAGCTCTATTTTCAGCACTTTAACACTATACACAAAAGTAAACTCAAAATGGACAAAAGATCTTAATGTCAGACTGGATACTATAAAGCTCTTAGAGAAAAAATTAGGCAAAGCACTCTTTGACATAAATCTCAGCAATATCTTTTTTGTTCCATCTCTTAGATTAATGGAAATAAAACCAAAAATAAACAAATGGGATCTAATTATACTCAAAAGCCTTTGTACAGTGAAGAAATCCATAAACAAAGCAAAAAGACAACCCATGGGATGGAACCAAATATTTACAATGATGTGACCAACAAGGGATTGGTCTCCAGAATTTACAAACAGCTCATGTGGCTCAACTAAAAATAAACAAACAAAAATTGGGCAGAAGACCTAAATAGACTGTTCTCCAAAGAAGACATACAGATGGCCCAGAGGCACACAAAAAATGTTCACCATCACTAATCTATTAGAAAAATGCAAGTTAAAACCACAGTGAGATATCACCTCATATCAGTAAGAATGGCCATTATTAAAGTACCTACAAACAATAAATGTTGAAGAGGGTTTGGAGAAAAGAGAGTCCTGCTACACTGCTGATGGGAATATAAATTGATACAGCCAGTATGGAAGACAATATGGAGCCTCCTTAAGAAACTAAAGATACAAGCACATATTTATTTTAAAACATTATCATTATTATGATCCTATGACTGTCATCCATTTTAACAGAAAATAATATCTGCTTTATTTGCTAATTATATCATGTATCAGTTCAGTTCAGTTCAGTCACTCAGTCGTGTCCGACTCTTTGCGACCCCATGAATCGCAGCATGCCANTTCCTGTTTGTTATGTATTTTAAATATAGCAGTGTGTACATGTCAATACCAAACTTCCAATCTATACCCCCCACTCTTCCCCTCTGGTAACCATAAATTCATTCTCTAAGACTGTGAGTCTGTTTCTTTTTTGTAAATAAGTTTATTTGTATCATATTTTTTAGATTCTGCATAGAAGTAATATCATATTTTATTAGTCTTTGTCTGACTTACTTCACTCAGTATAATAATATCCAGGTCCATCTATGTTGCTGCAGATGACATAATTTCATTCTTTTCAATGGTTGAGAAATAGTCTGTTGTATATGTGTACCACATCTTCCTTATCACTCATCTGTCAATAGATATTTAGGTTGCTTCCATGTCTTGGCTATTGCAAACAGCACTATAATGAACATTGGGGTGCCTGTATCTTTTTGAACCATGTTTTTCTCTGGATATATGCCCAGGAGTGGGATTGCTGGATCATGCAGTAGCTCTATTTTCAGCACTTTAACACTATACACAAAAGTAAACTCAAAATGGACAAAAGATCTTAATGTCAGACTGGATACTATAAAGCTCTTAGAGAAAAAATTAGGCAAAGCACTCTTTGACATAAATCTCAGCAATATCTTTTTTGTTCCATCTCTTAGATTAATGGAAATAAAACCAAAAATAAACAAATGGGATCTAATTATACTCAAAAGCCTTTGTACAGTGAAGAAATCCATAAACAAAGCGAAAAGACAACCCATGGGATGGAACCAAATATTTACAATGATGTGACCAACAAGGGATTGGTCTCCAGAATTTACAAACAGCTCATGTGGCTCAACTAAAAATAAACAAACAAAAATTGGGCAGAAGACCTAAATAGACTGTTCTCCAAAGAAGACATACAGATGGCCCAGAGGCACACAAAAAATGTTCACCATCACTAATCTATTAGAAAAATGCAAGTTAAAACCACAGTGAGATATCACCTCATATCAGTAAGAATGGCCATTATTAAAGTACCTACAAACAATAAATGTTGAAGAGGGTTTGGAGAAAAGAGAGTCCTGCTACACTGCTGATGGGAATATAAATTGATACAGCCAGTATGGAAGACAATATGGAGCCTCCTTAAGAAACTAAAGATACAAGCACATATTTATTTTAAAACATTATCATTATTATGATCCTATGACTGTCATCCATTTTAACAGAAAATAATATCTGCTTTATTTGCTAATTATATCATGTATCAGTTCAGTTCAGTTCAGTCACTCAGTCGTGTCTGACTCTTTGCGACCCCATGAATCGCAGCATGCCACGCCCATCGAGTCAGTGATGCCATCCAGCCATCTCATCCTCTGTCGTCCCCTTCTCCTCAGGCCCCTAATACCTCCCAGCATCAGAGTCTTTTCGAATGAGTCAACTCTTCCTATGAGGTGGCCAAAGTACTGGAGTTTCAGCTTCAGCATCATTCCTCCAAAGAAATCCCAGGGCTGATCTCCTTCAGAATGGACTGCTTGAATCTCCTTGTAGTCCAAGGGACTCTCAAGAGTCTTCTCCAACATCACAGCTCAAAAGCATCTAGAGGTGGGTGCTAATATCTCACATGAACTGCTTAGGAAGATGAATTAGAACAGGACTAGAGCTCTTAAGAAGGATCGAGTATGTATTTAAAATTTACCCCTTACCTCTGTAAAATGTACCATGTATATAGACAGTCTGTAAGTCAGATCTTTCATTTGTAAATGCTGTACAATATATTTATCTCATATTTAAGGAGAAATTAATTAAGTTAATATACTGAAAGTGACTAAACAGCACATGTTAAGTATCATTTAAGAGTTTACTGTTATTACAGTAACAGAGATAGTTAATTGCAAAACCAGAACATCAATCCAAGTATTCCTGGTTATATCAATAATTTTGTTAGAAACAGAATTCATATTGAAGTATATAAAGGCTGATTGTAAAACAAATATCTATGTTCCACCAAATCAAGAGGAATTTCACCAAGTGCTTTTTCTGTATTTATTAAAATGAACTTATAGTTTTTTTTCCCTTCAATTTGTTAATGGGGTGATTTTCCTTGGTTGATTTCGAATGTTAAGTGAATCTTGAATTCTTGATCATCTGAAATTCAGCTCGATTTAATAGAAATACAATGGAAAAATTTTCGTATTGCTATACTCAATTTGTAGTGTCCATCTACTAATTAGAGCTCCTTAGATGGCTCAGTGGTAAAAATCTACTTGAAGGAGATATGGGTTTGATCCCCAGGTTGGGAAGATCCCCTGGAGAAGGAAATGGCAACCCACTCCAGTATTCTTGGCTGGGAAATCCCATGGACAGAGGGGCCTGGTGGTCTACAGTCCTTGGGGTTGCAAAGAGTGGGACACGACTAAAAACTAGTGACTAAACAGTCTACTTATTACTCCATGAATGGTAAGAAATTACTCTCTTTACTCTCTGGCTGATATCGACATCTTCTGTTATTCTTCACTATCCTGCAGTTTCTCTGTGATGTGTCCAGGTGATAATTCCTTCCTCCTTTCCTCCCTTCCTTACTCCCTTTCTCTCTTTCCCTTTCCCTCGCTCCCTTTCTCTTTCGTCTTGCTTGGGATTTATTTTAGTTCTTCAATCTATCAATTGATATCACTCATAAACTCTATTGGGCTAATAGATTAGTAAGTATGAGTTTACTTCAAATTCTCCCTAACATGAGAGTCCTTCAGAGTCCCAATTTAGTGGAGAAAGAATTTCCTATTACTTTCCCTTGACTTTGTTTTCAGTTTTTGTACCTCTGTGTGTGTGTGTGCTCAATTATGACCAACTCTTTGCAAACCCCATGGACTGTAGCCCACCAGGCTCCTCTGTCCGTGGGATTATCCTGGAAAGAATACTGCCATGCTCTTCTCCAGGGGATCTTTCTGACCCAGGGATCAAATTTGGGTTTCCTGGGTCTCCTGCATTTCAGATGAATTCTTTACTTGCTGAGCCACTGGGGAAGTCCCTTAAGAGTTTATTGGTATAAGTTACACATGCTTTCAAGGCAAAAGAGGCTAGTGTTTTATTTATCCTTCTGAATTTCTATCTTTAATTAGATATTGGTTTATTAATGTCTTACTATTCTGCTGCTGCTGCTAAGTCACTTCAGTCGTGTCCGACTCTGTGCGACCCCATAGACGGCAGCCCACCAGGCTCTTCCATCCCTGGGATTCTCCAGGCAAGAACACTGGAGTGGGTTGCCATTTCCTTCTCCAATGCATGAAAGTGGAAAGTGAGAGTGAAGTTGCTCAGTCGTGTCTGACTCCTAGCCACCTCATCCATGGGATTTTCCAGGCAAGAGTACTGGAGTGGGGTGCCATTGCCTTCTCCATCTTACTTTTCTAGATGCCTCTAAATAATATTCAGAATGTTTTAAAATACTCTACCTATCATTTTTAGTTAAGATTTTGTAGAAGAACTTAGTGACACCAGTTATCAGAAAAAGAAGTGACAATTAAACTAGAGTACAGTGCATCCTTAGAACATCTACTGTTCACCAAATATACTTCCCCATGAACTATTTTTAAAATACATATTGTGTGTGCCAGGTATTGTGTTTAAGATATGTGGGATGTATCAGTGAACAGAAGAAAGATCCCTAAGCTTAGAGAGCTTATATCTTAGCTTACTTTCTATATTTTAAAAACTAAACTAAGATAATATATTAATCTGAGCACCAAAGAATTGATGTTTTTGAACTATGGTGTTAGATAAGACTCTTGAGAGCCCCTTGAACAGCAAGGAGATCAAACCAGTCAATCCTAAAGGAAATTGGTTCTGAATATTCATTGAGGACTGATGCTGAGGCTGAAACTCCAATATTTGGCCACCTGAAGAGAACTGACTGACTCCCTGGAAAAGACCCTGATGCTGGGAAAGACTGAAGGCAGGAGGAGAAGGGGATGGCAGAGGATGAGATGGTTGGACGGCATCACTGACTCAATGGACCTGAGTTTGAGCGAGCCCTGGAGTTGGTGATGGACAGGGAAGCCTGGCATGCTGCAGTCCATGGGGCAGCCAAGAGTCGGACACTACTGAGCAACTGAACTGAACTGAAGATAATATATTAATACCTAGAGAGGTAGACTATATTCAGAGAAAGACATTAAATATACTACATGCTATTTTGAAAATTGCAAATGAAAGATAGGTTTTTTTAAGCACTGTTATTCTTTATTTTCAGTTTTGTTTGAATACAAATAGACAGTCATGTTAAAGTTCCAAGCTGCTCTCATTCATAGTGTAATTAAATTGGTTAGTGAAGCTTGCTGTATTTTTTTTTAAATTGAAAACTGCTAAAACAATTTAATGAAATAGTTTAGATTTGTTTTCTTTTAAAATCTGATATTTTTCTCAATCCAAGCTCTTCAGAACATAAACAATATAATTTTACTTTGTCTTTTCCCAGGAGGCTTGCCTGGATATTTGTTACTGAGCTATAATTAAATATTTTAATTGTCCATTTCTTTTTATTTTCTCTACCTCTATATCTGCTTTTCAGTAGTCCTCGCTCTCTGTCTTGTTTGTATTTTTTTCATTCCTTGCCAACAACATTTTAAAACTGCTATTTGCTGCTGCTATTTGGCCAGGCCAGGCTTTCTATTTGTCCTCGTTTCTTTTACACTACAATTGATTTTTAACCACCCAAAGATAAACTGTGACTTCCAACTGCTCTGTGGCACTAGTTGTTGCAATTCCTTTTTTGAAATGGCTGAGTGAGCAGGAGATGACTCAAATCATGAGCAGGAAGCAAATGATTTCTTCCCTCATGAATCTTTGACTCAGCATTTGGCAAATTCTAGTGAAGTGGAGGTATTTTCCATTGCCTCATTCTTCTATTTTCCTCAGATTGTTCCAACATTTATGATCAATCAGAGCTTCACAGAAAGGTTCATCTGTTTTTGCAGCTCATTGATAAGAAATAAGCTGAAAAATNGCAAATGATTTCTCCCCTCATGAATCTTTGACTCAGCATTTGGCAAATTCTAGTGAAGTGGAGGTATTTTCCATTGCCTCATTCTTCTATTTTCCTCAGATTGTTCCAACATTTATGATCAATCAGAGCTTCACAGAAAGGTTCATCTGTTTTTGCAGCTCATTGATAAGAAATAAGCTGAAAAATCTGATAGTATGTTTTGGGTGATAGCTGAGATGCCAAGATAAATTTAATTCATCTTTCAACTTACAGATTACTTGAGGGCCTACCATTTACAATAAGCCTTGTTAAAGAATTAGTGAGTAAAGAATTAACTACTCTTTTTCATGACCTAAAGTAACATAGTACAAGGAAAATATAATTTGTTCTAGGGTCAGGAAGCCTCGTGCTTCTTCCAATATTTAAGATCAATCAAAAGTTTGAAGGATGTCTATCTTATTTTTATATGACTGTATAATTTTGGGTGTATTATCAAGGTCCTAGTTTGGTCATATATGGGATAAAGTTTAAACGAGATGCCTTTTATAATACCATACAGTGTCTTTGCATATATATTTTGCATACAATAAAATTTACTGTCTTTTTCTTTGCACGTATGGCCCTGAGAGGGCATCCAGGTAACTCAATGGTAAGGAATATGCCTGCCAATGCAGGGGATGCAAGGCATTCAGGTTCAATCCTTGGGTGGGGAAAATCCCCTGGAAGAGGAAATGGCAGCCCACACCAGTATTCTTTCCTGGAGAATCCCATGGACAGAGGAGCCTGGCAGGCTACAGTCCATAGGATCCCAAAGAGGTGTATACAGCTGGGTGACCAAGCATACATGCACAGTCCTGAGAACTTCATCACACACAAAAGTTTGTATACCTGCTGTCAGAACATAGCAAAGTTTTATCACATCTCCCCCAAACTCTTCATGCTACTCCTTTACAGATATACCTCTATCACCTCCATTCTCTGGCAAAAACCTATCTACTTTGCATTCCTGTAGAGTTGCCTTTTTGAGGATGTAACATAAACTAAGTCATACAGCATGTAACCTTTTAAGTTTAGTTTCTCTCACTCAGCATAATTTCCTCCAGATTTGTCTAAGGTGTTTTGTGTATCAATAATATGGTCACTTTTATTTTCTGAGTGGTATTCCATTATCTGGATATATAATCACAGTTGTTCATTCACCTGCTAAAGTGTACTCAGATACATACCTAGAAGTGGGATTGCTAAATTTTATGAAATTTCTAACTTTAGTTTTGCAAGAAACCTTTATTCTTTTCGCCATAGTTGCTGAACCACTTATTCCATCACTGGTCAGTGGTATATAAGGGTCCCTTTTTCTCCACATCCTTGCTGATACTTATTATCCCTTGTATTTTTTATGATAGCCTTTCTTACAGTGTGAAGTGATGCCTCATTGTGGTTTGATTTGCATTTCCGTGATGATTAGTAATGCTGAGCATCTTTTCCTGTACTTGTTGGCCATTTCATTGTCTCCTTGAGAAAAAATGTCTTTTTAGTTTCTCTGCCCATTTTTTAATCAGTAGTTTTTTGGTTTTTGCTTGTTTGTTACTGAGTTGCATGAGTTCCTTAAAAATGTGGAGTATTAACTCCTTATCCAGTGCATCATTTGCAAATATTTTTCTCATACTTTACACTGCCTTTTCATTTTGTTGATTGTTTATTTTGTTGTCCAGGAAGTTTTAAGTTTGTTGTATGTAGTCCAACTTGTTGATTTTCTTTTTGATATTGTTTGTATTGTTGGTGTTATATCCAAAACATCTTTGCCAAGAGAAATGTATAGGAGCTCCATCCCTGTTTTCTTTTAGTTTTGTGGTTTCAGGTTTCTGTTTAATTATCTGACCTATTTTGAGTGAGTTTTCATGCATAGTATAAGATAGATCCATAGTATCTAGTGTTCACAGTATTATTTGTTGAATAATCTATCCTTTCTCCATTGTATATTTCTGGCTCCCTTATCAAAAATTAGTTGACCATATATGTTAGGGTTTAATTTTGGGCTAAGTATTGAACATATTTTGTTATTTTTTAAAATTTGTTTTTAATTGGGAGAAAATTGCTTTATAATATTGTGTTGGTTTCTGCTACCCAGCAATGCAAATTAATCATAATTATACATGTATCATCTCCCTCATGAGCCACCCTCCTCTCCCTGCATCCCACCCCTCTAGGTCATCACAGAGTACCAGAATGGGCTCCCTGTGCTATACAGCAACTTCTCACTAGCAATCTGTTATACACATACTAGTGTATATATGTTGATGCTACTTTCTCCATTCATCCCACTCTCCCTTCCTCCACTGTGTCCACAAGTCTATTTTCCATATCTGCATTTTCATCCTTCACTGCCATTTTTCTAGATTCCATATGTATGCATGAATACACAATAATGTTTTTTCTATTTCTGATTTGCCTTTCTCTGTATAACAGGCTCTAGGTTCGTCCACCTCATTAGAACTGACTCATATTCTTTCTTTTCCATATTTTATTATTTATTCACGTATATTTTTGAGTGATGAATCAGAGGGTGCCTGGTTTTAAACACAATTTATTTCCCAATATCATCTTGACTATGTCAATTTAGTCCCCCCATTGTGTGTCTAAAAGTTTTCACCTTACTATTCTGCTCATTTCTCACGTCTATAAGAATGACTCTCAAATTTAATTCTGTGATGTATTGACAACTTTTATCTTAATTTCTAGTTAGATGTCTGATTGCCAGAGCTTTATTAATGTGCCATGAGCCGCTTGATTCACCTTTTATACATTAAACCTCCTATTTATCAAATTAATATGTTCCTCAAATGGCAACCCACTCGGGTACTCTTGCCTGGAGAAGTCCATGGATGGAGAAGCCTGGTAGGCTACAGTCTATGGGGTCGCAGAGTCGGATACGACTGAGCAACTTCACTTTCACATCTTTTCTTATTCTGTTGTGCCATCATTCTCAAAGTCTCAAGACCTCACCAACCCCTACTTCATCTTTCTTCTTTGCCATAGTCCATGAATTGCCGAGTTTGGTTGATTCGGTTATATACAATGATCAACTATCCTCCATTAGTTCTAACACCACTGGCACACTTTGGTTAGAGGTTTGATTAAATCAAAACATGCAGGATTTACAATGGGTGAGCATTGTACAAATATAAGGGTTTTTTCCCCCCAATATTTAGAATAAGTGTCTATTACAGTTATAGAATATTAATTGGACTATACAGAGAAAAACATTTAGAGAAATACAGAAACCCAATGTATATATGAGTGATGGGCTGTTATGGGCATGAGTCTGAGTCAACTCCAGGAGCTGGTGATGGACAGGGAGGCCTGGAGTGCTGCGATTCATGGGGTCGCAAAGAGTCGTACATGACTGAGTGACTGAACTGACAGAGAAAGTCATTTAGAGAAATATAGAAACCCAATGTTTATATGAGTGATGGGCTGTCATGGTGTTTATTGGGAAGAGATCACTACTGGCACATTACCTGCACATGCTGCCGCTTCAGTCGTCTGACTCTTTGTGACCTTATGGGCTGTAGCCCACAAGTATCCTCTGTCCATGGAGATTCTCCAGGCAAGAATACTGAAGAGGGTTGCCATAGGCAGTTAATAAAAGATATTACATATTTTATTACATGTTAAGTGATATTTAATATTTATTGCATATTACCTAATATTACATATTAAAATAGTTGAAGTTGAAATGCTAAACCAAGAAAGGATTTGTAAGAAGTTCAGACTTGCTGAACACACCTTGGATACCTCCGATACTTGTGATAGGAAGTTAGTGGCTGATGTGTTTTATTGACTCAGTTTAGTCTATGGGATCTATATAAAGTTTTTCTGCCAGAATANTGCATATTACCTAATATTACATATTAAAATAGTTGAAGTTGAAATGCTAAACCAAGAAAGGATTTGTAAGATGTTCAGACTTGCTGAACACACCTTGGATACCTCCGATACTTGTGATAGGAAGTTAGTGGCTGATGTGTTTTATTGACTCAGTTTAGTCTATGGGATCTATATAAAGTTTTTCTGCCAGAATACCTTATGGCTATCTGAAGTAAGATAAATGTGATAGCTTGATTATTAACATGAAAGCAAATAGTTGGACTGGAAATGGTCAATTACAAAATAAACCCAACTTAGCAATTTAATACTCAGAATGCATACGAACATTAAATCTAAAAATCTGTACAAAATCATTTATTCAACTGGCATAATCTAGTGACATTTGAGTGTAATATACTATGCTCATTGTTGGTGGTATAGAAAGTAGACTACCACTGGCAGGAATTTAAAATAAAATGCTGGAGTAAGTTAAATAACTGAGTATTTATTACATATTGTGATACTGTTCTATATGCATTAAATACTGAAGAGGGGTTGCTAACCAAAAGTACAGGAGAAAGAAAAATCTTTGATAAACTCACTTATTTTAAATGATATTATCACATTATTATCACAAAGTTAGGATATGATACTATTAAGTTCAAATTGTGCCTCCTGGATAGTTCTTCTGAGAGCCTCTGCATGCAAGTATGAGCATGTGCTAAGTCACTTCAGTTGTTTCCAACTCTTTTGAAACCCCATGGACTGCTCTGTCCAGGCTCCTCTGTCCATAGGAATTTCCAGGCAAGAAAAGTCGAGTGGGTTGCCAAGGTCTTCCCCAGGGGATCCTCCCCAACTGGGGTTGGAATCTGCATCTCCTACATTGGCAGGCAGGTTCTTTACCACTGAGCCACTTGGAAAGCTAAAATTTCATTTGCTATTTGTTAGAGCATCTCGTGTACCTGTTCTTTTGAAGTGTGTACATGAAATGGACATACGAAATCTATGCTGCCTAAACAGTGCGTTTACAGTGTGTATTCTTGAACTTCGTTATTTAAGGCTTTTTGCCAGAATGTGACTGCAGCATTCAGTTTAGAGAACTACCTCACACCTGCCATTCTTCCCGCTGAAAGTGAAAGCGTTACTCACTCAGTCAAGTATGACTCTTTGTGATTCCCAGAACTGTAGCCCACCAGGCTCTTCTGTCCATGGAATTTTCCAGGCAAGAATATTAGAGTGGATGGTGTTAGAAAGTGGTCTAGTTTCATTCTTTTACAAGTGGCTGACCAGTTTTCCCAGCACCACTTGTTAAAGAGATTGTCTTTAATCCACTGTATATTCTTGCCTCCTTTGTAGAAGATAAGGTGTCCATAGGTGTGTGGATTTATCTCTGGGCTTTCTGTTTTGTTCCATTGATCTATATTTCTGTCTTTGTGCCAGTACCATACTGTTTTGATGACTGTGGCTTTGTAGTAGAGCCTGAAGTCAGGCAGGTTGATTCCTCCAGTTCCATTCTTCTTTCTCAAGATGGCTTTGGCTATTCGAGGTTTCTTTTCCTTGAAGTGGAGATGTCCACCGTGGGAAGCCTTCCACTGATGATGAGGGGAGTGCTCCACAGACCCAGCAGTTAGATACATTGTGGAATGCAGTGTAGGAGTGATCCCAGGACAGGAAGGCATTGTCTTGAGCATCAAACAGCAGACTCAGCATTTTTGGAGTCAACACTAGCAGGCTCACATTGATTACCAGGCCCATCTGAAAGTACAAAGTCAGAGCACAGAAAGTAAAGACATAAAGTGACGTCACTTAGTTCTGGTCAGGGTGCCACCTCTTATCTCGAGTGTGATGTACCCACGAATCAATTCCTGGCACTTGGACAGCTGTGGGAGAAGAAAGAATAACCTGGTAAGGGCCTTCCCAGAGAGATTGGCCCCCAGATCCCAGTGTTTTTATCAGGACCTCAGTTCCTGGCTCAAGCAGAGGCTTACTTGACTCAAGAGGCTGGGTCACCTCCCAGAGTTCCATTAATGTACCTTTTGAAAAGTTGAAAGTTGAGTTAGATAATTAATTAATTCCAAGGCTTCAGGGTCTATAACAATGTCTGTGTGTAGGAAAGGCCTTCTATAAAAACATTCAAAGGGGGACAATCCCTCCTTTCTGGGGGCAGTTTGAGCCCTCATTAAAGCTATGGGTAGAACTTTAATCCAGTTGTCCTGCGTCTCTTGAGTCAATTTGCGCAGATGTCTTTTGATAATGTCTTTAGCTTGGGGTCTCCAGGAACAGTGTAACTGATATTCTATACCTAGAGCTTTTGACACCCACTGAGTTACAGCAGCTTTAAAGGCGGACCCATTGTCACTCTGAAGGCTCCATGGCAGCCCAAACCTGGGAATAATTTCATGGATTAAAATTCTTATAACCTCCTTAGCCTGTTCACTATGACAGGGAAAAGCCTTAATCCATCCAGTAAAAGTATCCACTCAAACTTGTAAGCAAGAATACCCATTAGTTTTTGGCATATGAGTAAAATCAATTTCCCAGTCCTCTCCAGGATATTTTCCACTTCATTGTAATACAGATTTTGCTGGCTTTTCAATCTTTGGGTTATTTTTCTGACAAACCTCACATCTTGTGATAATGTTCTTTAAAGTTTTCATTACATTTTTACCTTCAAACAAGTGAGACACCATCTGGTAAGTACTCTCAACACCTAAATGAAAACTCTGGTATAAATTTTCCATTGAGCATTTTCAGGAATCGTCCATTCTCGGACTGTAACCATCTTTTATCAGTAATCTTTGCTCCTCTTTTCTCATATCTTTCTAATTCTTCCTCAGTATATTGTGGTTTTTCCTGTTCTACTGGACCTGTCCAGATCAAAGGCGTCTGCAGTGAAGGGGTTTTGTAAAGTGCTGCTTTTCTGGCTTGACAGTCAGCCAGCTGATTACCTTCAGCTGCTTTACTCCCATCCCTGCTGTGCCCTTTGAAATGCATAATAGCTATTTCTTTAGGACAATACATAGCAGTTAAAAGTCTCTCAGTCTCTCTGAAATGCTTAATAAGTTCTCCAGTTGCCATTTTAAACTGTCTTTCTTTCCATATTGCAGCACAGCATTTAAAGTCAAATAAGCATACTTAGAATCCGTGTAGATATTTACTCGCTGCCCTTTGCTTAACTCTCGAGCTCAGGTCAGAGCCACAAGTTGAGCA
>SJYA01000932.1:2268985-2328980 GCA_006410615.1 Neotragus moschatus | reverse complement strand
AAAAAAAAAAAAAAAGAATACTAGAGTGAGTTGCCATGTCCTTCTCCAGAGGATCTTCTTATCCCAGGGGTAGAAGCCAGATCTCCCACACTGCTGACAGATTCTTTACCATTTGAGCCACCCGGGAAGCCCATTTCTGTTTAAGTTGGCAGATAAAAATATTCTCTTGAATATTTTCATTCAGCAACTTTGAATGCATGCAGATCTCAAATTACCATATATTTTATCAGCCATTACCACTGAGTGAATCTAAGAAGCAATCCTTTGTATCTGACACATAATGCCTCTTTCTTGAGACTCGGTTAAACTTATACTTCAGTCTGATAAAGTTTTCAATAACATTGATGTTATTCTAATTACATATATCAGTGACCTCATATATGCTCTTGACTCTGAAGAGTAATAATTCAGAAATAATCCAATGTCTTCAACTCAGCAACAAATATCTTATAACACATTGGGCATATACACTATATTAGAATAAAATATACCACCACATTAGTCATATCCCAAGCAATATTTCAATCTTTTTAAACTTATAAATAGTAAGAAATATTGAATAAAAGTAAAAGTTAATATAATAATCAGTTTACTGATATAAATTAATAGCTGTTAATGTTAAAAATTTTTATAATACCACTATCCAATCATTATATTAGTGGATGAGTAGTTAATTATTTGAAACTAAAGAGACAAGAAGTGATTATCGATCTAGGAAAAATTACATGTGCAAAAGGATTTAAAGTGGCATTGTTGTTCAGGTTAAGAAGGAGAAGTTGAAGGTAGTGAAAATAAGCTAAGTCATAGACGGAAGATTTTTAAAGGAGGGAAACTAAATACATGTTCTCTAAGGTTAATGAGGGAAATTTCAACTAAAAAGGTGTAGGTTAGGTCATTAAAAAAATATTATATCCTATGGTCTCTCTTCCTGACTAAAGGCACTATAAAATAATGGATCAGATATACAAGATAATCTTTTTTTCTAATTCTCAAGTCTCTCTTTTATTTATTTATTTCCTGATTTATTTGCTTATTTATCATGCCATGCAGCTCGCAGGCTCTCAGTTCTCTAACTAGAGACTGAACCCAGGCCCCCAGCAGTGGAAACATGGAGTCCTAACCATTGGACTGCAAGGAAATTCCCTCTAAGGCAATCTTTATAAATGTTCCTACCACTATATTACCTTATAGTCAACATTTAAAGTATATAAATTTTATTTGTCCTACCATCCAAACTGACTATTTTTACTATAATTTTGGAGTCTTAAAAATGTAGAGATGACATGATAAATTTCAATATAGATATATATGTAAAATGCTGCCAAAGGTCTCAAATATCTTCATGTTTATCTAACTAATATATTTCAGTTAATCCATTCAGTCAGAATCAAAGATATCAAGCTAAGTATAAAGCTTTATAAATTTTATTATCCAGCATAAATTGTCATATGTATAATAAAAACTATCAGTAAAATATACAGAAAATTTAGCAGAAAACCATGTACTGCTTTACTATCTTTTAAGAAAATTGAAAATGATATTTGTTCTTACAAATAGTGTATTTATATGACTCACATATGTATGAATCACATCTGAATCATATCTATATATGGAAAAGTTTTAAGCTATGTGTTAAAACGAAACTTTGAGATCTAGGAAGATAATATTTGAGCTCAGTGTAGAAGATCAACTGGAAAATTATAATGATATATTTTACAAAATATTTAAATAATAGGTAAATTGCTGCAAAGTGGACTGACTTTCAATAACGGGCTTCAGTGACTTGGATGTCATGCATATAATTATTGGAGGAAAAAGATTTTATCAAATTATTAATATTTCTTGTGCATTTCAATGTATCTATTCATGCTCCTAAATTTGGGGATTAAGAAATTTATAGATTTCTTTGTAATAAGTGGAAAACTTAAAGAATGGTGGAACAAGGACCTTAAAAAACTCACAATACCACAAAAGCAATGAGAAAGCTTATAAAAATCGACAAAATCAACTTTTTCAGAACTCTGAGATTAACCAAACGGTTTCTACAGTTTGAAGTGCTATTTTTAAAGAAGAGCCTCCTGAGTATTGGTAAGAACAGCAACGCTGATGGTATTTTAACTTCTTCCATTCCTTTATCCCTTCTCTTAAGTGATGCAGTGAACTTCAGAATCTTCAGCATCGTAAACATAGTGAAAACTAGAGCCTAACAACTGCTGGATAAAGCAGAAGGCTTTGTGTTTCCCCCCAAATCTATATACTAAAGATTGTTACTTCTGAACCTCATTTAGCAGCTTCATGAAAAAATTTCTGTTCAAAGGATTTGTGTTATTTGACCTGATTCAGTGCTCAAGAAGTAATAACCTCATCACCGGGACTTTTTGTGAAACAATCAGTGGTGATTATTTAACTTCACAGTTGTCTGAGGAGCTGATATAAGTTGGAGTAAGCACTAGTCAAGGACTTAACAGGAAAATATGGGGTTAGATATCCATAGGACCTTTTTAAAACACCAATATATGGGACTTACCTGGTAATGCAGTTGTTAAGACCTCACCTTTCAATGCAGAGAGTGAAGATTTGATCCTTGGGCAGGGAGCTAAGATGCCTCACAGCCAAAAATTTCAAAAAAGTCTTAAAAAAAAAACCCAACATATTTATGAACATCTAGAAGGCCATACTTCTGTGCAAGGCTGTGCATATGCTCAGGAAAGCCTTAAGAAAATTTCAAAGTATTAAACTTAGGTTAATACCTAACCAGGAGAGTGGATATTTGAGATGGACAGAGTAAGTGGTCATTTGAAGCAAGGTGGTAAAGAAACAGAGTCAAAAACAGATATAGGAGCCTGTAAGTTTTCTACTATCTTAATCCTTCAAAAACTCTCATCATTAACAATTGAATGTGTCAAGACATGAAAGTTGAAAATTGCTCTACAATTTCAGCCTATCCATCATNAGTGGTCATTTGAAGCAAGGTGGTAAAGAAACAGAGTCAAAAACAGATATAGGAGCCTGTAAGTTTTCTACTATCTTAATCCTTCAAAAACTCTCATCATTAACAATTGAATGTGTCAAGACATGAAAGTTGAAAATTGCTCTACAATTTCAGCCTATCCATCATTTTTATCAAGAAACTTGGATAATGGGAGTGATGTCAGTATAAGATGTCCTTTCTTTTTGCCCCACTGTCGTGAGCTGAAAACCAGTATCCATCAAAGAACAAAAGTTATCTGCAGGAGTTGTGGGATCTGGTACTGTATGCCAAAGGAACTGGGAGGAATCTCCTCTATTCGTGCAACACATGAACAGACGCTCAATGTGTCTGACTCTTTGTGACCCCCATGGACTGCACTCCGCCAGGCTCCTCTGTCCATAGAATTCTCCAGGCAAGAATACTGGCATGGGTTCCCATTCTTTTCTCCAGGGTATCTTACCGACACAGAGATCGAACCCCGGTCTCTCACATTGCGGGCAGATTCTTTACCACCTGAGCCACCAGGGAAGCCCTACTTTCACTTTCACTTTCATACATCAAAAAATAGGCAGACAGACCCTGGTATGGTATGTGGAAATGGGACGTGTCTAGGAATTGTTTCAGTCCCTCTTGACTATGACTGGGGAGCATCTAGAACATGCTAATTTGGGCAGACAGCCACAGATGAGAGAGAATGTTTGTAGAAATCCAGGTTTTCTAAGGAAAGATCCAGCACTCTGACTTGGAGATAAGAAATGAACTTGGACGCGTTGGAGAGGAAAAGAAGAAATTTGCCAGTGCCACCTTCTCCTTCAGTATGGAGCTGAGCTAGTCCACAGTGACCAAGAGGAAAGTAAGTGAATGCCCAGTTTCTCTCCCTTAATACCTAGAGTATTGAGGTGGGGTCGCTTATTGCAGGGAGAGAGGAGTTTGGGGAAAAGGCACATAAGACTATCAGAACATTAAGGAACACCGCTCTTCCTGACTGCATTCAGGACTTTAGCATGAAGCCAGCCTCTGAACTACTGGACAAGCCTCACTCAAGGATCCCCTCAATTGTTCTGTGGGTACTTTCAGTGCCTGAGTGCCAAACCCACATGTTCTGTCTTCTTGTGCACATTCCTGAGGACAGTAGCAAAAGTAAGGTTAGACAGATAAGAAGATTAGCAAAGAACTGGCCAGGGTCTATGAAAGAAAACTACAACTTTGAGAGCTAGAGCCCCCTTCAGGCAAAAACAAACAAACAAAAAAACCCCACAAAGATTTTCAGCAGCTGAAGTAACTTTAAAAAACTGACTCAAATAAATAAAATCAGGAGTGAAAGAATAGACATTACAACCTATACCACAGAAATTTAAAAGAGATTACTATTGATAATTATACAGAAAAAAATTGGTGACCTAGAATAAAAGATAAATTCCTAGAAATGTAAAATCTATCGACTAAATCTTGAAGAAATAGAAAATATGAGCAGATGAATAATGAGTAAGGAGATTGAATCAGTAAACAAAATTTCCCAATACTGAAAAGCCTAGGATGAGATGGCTTCACTGGTGATTCTTTCAACTATTTAAAGAAGAATTAATGTCAATTCTTTTCAAACTCTTCCAAAAAACTGAAGAGAAGTGATCATTCTCAAATTCATTCCTGATATCAAAGTCAGATAAGGACACCAGAAGACAAAAAAGGGCTTCCTAGATGGCGCTATTGGTAAAGAGCATGCCTGCCAATGCAAGAGACGTGAGATTGGATTTGATCCCTGGGTCAGGAAGATCCCCTGGAGAAGGGCATGACAACCCACTCCAGTATTCTCATCTGCAGAATCGCATGGACTGAGCAGCCTGCAGGCTACAGTCCATAGGGTCACACAGAGTCAGACAACACTGAAGGGACTTAGCATGTACACACGAAAGACAAGAAAACTATAGACTAATATCCCTGATGAATATAGCAACAAAAATTCTCAACAAAATATAAGCAAATCAAATTAAACAATCTGTTGTTCACCATTTTCAAGTGGGATTTATTTCTGGGACAAGAAAGGTTCAACATACAAGAATCAATTATATGAAATACCACATTTAATAGTATGAAAGACAAAAATGATACAACCATCTTAACTGATGCAGAAAAACATCCAACAAAACATAATAGCCTTTCATAATAAAAACCCTCAACACATTGTGTATATAAGGTACATAACTCACCATAATACAAGAAACTTACAGTTAGTATCACTCAACAGTGAAAATGTAGATGCATTTCCTCTAAGATCAAGAACAAGATAAGCATGCTGACTCTCACTAATCTCATTCAGCATAGCTCTGGAAGTCCTAGCTAGAACAATCAGATAGGATAAAGAGATAAAAGGCATCTGAGTTGGGAAAAAAAGAAGTAAAATTGTCATTATTTGCAGATGATATGTTCTTCTGTACAGAAATTCTAAAGGTTAAACTAAAAACTTGTTGGAACTAATTCAACAAATTCAGTAAATTTTCAGGATACCAAATCAACATACAGAAAGTTGCATTGCTATACATTAACAATGAAATATGTGAAAAGGAGTAAAGAAAACAACCTCATCTATAACATCGACAACAACAAAATACTTAGGAATAACTTTAAGGAAGTGAGTGACCTGTGTAATGAAAATTATAAGATTTTGGTGAAAGAAACAGAAACATATCCTATCAGAAGAATTAATATTGTTAAAATGTATATACTAACCAAAGTGATACACAGATTCAATGCAATTCCTGTTGCTATTCTGATGGCATATTTTACAGAAATAGAAGAATCAATCCTAAAATTCATATAGAACAACAAAAGACCCAAAGATGCAAAGCAATCTTGAGAAAGAAGAACAAAGCTGGAGGTATCACATTTTATGATGAAAAAAATTTTTTTATGGTATAGTAATCAAATGGTATGTTACTGGCATAAAAACATATGGACCGATAGTATAGAATCAAGAACCCAGAAATAAACCTTGACATATATGATCAACTGATATTTGACAAGGAAGGCAAGAGCACTTATTGGCAAATAAGAATCAGTTTCATAAATGGTACTGGGAAAACTGGATAATCACATACAGAAAAATGAATTTGATCCATATCAAAAATTTAAAAAATGGCCCATTTCTTATACCACTCATAAAGATTAACTAGAAATGTATTAAAGACTCAACTCTAAGACTTCTGATCACAAAACTCCAAAAGAAAAAAAAAATAGCTTAAACATTCTTTGATGTAGATTTTGGTGACTTTGTTTTGATTTGCTTCTAAACTATACTAGTATTCCTGGTTGCCTCAATGATGTGTCAAGGAATAAAAAATACTTTTCCTTTTATGAGCTGATTAAGGGAGGCCATTTTCTTTTCTTCTTTCTGACTGTAGAACTTGGCATTGATGGCTTCCTATCAATAGGTTAGATTTGTTAAAGAAGGTTAATTAGAGAATAGAAACAGTGACCTTGCTCTTTGGAAGGAAGTTAATTATTCAAATAAACTAATAAATGTGTATTTCATTCTAGAAAACCTGTGCCTTTTTCATGAAATCACAATAAGTCAGATATTATAATATCTGAGTTTTATATTTCACATTGTTTATCAAAGATAAGAAATTCTCTAAACACAGGCATGAAAGATTGAGCAAAGGAGAACAGAAGTTAAATTCAGGATTGTTTCTGTACAGAAATCACACCATACATTTTTATAAGAAATGAGAAATTAAACTATACAATCATACATGTATTATTTCTATGTTTAGTGGATATCACTCACTTGCATTCACTTTAATCTAGGTTATATTTTGGGAAGATTTCTGTCCTTCCAGATACTTATTGAAAGAGAAACATGAAAAATGATACAGCACTAAGACATAAAGATAGCAACTTCACAAAGAAGAATGAATCATTGCACATTCAACAATGGATCTCATCAAAATTGTTCTTAGCATCACATACTTTACATTCAATGGTCAATCTATGAACAAACTAGTGACTGAGCTATGGGTTCCCCATCTCATTTATCACAGCAAAACTATATCTTTCGCATTTCAAGAAAATTACAGAAAATAAAACTGCAATAAAACCAAAAAGCTGGAAACAGAGATGACACCCATGACAACATTAAAAAAAGGATACTGTAGATGTGCAGCCATCCGCTCAACTTGCAATTAATGCAGCTCAAGATGGATGTCTGACTTTTCCTGGTGCAATATCCAGCTGAACCTAAAACAGGTCCCTATGGGAATGCATCAAAGACATGAACAAAAGCACATCAAAACAGGTTTCATTATTGACTTAATTGATGCGTTAATCATATGTATTTCAGTTATATACATACTTATATGTATTTCCCTATGGCTCAACTTTAATTCAGTGCAAGTATGTAAATATATAGCATTTGTTAATCTGAACCCCCACTAAGATGGAATTTATGATTTCGATCTGAGCTAGTACAGTGCATTTCTCTCAAGGTTCTTATTCTCGGCTATCATCACTTCTATTTGTGATGCCCCAACTAAGTAGATTTATCAGAACTACATGCTTCAGATTACATGTTTGTATATGTATACAGGTAGAAGAGAAAAGGGACAGATAAAAACGGGGTGTGACAGGAGGTATATCATTAAAGATAAACCTGATTCATATAGAGTGCTCTGAAAATTTGGTTACCTTATAATATTGCAATCCTATAGGTCGGTGGTCTTCAAAACGAGGAAAAATGTGACCTAGAGAGCACAAGAAAAACATTTCCAGGATTTCTATTCATACTTACTTTTTCAATTTATATTTCCATTTTCATTGTTGTTGTTTAGTCACTAAGTTGTGTTGACACTTTGTGACCCCAAGCACTATATATAGCCCTACATATCTATGGGATTTCCCAGGCAAGAATACTGGAGTGGGTTGCCATTTCCTTCTCCAGAATATCTTTCCAACCCACAGATCGGAATGCAAAACAATGTCTCCTGCATTGTCAAGTGGATTCTTTGCTGCTGAGCCACCAGGGAAGCCTGTATTTCCATACAAATATATTAATATTGTATAAAATGCTTTGTAGTTAATGCTAATACATATGTTGACAAGGCATACCCAATTTTTTTTTTTTTTCAGTTTGGGGATCATTGCCAGACATTACCATTTGGCCTGTATCTGACTTCACATACAGCATGCAGGCTGCAGAAAGATAGATTTATTTCCCAGAAAAAAAATTCATAATCAACAAGTAGTATTAGAACAATAAATATGGACTGACAATTCAATAGGTATGTGCTTATCACTGATAAGAATATAATGATTAGATTTATTTCCCTGTGGCCGATTTAGAAGGCCTAGTCTCTAAATATGTAGTACTGGCCCCAAATCTATCCTAAGAGATTCACATTATGCAATTAATGGTAATGGTGAGGGTGGTAAATACTTTTTTTGTGTGTGTGCTCATTCTTAAGAAATCAGTATAAAGTATTAAAGAAAAAAAATCTGGGAATGAGTTATTTGGTTCCTATGAGGCAAATTGGTATTTATAAAGCATATAAATTAGAAATAAAAATATAAACACATACAGCTCATTTGGAACTTTATACAAAATAAAATTTGTAAAGTTTGTACAAAATTAACATTTATGTAAGATTTATTTAGGAGAAAAATTACTGAAAAAAATGCTAACGACGAAAAAGAATGCAATTTTTCATGAGTTCTTCTACTTTGCTGCTGCTGCTGCTGCTGCTGCTAAGTCACTTCAGTCATGTCCAACTCTATGTGGCCCCATAGATGGCAGGCCACTAGGCTCCCCCGTCCCTGGGATTCTCCAGACAAGAACACTGGAGTGGGTTGCCATTTCCTTCTCCAATGTATGAAAGTGAAAGTGAAGTCGCTCAGTCATGTCCGACCCTATTCTACTTTAAAGTACTCAAAAATACTGTACTTAAAAAAGAATTTGTTGCTGTTGTTCAGTCACTAAGCCGTGTCTGACTCTTTGTGACCCTATGGAGTGTAGCACTCCAGGTTTCCCTGTCCTTCACTATCTCCTGGAGTTTGGTCAAGCTCATGTCCATTGAGTCAGTGATGCTGTCTAACCATCTCATCCTCTGTCATGCCCTACTTCTCTTGCCCTCAATCATCCCAGAGTCACGGTCTTTTCCAATGAGTTGGCTCTGTGCATCAAATGGTCAATGTATTGACCACTTATAGATCAATACAATGTATTGACCAATTTATTGATCAGCTTCAGCATTAGACCTTCCAATGAATATTCAGGGTTGATTTCCTTTTGGATTGACTGGTTTGATCTCCTTGTTGTCCAAAGGACTCTCAAGAGTCTTCTCCAGCACCTCTAAAAATACTGTACTCAAAAAAGAACTTGTAGGAAGAATATGTAGTAGACATAGCTGATGGTGGCAAGGAGTTTCACCCTAATGTAGTGAATGGTAGTGGAGATAGTAAAGGACGATCGCAGAGGTAACTCAGGTTAGCTTCTCTCATAGGGCATGCCCCTCCCTCCTCATGAATCACTGGAATGGGATGGTGCTGTAAACAAAATTCAAAAATGCAAACTACTCGAAGTTAATTAAAATGCATGAATATGGGCTTCAACTCAGAGTATATTTACCAGCACTTCTTTCAAATTATGTTTTTGAGGATGAAAATATAAAAGCATATTTCTCATTTCCTCCAACATAGATTGAAGATTTTCTTCCTTCTCCTCATCTGACACAATGTTTTCTATAAAATGGGATAATACTAGTTATTTGTTACTGAAATAATATTCTATACCACCCAGCATAGCACTGTTACTGTGGTGATTAAAAGCTGAGATATGGAGCCAAATTATGAATATCCAAATTCTATCTCTGCCATGTTTTAGTTATGTGACTGTGGGGTAGTAACCTACATTGTCTGTCTGTATTTCCTCATCTGTGATTTGAGGAAAATCATTTTACCTATTTCATACACTCGTTGTGTGGATTAAATACGCCTACAATGTAGAGCTCTGTAATTGCTAGTTAATATTATAGTTGACCCTTGAACAATACGAGTTTGACTGTGAGAGTTCACTTATATGCACATTTTTTTCTCAGGAAATATGTCCTACAGTACTACACTATCTGTGCTTGATTCAGTGCACCAATGCAGAACCACACGTGTAGAGTGTGCTGTGTGCTAAGTCGCTCTAGTCGTGTCTGACCATGCGATGCAGTGGACTGCAGCCTGCCGTGTTCCTCTGCCCATGGGACTCTCCAGGCAAGAATACTGGAGTGGGTTGCCATGCCCTCCTCTAGGAGATCTTCCCAACCCAGGGATCAGACCCAACCCTCTAGATATAGAATGGCTGACAAGGAGATTAAATTTAGATTTTCCATCGCATGAAGAGTCAGTGCCCCCAATCCTTGAATTTTTTAAAAATTATTTTTTATTCTTCCAAATATCTAACATAATTCCTTATGCACTTAACAGAACTTAGTAAATACTATTGAATACGTGAATGAAGACCTATGGATACTCATACAATTTTATGTTTTGAATAATAGGCTTGAGGAACGAATAAGAAGAAAAGAGAAATTATTCTGGCTTTGGAAAGTGCAATTCATTCTCTACTAAATTCTTAGTAGGGCACTCTGTCCTCATTCTTCAGTACGTGTGCGTGCATGCTCGGTCGTGTCTGACTCTTTGTGACCATATAGGTGGTAGCCTGCCAGGCTCCTCTGTCCATGGAATTTCCCAGGCAAGAATACTGGAATGGGTTGCCATTTCCTTCTCCAGGGGATATTCTAGACTGAGGGATCGAACCTGCATCTCCTGCACTGGCAGGCAGATTTTTTTACCACTGAGCCACCTGGGAAGGCTCATATGCTAATGCTAAGTCGTGTCAGTCGTGTCCGACTCTGTGTGACTCCATAGACAGCAGCCCACCAGGCTCCCCTGTCCCTGGGATTCTCCAGGCAAGAACACTGGAGTGGGTTGCCATTTCGTTCTCCAATGCATGAAACTGAAAAGTGAGAGTGAAGTCACTCAGTCGTGTCTGACTCTTAGAGATCCCATGGACTGCAGCCCACCAGGCTTCTCTGTCCATGGGATTCTCCAGGCAAGAGTAATTAGTATATTAATATTAGAAACTTTTATTTATTATTTTCAGAATAAACACTTTTCTACTATCATTCCACTGATGAATTAAAAAATGTATTACATTATTCAACTGAGTTTATTGTTGGTTTTCTTTTCTTTGCTTCTGGACATTTATTAAATTAGTTAAGCAGTGATAATACTTGTGTGTTCACAGACCTTGCATATGCACATACTAAAGAAACGTATTTCTTTGGAATGCATAAATAAATGGGAAATCCCATTTTCCAGATACTACCTTCGAAAAAAGAGACAAAGATAATGTGTCAGAATCAAAACATGAGATGAAAGAAATATTTTTCTAATTTTCTAAGATATATGTGCCAATATATTTTATTGCATGCTTATATGTTTCTGGATATGCATATATATATATATATATATATATATATATGTTTGTATTTATCTTACTATAATACTTTCATAAAGATAGCATTTTTTGCTGATTGGGCCTATATTTTAATGTATCTGTGTGCCACAATAGAATGTAACTTTTCCTGGAAGACAGATCTACAGCAAGAGTTGACAACACTAAATGCTATAAAGCTACATTCTGGAATGTTTCCTCTTTGCAAAACAGTTACCATGATAAAGTCTGAGAACATTGCTAAAGTATAGAAAAGCTGTTCATCAAAATGTAAAATGCTACTTTAAAAATATATCAGTGAAAAATCTAGTGAGAACATGATCTAGAAGAATTCATTCCCTCTTCATTCACTCATTCATTCAAGCCCAGAGTTAGGATCTGAGGGTAAAATCATAAATGACGCTCATATGCTTCCTGCTCCCATGCATCACTCTTGCATGAGAAGGAAACGGTAATTTAGATTTCTGAGTGACAAGTGGGAGAGACAGGTAAATCCTGAGGTCAGGGATACTAGGGCAATGCACATTTAGTTGGAATTTTACCTTCAGAATAGTTTACCTTGTCTCTCACTTTCTCAAGCATCATTTCTTTCTTCAGCTCAGGTTGAGAGTTGAGCCTATACTAACTTATGGTGAATGCATACAAATACTAATAAAGCACATCTAGAAGTCTTTTTATTCAGCTTGTTGAATATGTATTGCTGAAACTCAGGTACCATATAGAATAAAATAGAATACATTTGATATATAGCCCTTCATACTCAAGGTATCCCAAAGCACTTTACAGAGCAATGACTTAGATAATGTAGTGCAGTGATTGTGTTGGCAAACTTGACTGTCATTACTAACTCAGCAATAGATCACACTCTAGCCTTGAACATTATAACCTGTTTGAGTGAGAGAAGCAAAGTTAGCTAAAATGTTAAGAATTATGCCCTGATAGGTTTTTTAAATGACTCTCTGTATTGTTTTTTTCCTCCTAAGTCTGTTTTATTTAAAGAGCAAACTATTCCTTGGTTAAACATGTTACCCATAAGATGGCAAGGCATTAGTGCTGCAATTTTTATTATATTGTATATCTGAGGAAGAGTAATTGGAAATCTGAATCCAGTTCATGTTTTATGGATTTAAATCTACGTGTGCCTAAATTTTCCTTCATTTCAAAGATAAGTCTGGCAAAAGTTGTTTTGAGGAGAGGGAGTATCAAGTACTGAAAAAATATATGTGTATTATAAGAGTAAATTATTTTTGTTGATATGTGTGATATATCATTCTAGGAATTTCTTATATCTTACTTTCAATCCTCATAACAACCCAATGAGATATACATTATTACCTTCATTTTACCAGTGGAGAAACAGGTGCAGAAAGATAGGGGAACTCATTCAAGGTCACACTGTCAATAAGCAGGAAAGTAGTATTTAAACCCAGCTCTGTGTCCCTTCAGAGGTATGACTCTTTCCCCACATGAACCGGTCAATGTTGTGTGAAGATAAAGAGTATGTTGATTCCTTTGTGTTGAATGTTTCATTGAAAGTTGAAGTTAGAAAACAGAGTCATGCCAATGTGTCTAGGCTAAGATTATACCTCAAATAAAAAACACTGATTAAGATAATGTCACAGTAACAAATAAGACTATCTTGAAACCTTGAAAATAGCTTCAGACACTTCCAGTGTTCAAAAACAGTCTCAGTGTTTACTTGTTTTAGAAGCAAACCTCTCCAACCAGAAGTACATCACTGTGAGGACAAACAAAGTCTAATTGTTCCCTTGAATAGTTTTTTGACTTCTCATAGCAATTGTTCATGGAAATAAAATTGTATACTTACCTCTTTACTCATTGTCTATTAGATATAATATTCTATATTAGGAATGAAGAACTATAAATGTGAACTAAATACAGATGCAGGTCTCAAGAGATTTACATTCTAGTTTGCTTGTACACAAATTTCAAAATGTAACTATTAATAAAATGAAAGAACAAAGGAAAAAGTACTGAAAGAGCAACTGATGAAAGACTTCCTGAGGGGAGGTCAGGGAAGACTAATGATTAAAAGGCACATTTGTTGGACAAGTGTCCAAGTCCAATTGTACAGATAACATGCATTTATGCCATCTGCTGTATATTGAAAAATAACGTCATTATATACTCAGACACTTACACGGGAAATCTACACTCTCTCTTTGACTTTTCTTCCTCATCCAACATGGAATACTGTCAGTCCTAGCTGGTAAGTGCGTTTCTTTTCCATCAGCTTTACTTTCTTCCCTATCCCCATGATATCCCAGACTTCTGTTATTATCCCCTAAGTCTACTCGCCTCTGAATTTGCCACATTTCAATCTTCTCTTTGGGCTTCCCTGGTGGCTCACTGGAAAGACATCCACCTGCCAATGCAGAAGATGTGGGTTCATCCCCTGGTTGGGAAGATCCCCTGGAGCAGGAAATGGCAACCCACTCCAGTATTCCTGCCTGGGAAATCTCATGGAGAGAGGAGCCTGTGGACTACAGTCTGTGGGGTCAGAAAAGAGATGGACAAGACAATGACGAAACAACAGCAGCAGCAATCTTCTCTTCACACATTAGCCAAAGTTATCTTTCATTATAAACGTATCACTATGTTATCTCCAAGCTTAAATTTTTATCTTCGTCCTCAGTTTAAAGTTCAAATTTTTAAATTTTTAACTGAGTTATTTTTGATGGCAAATGATTATTTCTCTAGTATCATTTCACCACTTCCCACCTCGTTCATACAAGTATTTGGAGTTATTAAAATGCACTCTAACTCCTAGGATCCTTACAACAAACTGTTTTCATTGCTTAGCATGATCCCACAACACTTAGTTAAGTTCCAGATTTAAGTTTAGTGCTCACCTCCTCCAATCATACCCAATGAAATCCTTATAGAAATCCATACATTGATCTATGTACCTTCACTATCTACCTTCACTATCACTACCTTCACTATATCTCCTTTAAATATATCTCACTAGATTTTAAGCATCACAAAAACAATAGCTTGCATATAGTACCTGCAAATACCTATAAGTAAAATAAATTTGCAAATGCATTACTTTTGTTACCTCTCCTCAAGATTGTTCACTTACCACTTGTATATTTTTGTACATGTACATGTTTTATATTTTAAGAAAAATATTCAGTAAAATTAAAACCCTGAAATTGGGTTCACAAGTACTTATACAGAATATTCTGCTTTGATTGGGTCTTTTTGTGTATATTTCTTTGAAATAATTTCTCTATCATAAAACAATCTGAGATAGATATTGTGACAACTATTTCTTGAGATTATTCACTGGCACAAGTGATTTTTTTAAAAGTGAAAATGTCTATAGTTTTCCAATACTTTTAACAAGAGCGTTCAATTGAGAATTTAATGTGTTTATCTACATGAAACATATCAACGCAGCACAGATGTATACATGAGAAGGTTACATTTGTAGGAACTCTTTTATATAAATAATTAAATACTCTGTTAATATTACAAGGTAAATAAGATAGAAAAGGGCAAAAGATGGCAAAATGCTTTTTGAAAAAATTATTTAACAATATGATAAAACTGAGAACTCATTATTGTGTTTATCTTAGTTTTTAATTCATTCCTTTCTTTCTCCTGCTTGCAGTCTATTCCAGGAGCATTGTGTCATAGTTAGCTAAATTATAAAGAGATGAAATAATTGGTTATTCAGTCAGTGATTCTACTGGATTAAAAACAAGACAGGTTGGTAATGATCCAGCCAAAGTGAATAAAAAGAGAACAGGTAAGCACATATGGTACAACATCTGCTTCCAAACTTGGAAAATATCTTCTCTAATCCCTGAAGCTTTCTTGGCTTTTCTTTTAATTCTCTTTCTTTGCAGAAGCACTATAAAAACATACCCTATTTTTTACATTTATTATAATTTTTCCAAATATTAAATCACTACAACTTCCATTTCACACTTTCTGATCCTATCACAAAAGCTTCTGAATACTGACAAATAGATTGAGAACAGTTAAACATGATACTGAATCTGTATCTCAAAGAGAATCTTTCTCTTCTTTAAGTGGATTCAGTCTGTTTTGTTCTTTATCTTTTATGATAAAAAGTAATTTTGGTTTTTTTAGAAGCCTGTCAATACATTATAAGAATGTTATACAAATGAGTTTATTGTACATTTTACTTGTATTATTCTTTACTTTCAGCAAGTTTAACTAAATGTACCCAGGTATCATTCCGAATACTGTGCTGCTTTGAAAACACATTTTAACCTTTCCTTTCTGCAATGATGTTAATCCACTATCTTCTTAAAAGTCTTGGTATGAAAAATTAGTTTTCAAATTTATTATTTTGATTTCTGATAATTCAGAATTTCTGGTAACTCAGAAGTTCAGATTGATATGTAAAAGGAATTTTCCCATTTACTAAATAAAGTAGATTCTATAAGCAAGACATTAAAAGGGATATTTTAATTGCATAAATATTTACTATCTAATTATTTAAAAATAATTATTCAATGATATTTACTTGATCAGTTCTCCAACCTCTCACAATTATTTTACTGCATTGCTCCAAAGCTATTCCACCTTTTACTGAGGATGTTACTAACTCATGAGTTTTCATAACATTTGCCTCATTGACACTCATAGCTGCCCTCAGGACATTCCCATACACAGACTAGAAAATGAGGCTTGGAGCTGGTAAAATGAGTCTGATGTTAGAGAGCTGGAAAAGGAGAAGCTGACCATTCATTTCAATCTCAATGTCTTTGATTTCATAACTCATGGACCTCTGAGTATATGCTAATTTATCTTTAACATAGCATTTATGAATTTTACAAAAAGTAAAATTTGAATTAATCAAAGATTAATAAAAAATTTCTAAATTCTTACATGGAATGGGGAATATTGCATTTATTTTTTGACTCATTGTAACAACCATCTCTTCAATAACAGCACAGGGAAAATACTGCCTTTCTGAAATTCAGAAAGACATGATACAAGTCAATGATGCAATTCCTTCTGTAATATATGAGATATGATACATTATGGTGGATTTTTCTTACTTCTAAGGATTAAGGTTTACTTAGAAGATATAAGGCTTCTCTGGTGGCTCAGATACTAAAGAATCTGCCTGCAATGTGGGAAACCTGGGTTTGATCCTTAGGTGGAGAAGATCCCCTGGAGAAGCAAATGGCAATCCACTCCAGTATTCTTGCCTGGAGAATTCTATAGGTAGAAGAGCCTGGTAGGGTATAGTACATGTGGTCACAAAGAATCAGACATGACTGAGTGACTAACACTTTCATTTAAAAAATGCACTAATTTTGTGCAATTTACAAACAGAAAATATCTTTAGTATTCTAAATGCTGATGTTGCTTGGAAAGAAGTTGTTTACATTTTCTTGTCTCTCAAATGGATGAAAGGTCAGTGTTTAGTCTGCTTCAATAGTGTCCTTAAATTTTTCTGTAGTTTTGCCATCTTTTATACTATGGCCTCACACAAGAAATAATAACCTCATAAAGATGCAGTTCTAACATCCTTATCTTTTTGTTGAATTAGCTTTTGAACTTGTGAATGGCTTTTTTTTCCTACTGATAATCAGTCATTTCTTGCTGCACAATCGTTTTTATATGAAAGGCAGAACTAGTAGCTTCCTTTTACTTGTACATCTAATCGGTTCATAGTGACCATGAGTTATAATCACCAAGTGATTTCAGAACCACTGAACAAGTATTCATGGAATTCTTATTAATCAGGCATTTTATATTATCAGCATCTTCTTCAATATCATCCTTAGATTATTCTATCTGACCTATTGTCTTTACATGAAGCACCTCAATAAAAATGTAGGCACCCAGCATTGGAATAACAGAGGAAAGGAGAGTCTATTCAGAAAAAAAAATACAATGTAAGTGAATTTGGTATTATAGCACCAAGTGATATAATTCTATTGTACTGTATTCCATACTTGCAAAGAAATCAATGACTCCTCAAGTGCATTTACTAAAGAGAAAACAGGATGAAAAAGAGAAAGGGAATGGATGGAAATAATCAGCTCTATTCTTCTGGTAGGCAGGAGTCCTGCTAAGCAGATTCCTTAGAGAGAGAGAAAGTGTGTGTATCATTTTCCTGCCTATTCCAGACTAGAGCTGCTGCAGACCAGACAACTATGGCTTTCCTAGGAACTGTCATTTTTGCAGAGGGAAATATTTAGGGAACGTATCCAATAGCCTGGAATACTATATAACGTAAGCACCATCTTTTGGAGCAGTGACTCCCTAGGATTTTCTTCCTGTAGAGTCACAAGCTTTGCCCACAATGCTGCAACCCTAAGCCAAAAATGATTCAGTGATGTGGAGAGGAAATATGAACTCTATCTTTTGCCTGAATGACTTCGCTTTTCCTCAAACATTTATTGAGTGCCCTGAAAACGTTTTCAAATGGAATTGGTTAGTAAGCCATAGCTCAGTTCAGTTCAGTCACTTAATCGTGTCCAACTCTTTGCAACCCCATGAATCACAGCATACCAGGCCTCTCTGTCCATCACCAACTCCCGGAGTCCACTCAAGCTCACGTCCATCGAATCAGTGAGGCCATCCAGCCATCTCATCCTCGATCGTCCCGTTCTCCTCCTGCCCCCAATCCCTCCCAGCATCAGAGTCTTTTCCAATGAGTCAACTCTTCGCATGAGGTGGCCAAAGTACTGGAGCTTCAGCTTTAGCATCATTCCTTCCAAAGAAATCCCAGGGCTGATCTCCTTCAGAATGGACTGGTTGGATCTCCTTGCAGTCCAAGGGACTCTCAGGAGTCTTCTCCAACACCACAGTTCAAAAGCATCAATTCTTTGGTGCTCAGCCTTCTTCACAGTCCAACTCTCACATCCATACATGACCACAGAAAAAACCATAACCTTGACTAGATGGACCTTAGTCACCAAAGTAATGTCTCTACTTTTGAATATGCTGTCTAGGTTGGTCATAACTTCTCTTCCAAGGAGTAAGCATCTTTTAATTTCATTGCTGCAATCACCATCTGCAGTGATTTTGGAACCCCAAAAAATAAAGTCTGACACTGTTTTCACTGTGTCCCCATCTATTTCCCATGAAATGATGGGACCGGATGCCATGATCTTCATTTTCTGAATGTTGTGCTTTAAGAAACCATAGTTAAACAAATATATTTCATTTATATCACATGCATATTGTTGTTGTTTATCGCTGAATCATGTCTGAGTCTTTGTGACCCCATAGACTATAGCCCACTAGACTCCTCTGTCCATGGGATTTTCCAGGCAAGAATACTTGAGTGGATTGCCACTTCCTTTTCCAAGGGACCTTCCCAATCCAGAAATTGAACCCAAGACTCCTGCATTGGCAGGCAGATTCTTTACCACTGAGCCACCTGGGAAGCTACCACACAAACATATGTTTATTTTTTTTACAGTTATTCCATTTGTTAGAAATTAAATACATCATGGAAGGTTAAAATGCCTGTCCAGGTAAAAGAGTCCAGAGGCTACGTTTCAAATTAGGTTCAGAAATTGCATTACTTGAGCACAATAGGGCCTGAAGTACATAAACTAGCATATCTAATCTCTTCACATGAAAATAATAGATTCAGCTTTTAAATATGAAGATGTCTATAAATCTTATAGTCATATAATTTGCTTGCTACTTGACTATGCATTTTAGCTAATTTTAAATATGAATTTATTTCTTACAAAAATATGCTGAATGAATAGTTAAATAGGCCTTGCCTTGTGTAGTAGAGAAAAACATTCTTATGCTTCCCCTCACAAATAATTAGCATCTTCTTCAAACTAGTAGATAACGTGGATCTACCTCTATTGGTAGATGAGGAAGGTAAGTAGAGATGGGTTTTCATCAAAGTTCCATTTTAAAGCCGTGAGTAACACAGATGTTATAGATATGAGATACAAATATAGAACACAAGTTCTATTTTGCTTAACTCTTTAAAGTTTCCAGCCCTTGGCATACTCTAAGGTTAGAATTTTGTTTTTTCTCCTTCCACATGGTTGATGGCTACTCAGAAAAGTCTTTAGAACCAGCCTTACCCATTTAGATAGCCCTAGATGGATGTATATCTTTAACAAGGAATAGTAAACTTTTGCTGCTGCTGCTACTAAGTCACATCAGTTGTGCCCGACTCTATGAGACTCCATAGACTGCTGCCTACCAGGCTCCCTCATCCCTGGGATTCTCCAGGCAAGAATGCTGGAGTGAGTTGCCCTTTCCTTCTCTATGCATGAAAGTGAAAAGTGAAAGTGAAGTTGCTCAGTCATGTCCGACTCAGCCGACCCCATAGAATGCAGCCTACCAGGCTCCTCCGTCCATGGGATTTTACAGGCAAGAGTACTGGAGTGGGGTGTCATTGCCTTCTCCAGTAAACTTTTGATGTAAATGTAAATATTTAAATGTAAGATAACTTTACCATGATTCCTTATCTTGACCATGAAAATTATAAAAGAGAAAAAGATATAACTAGACAAAATGAATTATTTTTGTCTGTGTAAACAACTTGAATGCTCAAACTATCGCACAATTGCATTCATCTCGCATGCTAGTAAAGTAACGCTCAAAATTCTCCAAGCCAGGCTTCAGCAATACGTGAACCGTGAGCTTCCAGATGTTCAAGCTGGTTTTAGAAAAGGCAGAGGAACCAGAGATCAAATAGCCAACATCTGCTGGATCATNTAAAGCTGAAGCTCCAGTACTTTGGCTACCTCATGCGAAGAGCTGACTGGATTGGAAAAGACTCTGATGCTGGGAGGGATTAGGGGCAGGAGGAGAAGGGGATGACAGAGGATGAGATGGCTGGATGGCTTCACTGACTCGATGGATGTGAGTCTGAGTGAACTCCGGGTGTTGGTGATGGACTGGGAGGCCTGGTATGCTGCGATTCATGGGGTTGCAAAGAGTCGGACACGACTGAGCTACTGAACTGAACTGAAACAACTTGTAAGTTATCTAATTACTGAATACATAAACTGCTAAATCTCTTTCCCCCTTTCTTGCTTTTCAATTACATGCTATTGAGTACATTGTAATCCTTCCAACTTTCCTTGCCCCTCAGTAGCTTTTATCAGGGTGGTCTCAGGAGTTTGAGTTCATGCTAAAAAAAAATCCAAGCCACTGGCTAGTCTCTTACTACTTAGATATTTATGTAGAAGATCTTCTGAGTACAAACTTAGAAGCCTATTAATAATCTTACAGAGGGATGATTGGCATTCTGTTTAGTTGGGGCTCCTTCCCCAACTAATGGGAATGATTTTTGATGCAGCAGAGAAGAGGACATTCCTAAGTAAATCCATTCTCACACATTTAATCCCACAAAATTAAACTGCAATGAAAATTTACATGATCTAAGACATAACTTTTGCTCAAAGTCAGTTTGGCTTAAAACTGACAATATAAATGTAAAAAATCTGTTATGAGTTTTATAACTTTTATAGTCACTTTCTTTGTATTATAAAATTAAATTAAAAAGCAAAAAGGCTTTATAGAAAAAGTGATTGATATAAGCACATTTTCCTTTTTTAAGAGCAACCAATTTCACGCATTTTAAAAATGTACACATTTATCAAGTATGAAATGTAAGAGACAAAGAGAAAGACTTGTAATAATATTTATTGATAAAAGTCATGCCCACTATTTTTCAGCTATATTCAGTTAATATTGGCTGATAAGTATGATAGAAGATACTTGTTACAAATTTGTAGCATTATCCATTAATTGTCTCACATATTTCTGAAATGCATTATTCGCTACTAGAGACACGCAAAACAAATTATCGCTCCTCTTTGTTCATATATATATAATCACGCCGGGATTAGGAAGTTTAGTTTTTGTTTTAAATTATCTTTCCATACTTTGACTTGAATAATTATCTCACTTATAGAGATAAACGTAAATTGGATTTTTCATAAAAATGATCATATCTATTTTTAAGGGAAATATATCAATTCTGTATGTTGTTTTTCTTTCATTTATTTCATGTGGCCTGCCAAGGGCTTCTCCCAGAATAAAAGCAGATGGTTAATAACAGCTCGCAAGTGCAAAGATTGTCTGCCTTGTGAAATAAAAAATCAATGTGATGTATCTACATTTACTCTTTTTAATAGAGCTGTTTTCCTTTATTTCTTTCCTTTCCAAGAAGTGGTACTTTTACAGTTCAGTGGTAGGACAGAGAGGCGGAACTGGATCTTTGAAGACCTCTGTTGTCACTTCTATCATTATTTCTGCTCTGATGACAACAGGGAGCATGCTGTCAATGTCCTCCAGGTAATACCCCTATTACATGTGTCATTAGAGGATGTTTGCCATATCTGCTTTAACACCAAAGACATTTTAAGTAGGTTATTCCATCACTTTGCCATTTTGATTATGACAACAGAATGACACCATATTGAAATGGATTTTGGAAAGAAAGGCTAACTGTCCAAAGAGGTCCATGCTCATTCTAATTAAAATTGGCTTAGGTGGCACAACCTTCATAATTCAGAGTATGACTATGAAGGATATGCATGTTGAAAACCTTCTTTGCTCATTAGTGCTATTTCTGTCAGACACTACTACCTGCTCTTTTCTTAATGAATGCTAAGCCATCTCTTTAGAAGACTGTGCTGCTTCCCTGAACTGAAGGAACTGTCTTATTTCCTCCCAGGTTCGTCAGGAGTAAAATCGGGGAGTCACCTCTTTGACATTTCTCAACCTCTGTACTTATTTATCTCTTTGAGACCCTGCGCTCCAGAGATATCACTGTCTTAATTAAGAAGAAGGATGTGACCATGGTAAATTGACTGATTTCATTGATTAAGGACTAGCTGTACAAGTAACATTGATTTTAACAGTGGGTCTACATAAATGTAATTGTTCGAACATGGGGCTGCATAATTATGGTGATGTACGAGAATAGTTGGTTTGTCCTTTTCAACCTTCACTAACATTCTTTTGCATGATAATGTACCTTGTGCAATTAGCAGAAATTTTAAATGTTACAAAATGTCGTTTGTGAAGACATGAAGTAATAATCATATTCCAATTTAATTCAACAACATCAGACAGGTTTTCTTTTTCTTTCTTTTTATCTTTCTCTTTGTACACAGAAGATAATGTATATGGTAACATGAATATGGTGTTTTGCCTTCTAATTTCAATGATCAGTCTATACAAATATGTACAAATAACCCATTTTTAAATTAAAAATGAATATGCTACATATTTTCTGAAACAATAACTTACTATTAAATGAATTTTTAAAATAGGGTCTCCATATCAGAGTTTAAAGGCAAGAAAGTATCTATTATCTTTCTACATATTTATGAAAAAAGCTATGTAAATGTCACTAAGTTTGCAAAAGATAGTTATTAGGTTTTTATGTTAAATGTTTTAATAAAGCAAACATAAATCATACATAATTGCTTTGCAAATAAAAAATATAATCATTGCTTTATTTAATATTACTACTATATTTAGGTGAGGAAACAAAAAGATTTTCAGGACATCACTGTAGAGGATTATCTAATAGAAATTAGATTTCCATGTGGATACTATTTCTCTATAGACAGCCAAGTACTTTTGATGCTTGCTTAATGAACTGAAGAAAGAGAAAAATTCTAACTCTGCATACAGTAAAATTCAAAAAAATAAAGAGAACAAAGTCACAAATTTACCTAGATAAAATAATCTTGGTTAGTGAATCAGATGCATTGGATTTTTGGCATAAACCTACCACTAATTAGTTTTGTGACCTTTAATAGCTGTGTACCATACATCATAAAAAGTAGCATAGGAAATAGTGCAAGGACTCATTCTTCATGTGGTTCTGTCTCTTTTATCTACTGGTAGGTAAACTAAAAAAAGAATTCTACAAGCTATTGGGAAACATGCTGTTTCCAGGTTGACTGTGTTTGTATATATATTTGTTCATTTGTTGATCAGTTGATTTTTAAATCATTAATATTTGCAGATTGAACTAGGATGGAAGGTTAATGATGAAACTGATAGCAAAACTATTATTCCTATGTATCATTAGCATCCAGTAATCACTTGATTCCACTTTTATAAATTAAACTCTGTTCCACTACTTTACACATGTATGTAATAGGGGCAATATTTTTGAAACACCAGCTAAGGCATATTCCCTTATCAATAAGACAATTTCTTTTTCTATATCTAGACCTTCATTGAATCTAAGCCTGGCATATTCCTCTTCCACTTCCCACTTCAAAAAGGAGGAGATATAATCCTACACAATCCAACCCAATAAACCTTACCCAAAAGCCATAAGGAGGAAGATTCATAGCCTTCTGGAATATGGGAAGAATATGAAAGATGTAATTTTTTTAAGACATATTCTCTAACAAGAATGTCCTTATTTGCTTCAACAGGGCCAAAATCCCCAAATACTGTGTGTTTGTGTGTGTGGCAGAGGGTGTAATTTGGAAGGTGATGGGAGATTTGGAACGTAGAGGAGGCTTTTGTTGGGATCTTCATTTGGAATGCTGAGAGAATCGTGCTCAGGTGGTTCTGTGCTAACTCTGGGTACCTGCACTAGAGGAAGAAATAACCCTCAGCATGTTTGAAAGAACCAGCATCACTTTCCTTTGGTTCGCATGGGGGACAGATGTGAAAGCGCCATAGGGAAAAATAAATGTAACTGAGTTAAGGGCTAACATATCTAAAATAAGGCTGCTGCAGCAAGGGCCAAAGCAACCTTACCACAAAAACCACCTATGGCCACCCCAGACACAGCCTTGAAGAATTCTTCTGAGACTTTAAGCTTGATGCTCTTGCAAAAACCAAAAAGAGACAAATCAAGTGAGGAAATGCCACTGAAACCTGATTCAAGAGAACAAGCTGCCTGTCTGGTAGCTGCATCTCAGAAGATATTAATAGCAATGTAATGGTCCCTGGGCTCAGAGATGACCTTGAGCATGGAGAAAGCAGTTGTTCAGAGAAAAGCTCAGATACCTTACAGGGACCTGAGACCCTTTTCTCCTTTGTTATTAGGACACACAAAGACCAAAACATCTGAAAACCTTCAGGGAGTGAAAGTGAAATTGTTATCTCTCAGTCATGTCTAACTGTTTGCAATACCCATGGACTGTAGCCCACCAGACTCCTCTGTCCAAGGAATTTTCCAGGCAGGAATACTGGAGTGGATTGCCATTTCCTTCTCCAGGGGATCTTCTCAACCCAGGGACTGAACCTGGGTCTCTTGCATTGTGGGCAGATTCTTTACCTTCTGAGCCACCAGGGAAGCTCAGAAGGCCACATAAAGACCAACACATCTGGAAACTTTCTTGGAGGCATTTATCTAAAAAGAAGTATTTAAACTTGATATAAAGAGAAACAGAGAAGCTAAAGTTAAAGGTATATCTTTGTCCCCAAACTACACCAGCAATTAACAACAGGATGGATCTGCATTAAAGTATATCATTTATACAAATGAAAGAAGCTCCATTTTCTTTAATGTGAGCAGAAGTGTAAGCAGATTTGAAATTATATCCACTAAATTTAACTTTTAGGCATGGTTATTTCCATTTGGTCATAATCTTATTGTTTTTAAATTATCTTTACTTTAAATTCACATCAGTCAAGAAACCCCACTGGATGGAGGGATTGAATGGACAGGAAGTTGCTACTGGCCAAAAGCCTTTATATTCCAAGTTCTGTGTTGAGCTCTCAAGATACATGTGTATCTTTTTTAAGCCTGGATTTACAGATTTTAATCCACTCTAAACTCCGGGAGATGCTGATGGACAGGGAAGCCTGGTGTGCTGCGGTCCATGGGGTTGCAAATAGTCAGACATGACTTGACGCCTGAACAGCAAAACAATCCAGTGTTAACAGTGAGGAAGTGCACCCCAAGATTTTTGGGGAATATGGGGATATAATACTACCTAATGCTTACTTGTTTCATGCACACACATAAACACACACACGTCTATCTTTTGCTCAAAAAAGCAACAATTCATCTACAGTTATAGGAGGAAATGCATTAAATCTATTCACAACATTTTATTTTCACATTTGAGGGACACATTGCTATTTTACTGGGGCTAGTCAGAAAAGGAGATCTCTGTAAAAGTTTATTCTTAAAATCTGAACAGTTTTTTGCTTGTTGGCAGAAAAGGCACAGACAGAGACTAGAAGAGAGGAGTGAGACCTGAAATATCAAAGGAAGTTTGGAAACCTGCAAATCATTTGGAAGGGTTTGAGCATCCATACAAAATGACAGTGTTGAGAGATGAAGCTGGTGAGTCATCAGGGGCAAATTATAAGTGATTTATGCCTTACTAGAATGCCTTGAGATTTCATCCCAAAGACAGTAGAACACTGCTGAAGGCTTTTAGGCAGATGTCTGACATAATCAAAATGGCATTAAAAAAGTTCTCCGCCATCCATGTAGAGTTTAATACAGAAAGAAGAGACTGCTAAGTCACTTCAGTCGTGTCCAACTCTGTGCGACCCCATAGACGGCAGTCCACCAGGCTCCCCCGTCCTGACTAGCCAGCAAATATTCAGTTGAGAGGCTTCTGCCAAAATTCTAGAGAGAAACAGTGAAAATAATGCAGTGGCAGGTAAAAGAAAAGGTGGAATATATTTGCTGCTGCTGCTGCTAAGTCGCTTCAGTTGTGTCCGACTCTGTGCGACCCCAGAGATGGCAGCCCACCAGGCTCCTCCGTCCCTGGGATTCTCCAGGCAAGAACACTGGAGTGGGTTGCCATTTCTTTCTCTAGTGCATGAAAGTGAAAAGTGAAAGTGAAGTCGCTTAGTCGTGTCCGACTCCTAGCGACCCCATGGACTGCAGCCTGCTAGGCTCCTCCGTCCATGGGATTTGCCAGGCAAGAGTACTGGAGTGGGGTGCCATTGCCTTCTCCGGGAATATATTTGCAAGATAGAATTCTCATCGTCAGGTGGGACCTCAACTCACTTTTTTTCCTCCCCAAATCCGTGGGCATGGGGTGAATAATTACTATTCAATGGAACAATGGTAGAAACAATTTCCAGGCCCTGATTTCCCTGATATTCCCTTGATCACTCTTGGGCTCTCCTGAGACTGTGATTCCATGAATTTTTGATAGTCTTGGCTGTCAGTTGAGCAATGGATCAAGACTAATAAGGTCAGCTAAAATCTTTACTTGCTTCATAAGATCAAATGTGTGTGAAGCCATAGTCAGCACATTTTGTTTTGTTTTGCTTTCTTATATCTATAGATTAAAACATAAAAATTTAATTATGCTTCATGGGACTTTCCTGGCAGTCCAGTGGTTAATATTGTGTTTCCAAGGCCAGAAGCATGGCTTTGATCCCTAGTTGGGGAAGTAAGATCCCACATGTCATGCTGTTAAAAAAATAAAAATTTAATTATGTTTCATAACTTTTGGGCATATTGTGTATATCAGTTCAGCTGCATAGAGTTAGACACAACTGAGCAACTGAACTAAACTGAACTGAATAATATTTTAAATTAATAAAAANGGGATTGAATGGACAGGAAGTTGCTACTGGCCAAAAGCCTTTATATTCCAAGTTCTGTGTTGAGCTCTCAAGATACATGTGTATCTTTTTTAAGCCTGGATTTACAGATTTTAATCCACTCTAAACTCCGGGAGATGCTGATGGACAGGGAAGCCTGGTGTGCTGCGGTCCATGGGGTTGCAAATAGTCAGACATGACTTGACGCCTGAACAGCAAAACAATCCAGTGTTAACAGTGAGGAAGTGCACCCCAAGATTTTTGGGGAATATGGGGATATAATACTACCTAATGCTTACTTGTTTCATGCACACACATAAACACACACACGTCTATCTTTTGCTCAAAAAAGCAACAATTCATCTACAGTTATAGGAGGAAATGCATTAAATCTATTCACAACATTTTATTTTCACATTTGAGGGACACATTGCTATTTTACTGGGGCTAGTCAGAAAAGGAGATCTCTGTAAAAGTTTATTCTTAAAATCTGAACAGTTTTTTGCTTGTTGGCAGAAAAGGCACAGACAGAGACTAGAAGAGAGGAGTGAGACCTGAAATATCAAAGGAAGTTTGGAAACCTGCAAATCATTTGGAAGGGTTTGAGCATCCATACAAAATGACAGTGTTGAGAGATGAAGCTGGTGAGTCATCAGGGGCAAATTATAAGTGATTTATGCCTTACTAGAATGCCTTGAGATTTCATCCCAAAGACAGTAGAACACTGCTGAAGGCTTTTAGGCAGATGTCTGACATAATCAAAATGGCATTAAAAAAGTTCTCCGCCATCCATGTAGAGTTTAATACAGAAAGAAGAGACTGCTAAGTCACTTCAGTCGTGTCCAACTCTGTGCGACCCCATAGACGGCAGTCCACCAGGCTCCCCCGTCCTGACTAGCCAGCAAATATTCAGTTGAGAGGCTTCTGCCAAAATTCTAGAGAGAAACAGTGAAAATAATGCAGTGGCAGGTAAAAGAAAAGGTGGAATATATTTGCTGCTGCTGCTGCTAAGTCGCTTCAGTTGTGTCCGACTCTGTGCGACCCCAGAGATGGCAGCCCACCAGGCTCCTCCGTCCCTGGGATTCTCCAGGCAAGAACACTGGAGTGGGTTGCCATTTCTTTCTCTAGTGCATGAAAGTGAAAAGTGAAAGTGAAGTCGCTTAGTCGTGTCCGACTCCTAGCGACCCCATGGACTGCAGCCTGCTAGGCTCCTCCGTCCATGGGATTTGCCAGGCAAGAGTACTGGAGTGGGGTGCCATTGCCTTCTCCGGGAATATATTTGCAAGATAGAATTCTCATCGTCAGGTGGGACCTCAACTCACTTTTTTTCCTCCCCAAATCCGTGGGCATGGGGTGAATAATTACTATTCAATGGAACAATGGTAGAAACAATTTCCAGGCCCTGATTTCCCTGATATTCCCTTGATCACTCTTGGGCTCTCCTGAGACTGTGATTCCATGAATTTTTGATAGTCTTGGCTGTCAGTTGAGCAATGGATCAAGACTAATAAGGTCAGCTAAAATCTTTACTTGCTTCATAAGATCAAATGTGTGTGAAGCCATAGTCAGCACATTTTGTTTTGTTTTGCTTTCTTATATCTATAGATTAAAACATAAAAATTTAATTATGCTTCATGGGACTTTCCTGGCAGTCCAGTGGTTAATATTGTGTTTCCAAGGCCAGAAGCATGGCTTTGATCCCTAGTTGGGGAAGTAAGATCCCACATGTCATGCTGTTAAAAAAATAAAAATTTAATTATGTTTCATAACTTTTGGGCATATTGTGTATATCAGTTCAGCTGCATAGAGTTAGACACAACTGAGCAACTGAACTAAACTGAACTGAATAATATTTTAAATTAATAAAAATTTTAATTTTAATATATTTAAATGAACTGGGTAATATTTTATCTTATTAATTTTACTGCTTTATGGGTTATGAAATGGACATATTTAGTTAAATTTAATTTTCTTAATATCTTGTACTAATTAAAATTCTACTACGTAAATATATACCTCATTCTTTGCCGTTGATTTTGGAAGGTTCATTTTCTTAAACAGTAATAAAAACAGGTAACCTATATTATTAACTTCCTATGTCTAAAGAATGATAAGTACTCCATGTGGATTTTTTAAATTTAATTCTCACAAGTACAAAGTGAGGTGAGTATTGTTATAGGGAAACTAATACTCATGAAGTTTCCTCTAGATCACATAACTCAAAAGTGGTAGTAAGATCAATTCAGATTCAAACAATTAGACTTCAAGTCTTTTGGTACAGATGGGTTAATTTGCCAGGCATTGAATGGGCTATGGTAGTTGCTCAATAAAGATTTATTGCATGAGTAAGCAAGTAAATGTCCACCTACAGATTTTTCCCACCTATAAGTAAATGTCAAACTTATATTCATAGACTTAGGATGACCTTCCTTGAGAACAAAGGGTGGACATCGGGCAACATGAGGGCTGTCACATGAGTGTTGTGCTAAGATGCTTCAGTTGTGTCTGACTCTTTGTGACTCTATGGACTGTAGCCCACCAGGCTCCTCTGTCCATGGGATCCCACAGGCAAGAATACTGGAGTGGATCGCCATGCCCTACTCCAGAAGATCTTCCTGACCCAATGACTGAATCCACATCTCTCATGTCATCTGTATTGGCAGGCAGGTTCTTTACCACTAGTGCCACCTAGATTTGCTTTATAGGTAACAAAGTCGGGTTCCAAAACCAAAAGTACATATGGCAAAGGAGACAGTGAATCTGGTCAAAGAGCTGTTGCAGTAATCCAATGAGAGCTTAAAAAAATGGAATAAAGAATGGAGAAAAATGAATTTTATATAAATTAGGGATGGAGAATGAACTGAAGTTAGTGACTAATATGATGTGGATTAGGAAGAGAAATTAGATAATTTTTACACAATATTATGCAAAAGTATCTAAAATTCACAGCTCCTTTCTTTTAGTGATACTTATGGGGTCATGTCTTATAATTTTCATAACTCATATAATTTGTTGCAACAATTTGAAATCTACATCTGAGGGAAAGAGATATTGCCATATTGAGGAACTATAAGTTCAGAAAAAGAGAAAAAGGAGTTATTGGAAAAGATTGTTTAGGACCTAGGTATGTGACATTTGAATGCTAAGATTCCTTAATGTTTCTCTTGTATGTCTTATTTGAACACAGCCAATATCTGTGTTCTTTTCAAATCAAGTAAACAATTATTGCTTAATAATCTATTATGCTTATTCATCCATTTAAAAAAGTAAACACTGAGCAGGTGGCAGGTGTTGTACCAAACACTTCTCCTATTTAGTCACTTGCTTTATAATGAAGTATAAAAAATATAGCTTCTAAAAAAAAAATATATATATATATATATATATAGCTTCTTGGAACAATAAATTTAGGTGGGCACAAAAAATCATGCAAACTCAACTTCCTTGCAAATTTAAGGAGTGAAGTGAAATGGTATGGGTTATTATTGAAACAAATATATGGAGAAATATACCATGTTCATGGATTGGAAAAATCAATATATGAAAATGAGTCTACTACCCAAAGTAATTTATAGATTCACCACAATCCGTATCAAGCTTCAATGGTATTTTTCACAGAACTAGAAAAAAATAACTTCACAATTTGTATGAAAACACAAAAAACTGAATAGCCAAAACAACGTTTAGAAAGAATAATGGAACTGGAGGAATCAGCCTTCCTGACTTCAGACTATATTACAAAGCTATACTCATCAAGACAGTATGGTAGTGAAACAAACACAGACATATAGATCAAAGGAACAAAATAGAAAGCCCAGAGATAAATGCATGCACATATGGACACCTTATCTTTGACAGAGGAGGCAAAAATATACAACAAAGAAAAGACAATCTCTTTAACAAGTGGTGCTGGGAAAACTAGTCAGCTACCTATAAAAGAATGAAACTAGAACACTTTCTAACACCATACACAAAAATAAACTCAAAATGGATTACAGATCTAAATGTAAGACCAGAAACTATAAAACTCTTAAAGGAAAACATTGGCAGAACACTCTTTGACATAAACCACAGCAAGATCCTCTATGACCCACCTCCCAGAGTAATGGAAATAAAAACAAAAATAAAACAAATAGGATTTAATTAAACTTAAAAGTTTTTGAACTGAAAAGCTTTTGCACAGCAAAGGAAACTATAAGCAAAGTGAGGTGGGAGGGGGGTTCAGGATTGGGAACACGTGTACACCCGTGGTGGATTCATGTTGATGTATGGCAAAACCAATACAATGTTGTAAAGTAATTAGCCTCCAATTAAAATAAATAAATTTAAATTAAAAACAATTGATGGGAAAAAAAGCAAAGTTAAAAGGCAGCCTTCAGAATGGGAGAAGATAATAGCAAATGAAACAACTGACAAATAATTAATCTTCAAAATATAAAAACAGTTCATGCAGCTTAATACCAGAAAAATGAACAACTAAATCAAAAAGTGGGCTAAAGAATTAAACAGACATTTCTCCAAAGAAGACATGCAGATGGCTAATAAACACATGAAAAAAAAAATCACTCATTATTAGAGAAATGCAAATCAAAACCAGAATGAGGTATCATCTCATGCCAGTCAGAATGGCCACCATCAAAAAGTCTACAAACAATAAATGTGGAAGAGGGTGTGGAGAAAAGGGACCCCTCTTACACTGCTGGTGGGAATGCAAACTGGTACAGTCACTGTGAAGAATAGTGTGGAGATTCATTAAAAAACTAGAAATAGAACCACCATACTACCCAAAAATCCTACTGATGGACATAAACACCAAGGAAACCAAAATTGAAAGCGACACAGGTACCCCAATGTTCACTGCAGCACTGTTTACAACAGCTAGGACATGGGAGCAACCTAGATGTCCACTGGCGGATGAGTGGATCAGGAAGTTGTGGTACATATACTCAATGAATATTACTCAGCTCTAAAGAAAAAGAACGCATTTGAGTCAGTTCTAATGGGGTGGATGAAACTGGAGCCTATTATACAGAGTGAAGTAAGTCATAAAGAGAAATAAAAATATAGTATATTAATGCATAGATATGGGATTCAGAAAGATGGTAACGACAATCTTCCAAGCAAGGCAACAAGAGACAGATGTAAAGAACAGACTTTTGGACTCTGTGAGAGAAGGCAAGGGTGGGATGATTTGAGATAATAGTATTGGAACATGTATATTACCATATGTAAAAGAGATGGCCAATGCAAGTTCGATGCATGAAGCACGAAAGTCAAAGCCAGTGCTCTGGGATAACCCAGAGAGATGAGGTGGGGAGGGAGGTGGGAGGGGTGTTCAGGATGGGGGGACACCTGTGCACCCGTGACTGATTCATGTTGATGTATGGCGAAAACCACCACAATATTGTGAAGTAATTATACTCCAGTTAAATTAATTGACAAAAATAAAATAAAAATAAAGACCATCCTCAAGAGGAAAGCAAAGTAGGCTAGTTATTGTGACTATTCTGTAGCATGGCTTTTTTTAGCCTTTGCAAGGGAATATAAAAATAAGAAAAACTGTCTTCTCACATGATGCTTAGCGCTTCTCTGAGGAATTCTCAAAACTTGAATTGTCAGAAAATCAGAAGAAAGTATCTCAAACAAGAAAATGGTATGTGTAAAAGAATCCCCAAGAAACTGGTGTATTGGGGTAGGTGAGACATACTGGGAAGTAGAGGAAGATGACTGTGGATACATAAAATAGGACTATTTTATTGTCAGCTTTTGGGGAGCATATGAGGTCCTTGGGAAAACTCATCTTAGTATGGCTCACATAAAATGGGATTGCTTGTTTTTTTCTTTAAAACAAAGTTACAGCCAAAGAAACACCAGTCCAATTTCAAATGTCTCAAAGAGTAATGTAAAGCTTTATATTAGTGCACCTTGAAGGAACAGACAGAGCTTTACAGTGTGCCAAATAGGAAATCTTGTAACTGCTTTTCGATTTCTCTCCTTCTTTATGTCTCTCCATCTTCACAGTCTTTCTCCCCTGCCTCCCACACTGCACTGTTTTTCTTATTTTTTCACTCCTGAGTAGAGGTATTAATGTGCTGCTGCTGCTGCTACTGCTGCTGCTAAGTCACTTCAGTCATGTCCGACTCTGTGCGACCCCATAGATGGCAGCCCACCAGGCTCCCCCGTCCCTGGGGTTCTCCAGGCAAGAACACTGGAGTGGGTTGCCATTTCTTTCTCCAATGCATGAAAGTGAAGTTGCTCAGTCATGTCCGACCTTCAGCAACCCAAGGACTGCAGCCCACCAGGCTCCTCCGTCCATGGGACTTTCCAGGCAAGAGTACTGGAGTGGGGTGCCATTGCCTTAATGTGCTACCCCATGATAAATGCCTAGACACACTGCACAGGGACCTTCTCTATCTTTCTCAGATCCCTCCCCTCTCACCCCACTCCTCTAAGGAGCAGCCCTTCTAGAATCCTGATGAATAAAAATGTTCACCTTATTACATCACCTACCAACAGCTCTTCCAACAAAGTTATTTTGAAACTCACTCAGACTATGTGGAGAGAAACACTTTTGAAAAATGAAAATAGAAAATTGTATGTATTCATCAACGTGTTGCTGTGATTTGATGTTTCTGGATATTTGTTTACTAACAACCCACTTTTATTCAATTCCACTTTTTCTTCCTCTTGGGCTTGGCATTTACTCTTTCTGTTGCCACTGAGAATTCTATCACCTGTATCAACCAGCTAAAGTCTACTAAAATTTGTTGTAGAAAACACTTGTTTCTTTATTTTTTTTGCCTTGGTTAATTGCTCCAGGAATTAATGCCACTTCAGTTTCTTTTGGCAAGTGTATGATTGGGCACATAATGACCTTGCATGATGCAATGGTAACAAATGTAAGGAAGACGACATCTTGGGCCATTCAGCCGACATTAGCAAGATGTCTACCCCATGCTGAGAAAATGGCAGCTGAGGACCTGCCATTCATCCTATAGATACTATTTTTGCCCAGCTCTGCTGATGAAAGCACATTAGAAGATTTTTCTTTAGTCACTCAGTTGTGTCTGTCTCTGCGACCCTATAGACTGCAGCATGCCAGGATTCCCTGTCCTGCACTATCTGCCAGAGTTTGCTCAAACTCATGTCCATGAAATCAGTGATACCATCCAATCATCTCATCCTCCATCACCCCTTCTCCACCTGCCCTCAGTCTCTCCCAGCATCAGGGTCTTTTCCAGTGAGTCATCTCTTCACATCAGGTGGCCCAAGTATTGGAACTTCAGCTTCAGTATCAGTGCTTCCGGTGAATATTAATCTCCACTCAAAGTTCTGGACTGTTTTAGTTTGGAGATCATGCTTTACATACTAGGACTTTGCTTGTCAAACCTTAATTTCAATAGGGGAAGATGTGGATGTATTGATTGCAGTTAGTAAAACTCAGAAACTAACAAGTTGAATTCAATGTTTACACAGAAAAGCACACAACAACCACAAAAAATCTTCCAACAAAAGATTTTCCTTACAGAATTACAATGGATAAATACAGACAGATTAGGAAATTAAAAATCAGTTTAGAATAATACAGAAATAATTGCTGCAGGTGAGACTCAATAATGACTATTAACATTAGTAGGTGAAAGTTTAAGAAGAAACGGGATATTTGTAAAATCCCAAAATATTTCTAAGGCTTCCCTGGTAACTCAGCTGTTAAAGAACCCACCTCAAATGCAGAGACTCCAGTTCAGTTCCTGGATTGGAAAGATCCCTCGGAGAAGGGATAGACTACCTACTCCAGTATTCTTGGGCTTCTCTGGTGGCTCAGATGGTCAAGAATCCTCCTACAATGTGGGAAACCTGGATTCAGTCTCTAAGTTGGGAAGATCCCATGGAGGAGAGCATGGTAACCCAATCCAATATTCTTGCCTGGAGAATTTCCATGGACAGAAGAGCCTGAAGGGCTATAGTTCTTGGGGTTACAAAGAGTCATACATGACTGAGCAACTAAGCATAGCACACAAAGTATTTTTCTCCCAAAATATTTAATTATTTGGGTGATTTTACCATTAAGTCCACATATTCTTATACATATATTATATTTTTCAAGAGGTAATTTTTAATTCCCCTTTACTTGAGTGTGAACTGGACTTAGGAGTCAATGAATAGAGTATGGAAAGGGAAAAGAGAATCACTTTACAGCAAAGAAAGCTGACAGACACCATTTTATACACTATCACCAGTGTGTGTGTTCAGTCACTCAGTCATGTCTGACTCTTTGCAACCCCATAGACTGTAGCCCACCAGGCTCCTGTACCCATTGAATTTTCCAGGCAAGAACACTGGAGTGGGGTGCAATTTCCTACTCCATGGGATCTTTCCATCCCAGGAACTAAACCTGAATCTCTTGAGTCTCTTGCACTGGCAGGTGGATTCTTTACGGAGAGTGCTACCTGGGAAGTCAGTAACGAGACCTACTGCTATGATACACCCAAATTTCAGGTGACAAGAAAGAAGTAATATTTTTGCAGTATTCTTCTCCCAAATCCATAATCTCATTCTAATTGTGAAAAACAGCAAACAAACCCGTATCAAGGGGCATTCTGTGAAAATACCTAATCAGTGCTTTTTAAAAGCATAAAGGATATAAAAAACAAGTTCTTCCTTGAGTTTCTGTCACAGAACACTAAGGAGGTGTCACAGAACACTAAGGTGATATCACAGTTAATATGATATGGTATCTTGGATCAAATCCTGGAAATTAGTGTAAAACTTGGACAATTTGAATGATGCCTGCACTTTAGTTAGAGTATTGTCTTGATGTTAATTTCTTAGCTTTAATAATTCAAGATATTACCATTATGATGATAATACAAGATACTGACACTAGATGAAGCTAAGTGAATATGTGGGAACTTTCTGTATTTTCCTTTCAACTTTAATGGAAGTCTAAAAGTATTTCAAAATAGAAGTAAAGGGAAAATTTAAATAAAAATATATGTCCCTCCCCAATATTTTAAACTTAAAATTCCATTTTTTCCCTAAAATTTCATATTCACTTGAGCTGAAAAACCTCTCTTTTTTTCTCTTCATGCATTTTTTCCTGATCCTATGAAGTTCTGTCCTCAACCTCCTGTCCCTGGTGTTGTTATAGAACCAAACTTGAGTATATTTGCCCATGGACAGTGAAGCCAATTTATTGACCGTGGGTTACTCTGAAGGCAAAAAGTACTGTGTTGATTGCAGGGCACCAAACAAGGGGCATGGGGGTGCTAATGCTCAAAAAGCCCAAACTTTTGGATTTCAGGGAAAAGTTTTTAAAGACAGAGTGAGGGAGAGGGTCAGGGTGCCTGGTCAGCACCCTGAATTTGTTGGTGGTGAGGTAATAGGAAGTTAACATCATTAAGCCTTCTGGTTCCAACTGGTCTGTGGTCTACCTGCTTGTAGTCATCATGCAGTTAACTTCTTCTGCCTGGAGGGGGTCTTAGTATCTGTAAAATAACTCAATAATATGATTGAAGATATTATCCATAGCCTTTGAGAAGTAATTAATACCTTTGGCTTTGTTTAATAGCTAAGCTATTATTATTATGTCATGTTTGACTGTTTTCTCTTGTTTCTTCATTTTTCACTTCTCTGATTAAATTTGATCTTTGAAACTGAGGGGAGACCTAGTACTCTAAAGTGTTCCTACAAGCAAGAGGCAGGGGAGGACTTCCTTGATGATCCAGTGGTTATGAATCTGCCTGGTTATCCAGTGGTTATGAATTCCCAAAGTAGGATACTGGTTCAATCCCTGGTATGGGAAGATCCCACATGCTGTGAGGCAACTAAGCTCGTGAGCTGCAACCCCTAAAATCTAAGCACCCTAGAGCTCATGCCCTGCAACAAAAGGAGTCACCACAATGAGAAACCTGCACACTGCAGCTAGAGAGTAGTCCCCACTTGTCGCAACTAGAGGAAGCTGGCACGTAGCAATGAAAACCCAATGCAGCCAAATAAATACATAAAAGAGGCAAGTGACGTGGCAAAGGCCTGCTTGATTTCAGCGGCATGTTTTTTCAGAGCCAGTCAAAAACAAAATACAGTAAAATAAAATAAAAATACAGGCTTAACAGCTAACTTTCCCAGCCAGGCAAAGTTCACTGGCGCTATTTAGACCTTGAGTCTTGAAATGTCTTGATTAATTGATTCCCACACCCTGATTAGTAAACTCTCTAAGTTGTGAGTAAGGGTAGGACAAGGTGAGATTAGAATTATTCTCTCTTGTTTGCTTTCTAATTTAGGAATCCTCCCTCAAGAATTTGGAGCCCTTCTAATGACAGAGTCACAATCTGAGCTATAATCCTTACTCTTTTTCTTATTGACTCTGGAAACACAGAATGATCATTTAACCTCTGTAGACCTGATTTCCTTAAATACAAAATTGTGATAATTGCTTCACAGAGCAGTTGCTATCATCATGTATTTAAACATCTCAAGTCTTTCACCTTTCATCTCCACTGGCAGTCAACCCTGTTCAAGCACTGATCNTGAGCTATAATCCTTACTCTTTTTCTTATTGACTCTGGAAACACAGAATGATCATTTAACCTCTGTAGACCTGATTTCCTTAAATACAAAATTGTGATAATTGCTTCACAGAGCAGTTGCTATCATCATGTATTTAAACATCTCAAGTCTTTCACCTTTCATCTCCACTGGCAGTCAACCCTGTTCAAGCACTGATCTTTTCTTCTCTGAACCACTGTTTGAGCCTCTAAGCAGATTGACCTATATTCACACTGGCCATTATCCAATCCATTCCTCATCTTGTGATATAAACAAGATTTCCAAAACACAAATCTAATCATTCTCTTTTTCCACTTTCAACCTTCAAAGTGTTACCATGGCTTGTAAAATACATGCAAATGGTTTAAAGACCTTTGCAAGCTCAACCTTCTCTGCGCTTCTGTAGATCCCTCACATGTCATGCTCTCCATGCTGTCTTGTTTTTTAAATTGGAATAGAGATGCTTCATAATATTGTGTTACTTTCTGCTGTGCAGCAAATTTAATTAACCACACATAGACATGTATGAAAAGAAGGGATGCGAAAAGCAAAGGAGAAAAGGAAAATATAAGCATTTGAATACAGAGTTCCAAAAAATAGCAAGGAGAGATAAGAAAGCTTTCCTCAGCAATCAATGCAAAGAAATAGAGGAAAATAATAGAATGGGAAAGACTAGNACCTTACTTTCCCAACCAAGGTCTGTCTAATCAAAACTTCGATTTTTCCAGTAATCATGTATGGATGTGAGAGTTGGACCATAAAGAAGGCTGAGTGCTGAAGAATTGATGCTTTTGAACTGTGGTGTTGGGGAAGACTCTTGAGAGTCCTTTGGACTGCAATGAGATCAAACCAGCCAATTCTAAAGGAAATCATTGGAAAGATTAATGCTGAAGCTGAAGCTCCAACACTTTGGCCACCTGATGCAAAGAGCTGACTCATTAGAAAAGGCCTTGATGCTGGGGAAGATTGAAGGCTGGAGGAGAAGGGGATGACAGAGGATGAGATGGTGGGATGGCACCACCAACACAATGGACATGAGTTTGAGCAAGCTGTGGAAGATGGTGAAAAACAGGGAACCCTGGTGTGCTGCAGTCCATGGGGTCACAAAGACTTGGACACTACTGAGCAACTGAACAACAAAAACCGGTTTGATTCCTGCATCAAGAAGATCCCCTGGAGGAGGGCATGACAGCCCACTTAAGGATTCTTGAGCTTCCCTGGTGGCTCAGATGGTAAAGAATCTGCCTGCAATGCGGAAGACCCAGGTTGATCCCTGCTTTGGGAAGACACCCTGGAGAAGGGCATGGCAACCCACTCCAGTATTCTTGCCTGGAGAATCCCCATGGACAGACTAGCCTGTGAGCTCCAGTCCATGTGGTCGCAAANGAGCTTCCCTGGTGGCTCAGATGGTAAAGAATCTGCCTGCAATGCGGAAGACCCAGGTTGATCCCTGCTTTGGGAAGACACCCTGGAGAAGGGCATGGCAACCCACTCCAGTATTCTTGCCTGGAGAATCCCCATGGACAGACTAGCCTGTGAGCTCCAGTCCATGTGGTCGCAAAGAGTCAGTCACAACTGAGCAACTCACACTTTCACTTTACAGTTGTAATGATTTATAGCTATTTTGCTTAGGAATACTCTAATAAAAATAATTCATCTAACTTGCAAATATTCTCTACTCTGTAGTCAATCATTTACGGGCTGAAATAGAAGGAGAATCAACTGACTGTGTAAAGGGCATCTTCAGCTGCTTTTCAGAAGCAGACCTGAGGGAATTTAGAGCTATTGTGGGTGTGACTTAAGGACTGACTTCCTCTGGCCCATAGTCCACAAGCTTTGTAAAGAGCAGTGAAGGTAGCCGCCTTCATGGCCTTCCTCCTACTGCAAGTAGCCTCCCAGCCCTGCTGGCCAGGGGTCAGGCTGGGACACCGCGGGGGCTCCACCCCTTCCCTGCTCCTCTCGAGCTTCCTGCTGCTCTGCTCACAGCCCCATCAGGGCCCTGCTGTCTTTAATCCAACCACACAGCAAAATTCTCTGAGGAACGTTGAAAATCCTCTTAATGCTTGGGTTCCACTCTCGAAAATTCTGCTGGCACTGTCTAGAGCAGAGGTTATCCACTGTTGTTCACTGCTATTTTTAACTTCCCCCAAATAATCCTGAAGGGATTATTTAGAAATGATTGAGAAATATAAGCAGAAGAAAAATTTTAAGATGAGGAGGAATACCCAAGACTATACAGGTTTACCTTGCTTTACAAGTAAAATTTTTTTCTTGCATTTCAGGCTGGAAGTTAAAACAATGTTTATTGTACTTTATTATTCTCTTGTCTGGAGTAGAAGAAATAGGCATGCCAAGTTTTGATTGACCTATATAATATTTATTAATTATAATAAATATTTTTCATTTATATTATTTATAAATTCTAAAAGAAGGAAAAATTTCCTATTTTATTCTAAAACATTTTATCTGCTTTTCTAGATTGTTACAACGGGTATGAAAACTCTATGGTTCTATCTATTGATCAAAGTTGGGGGGAAATATGGAGGATCTTCATTTGAGAAAAATTCCACAAGTTCTGAATTTATACAGTTTCTGCTGTAACAATAGAAACTTTCTGTTTTAGTCTTAGATCAGTTGAGTGTAGCAAGGTGAGTTCTTAAAGTTTCTGAAAACATTTAGTGTATTATACATAGTAAGCCTTGAATGCATATTTTTCTTGACTTGGTACCATAACAACCCCTTTGAAAGCTTATTCTATTTGTTCCATTTCCATATCTGCCAGGTAGATTTGAGAAACAGCATCTCACTTTGGAATGACTCTCAGAAGCATCCGGCCCCCGCCCCCCGCCATCCTGTGAATTGGTTATCAGGCCAAAAGGAAACAACAGATAGAGTACTGCTGGTCAGGTTCCTCAGCTGCTGTGCAACCTTATTTTTGTAACAGCTATCTTGTTTGCTCGCCTGTTTTATTGATGATAACCAATTCCAGACTTGCTGTTCCTTGAAATCCAGTTTATGCGGCCATCCCCTTCTCACTTATTGGTAACACAGGAGCAACTGAAGAACTGCTTGAGACCAGTATGCTTATTGGGCCACTACAAGTGACAGTTCCCTGTTTTCAAAACAGTAAACTGGAATTGTTACTAAAAGTAGTGGGCTTCCCCGGTGGCTCAGTGGTAAAGAACCCAGCTGCCAATGCTGAGGATTTGGGTTTGAGCCCTGGTCAGAAAGATCCCCTGGAGAAGGAAATGCCAACTCACTCCTGTATTTTTGCCTGGAAAGTCCAATGGATAGCAAAGCCTGGTGGGCTATAGTCCATGGGGTCTCAAAGAGTCAAACACAACTGAGTGACTAAGCTGACAAACAATAATAGAAATAACATCGCTTGTTGGTGTGACTCTGTTTTGGCATTGTAACTACATGAGTTGTAGCCTTCTTTTCCGTTTTTTTTTTTTTTTTTTGATTGCATTCTATAAATCTGATGACAGAGCCAAGAACACTATGCAGATTTTTCAGAAAAAAAGTATACCTGAGATAAACCTCACCTATATGTGCATTATTTCTATTATGATCATGACATGGGATATATAAAGGAATTTTACCCTGTGTAAGTGATGAGAAACCATATGGTTGGCTAGTTAACATGAAAAAATTCTATTAAAATAGATCTATGAATGTTGGGTATATTGTATAAACATTTTTAAAATGTGCAGCAGAGGTTTATTGTTATAAAAATTCTTAGGAACAAAAAAGAGGGCAGTGAGCACCAGACTGAAAGCTTCTGCCGTGGTCAGTCTGTAGATGGGGGAGTAAGACGTGGATGATTTGAAGTGCGGATGAGCCCTTGGGCTCAAGAAGGTAACAGGAGTGGAAATAAGCCTCCAGCATGAAGTTTAACCTCATGTACAGCCAAAGGCTCTGAAAAAGAAAGAAGAGGAGGAAAAGGCTTCCCAAATCACAAGAGAAGGGCAAGGATGTTATTTGGTTTTAGTCTTGACATGGCTGCAGAAAAGAACTGTCTTCCCTGAGATTCCAAATCCTCCGGCTTTCTCTTTCTCTTACTTGGATGTACATTTATATTTCCTAAGTGCACTGAGAAATACAAGCCAGGAAATTAACATGAGAAATCTGGGTCCATTGCTTTGCCTTGGGTACCCTGCATCACTGAAAGTAAAATTGGTCTGCAGGGATGGTTTCTCAGCCTGTTTCACAGGATTCCCACAGATAAAGCTCCGCCAAACAAGAGGTCACAACGCAAAATTACAAAGTACAAGAACGAATTATTTCATCAAGTAGAGGCTATGCACACACATGGGGACACACACACAGACAGATCAGACTCCAAAAAATTCAGTTAACAATAATTTTATGAAGATTGACAAACTTAAAAAAGTAAAATTATTAGAGTCATTTAATTAAGAAATCAAAATGTGATAAAAAGAAGCATTATATATAAATATGAATAATATTTGTAAAAATAAAACTTCTAGAAATATAAATTCTTGTTGAAATTTGAATTTAACTAGATGAATTAAAAAACAGATTTCAAATAGTTTGTAATTCTATTTATAAGACCAAATATATACAAACCAGAATTCTAGAAGAAGGAAGAGAATGGAAAATGTTTGAAGTGATGATAAATGAGGTANATTTAATTAAGGAATTTAAATGTGAGAAAAAGAAGCATTATATATAAATATGAATAATATTTGTAAAAATAAAACTTCTAGAAATATAAATTCTTGTTGAAATTTGAATTTAACTAGATGAATTAAAAAACAGATTTCAAACAGTTTGTAATTCTATTTATAAGACCAAATATATACAAACCAGAATTCTAGAAGAAGGAAGAGAATGGAAAATGTTTGAAGTGATGATAAATGAGGTATTCAAAAACTGATAAAAATATAATTTTCAGATCAGGAATATAAAATTCAAGAAGAATAGAAAAACCTGTATTCATACATAGATATATCTGTGTGGACCTCTGTAACTGAAAGAGAAAGTATAACAACCCATCAAAATACAATACTTAGATTGAAGGCAGACTTTCTAACAGCAACAATATAGGAAGAAGGCAAATTTTACTCTAGGCGTCACAAATAATTCTAGACTAATGTCAAGTCTTTTGAATAAAAATTTCCTACATGGCTACAAATTAAGTCAAGAAGAGATATTAAAAAAACATTTCACCTAGTATATTCCTGAAGCAAAGAGGGTGCATTAATTTGCAGATAAAATGACTCAAGTGTTTTAACTCAAATCTTCTTGAAGGGAGAAAATGCCTTATTCACAAGCTAAGCTGAGAGTGTTGCACACAGCCTGGGATCTGGGCAGGTGATCAGTGAATATTCATTGAATAAATGAATATACAAATGGATGATTTATAAACTAAGCAAATATATTTCATGTTAGGAAATCAACAGTACATATATATTAATAGGGAAGAGTTCCATTTCACACTGCATTATGTATAAGTTAGTACATATTAATGCCTAGAGAAGAAGGCTTTCTGCTCAACTATATATTTTAGGCTGAACAGAAGACAGGAAGGAGATATTAATGATTTCCTGTTTTAGTATTTTCCTTTTTCACTCTCCTACACTTAACCTCAAATATCTTACAAATGAATACTGATAAGTAGCAAATACTTCTGCTATAAAGCCAAACAGACCTTACCCCAAACTTCTGTTTTGTACAAAATACTCAATAAAAGAAAAGCAGTGTTGCATGGACCACTCCAAACCCGTGGAATTTTGTAACCAGTAAACTAGTAAAATAATAATACTCCTAATAAATAAGCAGGGTGACAATATACAGCCTTGATGTACTCCTTTTCCTATTTGGAACCAGTCTGTTGTNGTTTCTTCCAGTCCAGCATTTCTCATGATGTACTATGCACATAAGTTAAATAAGCAGGGTGACAATATACAGCCTTGATGTACTCCTTTTCCTATTTGGAACCAGTCTCCTGTTCCATGTCCAGTTCTAACTGTTGCTTCCTGACCTCCATACAGATTTCTCAAGAAGCAGGTTAGGAGGTCTGCTATTTCCATCTCTTTCAGAATTTTCCACAGTTTATTGTGATCCGCACAGTCAAAGTTTTTGACATAGTCAATAAAGCAGAAGTAGATGTTTTTCTAGAAGTCTCTTGCTTTCTCAATGATCCAGAGGATGTTGGAAATTTGATCTCTGGTTCCTCTGCCTTTTCTAAAACCAGCTTGAACATCAGGAAGTTCATGGTTCATGTATTGCTGAAGCCTGGCTTGGAGAATTTTGAGCATTACTTTACTAGCATGGGAGATGAGTGCAATTGTGCGATAGTTTCAGCATTTTTGGCATTGCCTTTCTTTGGAATTGGAATGAAAACTGACCTTTTCCAGTCCTGTGGCCACTGCTGAGTTTTCCAAATTTGCTGGCATGTTGAGTGCAGCACTTTCACAGCATCATCTTTCAGGATTTGAAACAGCTCAACTGGAATTCCATCACCTCCACTAGCTTTGTTCGTAGTGATGCCCTCCAAGGCCCACTTTACTTCACATTCCAAAATGTCTGTCTCTAGATGAGTGGTCACATCATCATGATTATCTGAGCCATGAAGATCTTTTTTGTACAGTTCTTCCGTGTATTCTTGTCACCTCTTCCTAATATCTTCTGCAATTATCTCCAAGTCTGACTCTTCTCTTCATACTTCAGTCCAGGCCACTTATTCAAGAAAGACCTCTCCAACTTCTTTTATCACTTTATAAATATTTATACTATTTTGTGCATCTATCCTTTAACATCTGATTCAGTAGAAACTGTACATGTAGGTATGAGATTATTTGATTAATGCCTACAGCTTATTTCACATGAAGTATACACTCAAGATTTCTGAGGATAAGATCATTTCTCTTTTGGCTTAATTGGTGTTTAATAAAATGTCACTTATCAGTGTTTGAAAAATATTTGTTGAACTATTAGTTTAAAATAATTGCCATATGTAGATTACTATATAAATGCTTATATTGTCACCACATCATTACCTAAACAGTATCTTTGACCTATGCAACCATGATATTTTAGAGTTTAGGGATAACTTGGCTTTAGAATAGATGCTCTGGGTTTGTTGAAAAATATAGCTGTGTCCCCATCAATTTAGTAAAAAGAATAGAATATAAATTAAAGTCAATTCTCATTATTCTTGGTAGTTATATTCTATAATAATGTGTACATGCTCAGTCGTGTTTGATGTTTTATGACCCCTTGAACTGTCAGGCTTCTCTATCCCTGGGGTTTTCCAGGCAAGAATACTGGAGTGGGTTACCATTTCCTCCCCCAGAGGATCTTCCCCACCCAGGGATCAAACTCTCATCATCTGTGTCTCCTGCATTGCAGGTGGATTCTTTACCACTGAACCACTGGGGAAACTCAGCTACCACAAGCACTGAATTAGCAAATACTGAACTATCACTTCTAGAAAAGATAGAAGGTTAAGTTCTTGAGAGCCTTTGGCCATAGCATTATCAGTTGATCATATGTAACCTTGTTTTACATGACTTCTCTTTAAAGAAACTTCACTTAATATATACTATTATTTAACATTTAACTCATGGCCAACAGCAACTATAACTCATGTCTAAGTGAAGTTTATCTAACATAAGTATTTTCTGTGTTAAGTTGCATCACAGCCTTCTTGCATTTCAGAGCACCAAGTAGCACTTCTAACACTTGATATTTGGAGTCATTTAAAAATAGCTAATTCACACACACAAAAGAAAACAATAAAATGTGAAAAATGAAAAATGTGACACTAAATAAACTGCAAAAGGGATACTTGTTTACAGTATGAGAGCTAGCTCAGCAAAAGGCAGAATGTTACTTTTGACCTCAGCTTGGAACCTGCAATCAGCAAGGTAAATTTTTCACAGCTTTTCATTTGCTGTTAATTTCTCAGTGATCTGCACATGTTGGTGGATGACTGACCTGATAACACTGAGCTTGGCTTTACAAATACATTTCAACAAGTAGGCAAAGTCACAACTATGGGATCTGGTGGGGGGGAAGGGAATGAAGATACTCTGACTATGTTGCTTCAGGTTGATCTAAAGTTGACTTGTTTTGTATTTTCTCTGAAAAATTATAGATTAAAAAGTACAAAAATGTATTTTTTTAGCAGAAATAGTCTACCCAATCCAATCCATTCTGAAAGGAATCTACTTCAAACTGGGGTCTCCTGCATTGCAGGCAGATTCTTTGCCAACTGAGTTATCAGGGAAGCCCTTCTGAAATATATGACTAGTGAATTTCTACCTTCCATAGTACAGAATCAAATAAAACATTGTCCTTGGAGGACAAAATATGTTACTAAAGGCATTATATTATATACTTATATAGTGCACAGTAATTTCCTTTGTACTTTAAATATTTATTTAGAATGTTTTATTGTATCTTTAGGTTGGTTCCAGACAAATGTTTCAAGTTTGTCACAGTTCCACAGACAGTTGCCAGTGCTAATGTTGAAACCTGTATCACTGACATGGGTGGACCAAGGATGACCGCAGCAAAGATATACCCACAGGTAATTCTGGAAGTCAAGGAGGAGATCATGCAAAAATGCTGCCTTCTTCACAAACTGAAGTCACACAGATATCATCTAAAACATGATATTTTGTAATTTGATATGCATATGAATAGTTTACAGGTAGTGTCATTTTATTACATATGTATGTATTACACATGTTACAGGTAATACTTGCACTGTGCAATATAAATGCTAACTTACTTAATTTAATGCCATTTTAATATGCTACCTCTTAGGATGGATGGTAGCATGGTCATTTTTAAGACAAAAGACAACTACAGAATTTTCTCATGCAATTTAAAACACACCTGTTTAATATTTTCTTTTGAGAATGATTCATTGTTAATAGGAATTTCTGCACCAATAGTGGAGATAAAAAAAATACAAAATTTTTAGCAGGTTAACATACAGTGCTTTTAAAAAATGCAGTTTTGCACCAGATGTGTCTTTTTTTTTTTTTTTTTTTTCAGAAAACAAGTATAACTTTGCTTGTTAAGGTGAATTGAAGTGAGGACGTGTGTATATAACATTTAAAATAAGAAAGAAAGGCATCAAACAGAGATTAATATGACATATTTGGTATCAGAGGCCAACAGCATCTGATTATAAATGCACAATCAATAATATAATTTGAAACACCAGATCTTTCCCATTGTGTTCATGTCCATAGTGCACTAATACTACTACTAAAGATCTCATACCAATGGACACTCTCATGAGTTTGCGCACAGAAGAGAAGGAATGTTTTAAGCATCTAAGCCTGAGTGGAATACTATGTACTTTTTCCCTTTTAGTCTTTATTCTATTTGCACTGTCTTTTCCTGACCTATACACTTTCTCTGGCTCTCAGTGACAGTGGAAAAGAATTGATTTTACCCAGACTTCTAATACCGGCAGTCTTCTATTCACTTAAGTCAGTGTTTTATTACACCTTTTTGGGGGGAGAGTGGGAGATTAGAGAAGAAACAGACTTGAGAGAACAGGTGAAATTGTTCTGCATTTCTTATTGCTCTTGGAACTTCTTAGAATGACCTATGTCTCCTTACATTTGCCCATTTTCCTCCCCTCTCTCTCCTCCTCTCATTTTCTTTCTGGGTATGTGTGTGTGTATATTATATTCATAATATATTAAAGCATATCTGAATATTATATATATGGATATATATTAATCTATCTATACTATGAAATATATGTGTATGTATCTGTATATATGTGTGTGTGTGTGTATATATCTATATATATATATATGAAGTGAAAAGTGTGTTGTTAGTCGCTCAGTCTTGTTGGACTCTTTACAACCTCATGCACTGTAGCCCGTCAGGCTCCCCTGTCCACGGAATTTCTGGAGAGGGTTGCCTTTCCCTTCTCCAAGGGATCTCCTTGATCCAGGGTTTGAACCAGAGTCTCCTGCATTGCAGGCTGATTCTTTACCATCTGAGCCACCAGGGAAGCCCCACAAACATGCTTTTTATTCCATATTCCTTGCCATTTAAAATGATGACCAAAACCAAATTTCTTTATATTGGTATCTCCTACAATTCTTTTGTTGTATGGACTTAAAGCTCTTTGAGGTAAGTTCTAAGTACAGTGTTTAGGTGACCACATATATTGAGGTGAATAACAGCATATAATGAGGTGGATAATAATTTGAAGACACCTAGTGGAATCTGTAACTACCCATCTTTGCTGTCTGAGCACATCTGGCAAGGTGACTTTTGACACACTTGAATCGACCTGCCTCATTTGATGTTTAAGAATAGCCATCTCTCTGTTAATGTCTAAATGAGAAGCTGAGCCTGCAAGTCAAAGCACTACATTTATATTGACTTTTGGATGTTTGTGAGTAGCTACTTTTCTATGCCTACGTTGTGCATAAGTACCACATGCAGATACACCAAAAAGTTTTTGGTTTTGCTCATGTAGGTCATAGCTGAAACATAGATATATAGCAAGCCCATAAACATACATAAAAGGATGAAAATAGTGGTACAGAAAGAGTCACAGATCTGGAAAATCACAGAAGTCAAAACTCAGTGATGTAGATCAGTCAGAGACATAAACATATTACTTCTATAATAGGAAATACTTTCTAGAAAGCTGTACAAGATAGACATTGCTATGTCATGAGAAAATAAAAGTGAATTTCAGCACTGTACACTTTAGATACTTATGCAAAAAGTCAACAAGTAGTATTGAGATGTGTTTATGTCTAGTAAAATGCCTATTGATTAAAGATATTTCAGATCTCTGGCTGCAAATCAAATGTAATGAACATAATAGGCAATGGCTATGAGAATTGAGCAGATAGGATCTCATATACTTACCTGGGCAGATTCTTAGTCTTACTAACTTGAATTTAGTTTCTTTTTTTGTGGGATGTAATTTTATTTTTCTTAAAATTATTATGGTCTTAAAGCTTTTATTTAAAATCCAATACAATTATTTATATTGGGTATTTGAAGACAATGCAAAATAACTATAAACTATAACTATAGACTATAAACATTGCACAAGGCAGAAGAAAAGAGACAGAGATTAAGAGGGATTGTGTGTGTGGTGTCTATGAAAGGGATACAGAGAAATTCTCAGCTTCTTAACTTGTACAGTTAATAAATGAAATTAAAACTTCCCAAATTCGTTGCTTTTCTCAAAGATGCCAGGAGAATGACTTTCTTTCTCTAAATCATGCTAAGTTACCTAATAATTACCTAAAACTTCTCAAATATCTCACCATTCCACTCAAAGAAGTCACTTAATGTTTAGAACCCAAACTTCAGGGGAAGTCACTCAGTCGTGTCTGACTCTTTGCAACCCCATGGACTGTAGCCTACCAGGCTCCTCCGTCCATAGAATTTTCCAGGCAAGAGTACTGGAGTGGGTTGCCATTTCCTTCTCCAGGGGATCTTCCCAACCCAGCAATCAAGCTGGGGTCTCCCGCATTGCAGGCAGACGTTTTTACTGTCTGAGCCATCAGGGAACATCCAAAATACAAGCTGTTGTCTAAATCTTAGATAGTGCCTTCAAGGTGGCAACTAGAAGTTTACTGGTGATTTTGTCCTATTTTCAGTTATTGTTTTTGTTATAAGCTAAAGTTAAAACCACAAAACTCACTCTTGTCAGTATTGACACTTGATTCATTGTAGTCCAAAAGTCTGGAGAAGGCAATGGCACCCCGCTCCAGTACTCTTGCCTGGAAAATCCCATGGATGGAGGAGCCTGGTGGGCTGCAGTCCATGGGGTCGCTACTAGTCGGACATGACTGAGCGACTCCACTTTCACTTTTCACTTTCATACGTTGGAGAAGGAAATGGCAACCCACTCCAGTGTTCTTGCCTGGAGAATCCCAGGGACGGGGGAGCCTGGCGGACTGCTGTCTATGGGGTCGCACAGAGTCGGACACGACCGAAGTGACTTAGCAGCAACAGCAGTAGCACTCCAAAAGTCACTGAAAATTATTGTAAGACTCTCGACAGTGGGTTTATACCCGGTGTATGTACCTATTAAGACACTTACAACATACGTTTCAACATAACATGCTTTTACATTTGACTCCTCCACTTGTTTGTGAGTTTTCTGAGGAATGTATCACTCATTCCCAACCTCTAACTCAGCATTTCAGACAGAGAAAGTGCTTAACGAATATTTGTTGAATGAATGAATTAATGAAGTTCACATTTAAGCTTACTATATATTTATTTTAAATAAACACTGATAATTGGTCTGTGCTTTTCATTCAGTTTAATAATGGGAAATAACTGAATTGTAAGCAATGCCTTTTCCAAGGTATTTTACCAGTATCAATTTTTTTAAATGCCTTTTTTTTAAGCATAATATTCTATGCTTTTATGTGATTTAGAAATTTTTTTATTCAATTATAAAATTTTTGAGTGCATTACTATTGAAAAGTCTATCAAATATACACACATTTAAATTGGAAGGTTAAATTTTCTCTATTCTTACACTGGTAATATACAAAATCATGAAACTAACTAAAAAAAAGATGCAAAACCCAACTGTAGATGAAAGGCTTCATGTAATACTTACAGAATATTTATTAGAAATTAGAAAAAATATTAGACAAAATCACATGTGCTCATATTTTCTTATTTTGCTTCTACGTAACTCTGATTAGTGATGCTTATCTCTCATTGCTCTTAAAAATATAGCAGTGATATTTGATGATAATAATACCTTAAGAAAAAGAGATTTCCAAATTTGTCAGATTTTTCCAAAAAGACTCTGTAATTCTTTGCTCATAACTCACTGGGTTCATGTTGAATGCCTTATACTACACACGTAGACCTAAAAAATATCCAAACTTTTTAAACTCTAGCAAATAGAACTTACAATTTTTAATGGACTCTAAAGCAGTTTATGTAGATTAGGAAAGGCTAGAAAAATATAATTTTAAAGTTTTCTCACTCAGAAGCTAATACTTATCTGATTTATATAAAAAAAACAGTATTTAACTTAATACAATAATGACCTTTTTGTAGTAATTTGCAATATGTATTATTCCTTTAGGGGAATAGCGTTATGCATCCTGGTAAGATGAGCTTTCCTATGTAAATGCTACCCTTTTAAGGTCAAAAGCTGTGCTCAGTTAACGACAGCAACGAAAAATAGTACAGTCAGATGTTTAATATAAACAACAAAGAAAATCCAGAGCTTTGTGGTAATCCTCTAATATACTTTAAAGCAGTTATAGCTATTTTAATATATCTATATATGCACATATACTTATAAACAGAGCTATATAGATATACACACATAAATACATGTTTTTCCAGAGTAGCGTACAATTATGCTATTATTTTAAATTTCAATTTGAGTCTTAATCTATACTAACAAGGTTAGGAAGACCTTTCTAAATACCATTAGCATCGTACATTCAATATTTTGCTTCAAGCATTGGGCATACATCTGTTTTTATATTGTTAAGAATCTAAAGTGCACATTGGACCAAACATCCATACAACATCAATGTTCTCTGTAAAATTTACCCTTCTACGTACACACTTAGGAAATCATCTTTAAAGTAAAAAGAGATTCGGTATTCTTCTTTTCTATAATTGCTTTACAATGTTGTGCTAGTTTCTCCTGCACAACATGAATCAACTATGTGAATAAATATACCCCCACTCTCGTGGCCTTCCCTCTCCCCACCTCATCCCTCCTCTAGATCTTCACGGAGCACTGAGCTGAGCTCTCTGTGCTATACAGCACCTCCCGGTTAGCTATCTATTTTACACATGGTAGGGTATATATGTCAATCCTACTCTCTCAATTCGTTCCACCTTTTGGAGGGCAGGGGACTTAGTATTTTAAATAATTATCTCTTTATTTATAATTAAGGAATTTAGTGAAGCCACTATGCAGAATCTTTCCCTTCTGTTACCATTACCATAGCTTCAAAAGGCAGTACAGACTAAGCAACCTAAATGCCAGCATATTATACATACTTTCCATAAGATCAGCTTTGCTTGGTGAAAAAAATTAAGAGGAAACAGCACTTAAATAGAGGGGGGAACTAGAACTTGTTCAGTACAAGTTTAAGATGAGCAGTTACCCACAAAGCTGTCAAGTGGCTCTGTTAACTATACTAATTTATTCTATAATTTAATGTAATCTTGACCCCTGTCACATGTTAATACATCATGAAAAAAGTGGTAAGAAGCTCATGCTTATTAATGAATTGAAGAAATGTCACATTGTTTTTTTGCCACATTCCAATGAAATATCTTAATATTAGAATTAGCAGAGCCTAGACAATTTCAATATGTAATTATGTCTGTGTAGATCTTGCTAGTTAGTGCTGTGATTAAGAGAAACTTAATTTTTAATTATGTCATAGATGGAGGGTTGATTTTTGAGTCAAGGATAACCAGGATAACTCTGGACGTGAACTCTGTAATGTGGACTGTAATTTGTCTGCTGGGAAAGCAGAAACTTTTAGCAGAAAGACAAACTAGATTACTAGAGTTAAGGTGGGCAATTACTTAGCTGTTAACCTCCATGGTTTTAATGACTTCACTGGTTAAAATACTTGTCACAAATATAAAGTAAGTGCAATTTGTTTAGTCATATTGTGTTGACAGATCAGTGCCAAGATATATTTTTATTCTCTTATTTCTTGTGTGTTCCATTCTTCATCTCCCCACAAAATACACACATAACATAATACATACAGGCATAAGATGAACAATGGTATGTGCTGCTAATTTCTTCATTTCCAATTCCATCATAAAAGTGACCCTTATCTACAAGATGACATGTCATAGGTTAGCAGGAAAATAACTTTGTTTAGCAAAGTAAAGATAGAATCCTCTGTTGGGAAGCACTTTGATGGGAGTTAGTCCCCTTTTCATTTCATTGTGTGTGCATTTTTTTTTTCTCAGCCTGTAATATTCCACTTGATCACTCCTTGCAATCACTGATTTATACTTGAAGTGAATTATTAAATTAGTGTGAAAATGACAAATGTCCTAGAATTATTTATTTGAAAAGGGAAGTCACTTCAATATAATAAATTAACCTACAATCCCATAATAAAGAGTTATTGAGGGCATAAAATGATAACTTCTGATTTTTACTGGTCTGACAATCTTAGGCAAATTACTATATCTTACTGGAAACACAGAGCTAGATGAGGGTATAGAAGATGGCCAGATTGTGCAAAATTAATTTATCCAAACTTCTTCATACAAATGAAAACCTATAATATAAAAGAACACTTTGCCTTGTTTTTTTCTAATGGGATTGAACACTCATGTTTCCTGTCTTCATGTTTAAATGGGGATAACTTGTATCTATGTTGGGTACATGTTGGGTGAATATAGGCAGCAAACAAAGAATATGGTATTGCTCTACTTATCTTTTCAGGTCTGTGACTTCTTTAATACCTCCCAAGGAATGGATTTTTCACTTGAAGTTGACTGATACCATGTCCTAACGCACTGAAAAGAGCCATCACCCTCTTAACACAATTTGCTGAAACTCACAGGGGATGCAGTGTCTGACTTGCCTGGCAGCCACTGTCTTATATTTGTAGATACAAGTTATTCTAAAGAATGCCTCAACAAAATCTTAAAAGAGCATCATTATCACAATACAAGAGAACTAAAGATTTACATGCAAATTTAAACTTTCCCTTGGGCTGCATGAAAGAAGATTCAAACTTTAGCAAGGAGGGATCTCCTGTGTATTTTCACTTAATCTGACTTGACTTTTTCTCTTCTAGGTCCTTCAAACTTCTGCAGCCTCTCTCAAGAGTATCAGTCTGGGGACCACTCCATCTTGCCTTAAAAAACCATTTGAATCTCTCCACAGATTTTTTTCCTTGATTCCTTCGTTAGTTTTTGAAAATTCTAGAGATTCTTCAGCATAAACATATTTTCATAGTCTCCTTAGGGTCTATAATCTCATACAAAGAATGAAGTAGGTGCGTCAATTTCTGTTCAATATTCCACTAGTAAGTATGAATCACTTGTGAAAAATAAATTCACTCTTCCCATCAATAGCAAACGTTTCCTTTGGAGACAAAATCTTATAATCTACTAAGATGTGAATGTTTTTCTTCTTTGAGTTGCAAAGCTCCTCCTTACTACTAGGGAGAGAGTACTTGGCTGTGTTTGCTGGGACAAGCATCATTAGTAGCAACCAGCACTTGTCACTGTGATACTTGGGAACAAGGTACTACTCTGATTACATTATCTTGATTTTTAAAAAATTTACCTTTAAAAGCAGAATGCTAGTATTTGTTTTGACCATTTTCACTATTAGTGATAACACTCTAGATTCTGAGTCAAACTGGCTGGACTTAAACCCACTGGCACCATTTACTCTAATGGTTTGAACACTCTGACTATTCTCTATAGGCTCAGTTTATTTTTCCGTTAAAAATATTCAGTTCAGTTCAGTTCAGTCACTCAGTCGTGTCCGACACTTCACAACCTCATGAATCGCAGCATGCCAGGCCTCCCTGTCCATCACCAACTCCCGGAGTTCACTCAGACTCANCAATGTAACCCACCATGCTCCTCTGTCCATGGGATTTTCCAGGCAAGAATACTGGAGTGGGTTGCCATTTCTTTCTCTATATATACATATAAAGGTGCATATATATATATATATATATATATAAAGAAGACTGAGCACCGAAAAATTGATGCTTTCAAACTGTGGTGCTGGAGAAGACTTTTGAGCATCCCTTGGGCTGCAGGGAGATCAAACTAGTCAATCCTAAAGGAAGTCAACCCTTAATATGAATTGGAAGGACTATTGCTGACACTGAAGCTCCAGTACTTTGGTCACCTGATGTGAAGAGTTGACCCATTGGAACAGACCCTGATGCTGGGAAAGACTGAAGGCAAAAGGAGAAGGCAGAGGATGAGATGGTTAGATAGCATCACTGATTCAATGGACATAAATCTGAGCAAACTCCAGGACAAAGTAAAAGACAGGGGAGACTGGTGTGCTGCAGTCCATGGGAATCACAGAGTCAGGCATAACTTACCAAGTGAACAGCAAAAGAACAACAACAAATACACACACATACAGAAAGAGAGAGAAGGAGACAGACAGAGAGGTTTCTGGAAAAGTGTCTATATGTAGTAATGATTTATCAAAGATGTGGTTGAAGACGCGATGGCCATACAATGTAGTCCTAAATTTACATGACCTTGCAGATAAAGGCTTATAATCTCATTCAATAAATCACTATGTTTAGTTATACTCATTTCTTTGAATCTAAAAAATAATATGAATAAGCAAATTAAAATTTTTTTTTCTAGCTTTTTCTTCCCATAAACTTTATTCAACATTCTGAAGTTTGTGAAGTTTTTCTACCAGAACTTTCATGACCAATAAATCACTTGAACAATAATACATTTAAGTTCAGCCCAATTAGGAATTTTCCTCACTACAACATTATATAACAATTTTACTCTTAAATAGAACATCATGATAGCTGAACTACGGCCAGACTAGTTTTCTTAAAATAATGTTTTCATATTGGAATCACAAATGAAGGTGTTAAAGATCAGTAAATAATAACACTCACCAATTGAATTTATGTTTGCTGAAAAAAATGTAAGAATAATGTCAGCATCATGGCAGACTGAGACACTCCCTTTATCTCTCTCCTTCAAGCTACAACACATAAGACACCCACAACTCAGCAAAAATGCTTCTGCCCAACACACCAGGATGCTGGAGAATTCAGCACATCTGTGGCTGTAAAGGTGGGTGAACTGGCACACATAAAGCAGTCAGAACTAGAGGGGCAGTGAAGGTGGTGCTTGCATTCTGGGTATAGCAGCTGAGTCTCTACCAGAAAAAGTCAAATAAATGAAGCTCAAAGTCAGTAGAAGAAAGGAAATAATAAAGATCAGAGCAGAAGGAAATGAAATAGAGACTAAAAGCACAATAGGAAAATCAGTGAAACTAAGAACTAGTTCTTTGAAAAAATGAACAGAACTGAAAAATCTTGGGATTTTCCTCTGGTCCAGTGGTTAAGACTTGGTCTTCCAATGCAGGGGATGCAGGTTCAATGCTTGATTGGGGAACTAAGATTCCACATCAGTCAGTCAGTTCAGTTCAGTCACTCAGTCATGTCCAACTCTTTGCAACCCCAGGGACTGCAGTACACCAGGCTGCAGTCAACAGGCTGCAAGATTTCACATGCTGCAGGCCAGTTAAGCCTGCATACCACAGTGAGGGTCTCCTGTGTCTCAACCGAGACCTGATCCAGCCAGATAAATAAATAGAATTTTTTTGTAAGAAAAGTCTTTAGCTAGACTCACTGCAAAAAAAGAGAGAAGGTTCTGAAATAAAATCAGAATGGAACAAAAGGAAATAACAGATACCACAGAAATGTAAAAGGTTATAAGAGATATTATGAATAGTTCAATACCAACAAATTTGATAACTTAGACAAAAGGGGAAATTTTCTAGAATCATACAATGGCTCAAAACTGAATCATGAAAAAGACAATCTGAATAGACTGATCATCTATACAGAGATTTAAGCAGTAATCATAAAACTCTTCATTAAAAAAAGGTCCAGGATCGATTGCTTCACAGATGAATTCTACCAAATATTCAAAGGGAATTTTATATCTATCCTTCTCAAACTCTTGCTAAAAAACTGAAGTGGAAGAAACATTTCCGTACTCATTTTCAGAGGTCAGCTCACCCTGATACTGAATTAAAGACAACACTAAAAAAGCAAATTATAGGGAATATATGTATACCTATGGCTAATTCATGTTGATATATGGCAGAAACCAACACAATATTGTAAAGCAATTATACTTCAATTAAAAAATGAATGAGTTTAACTTAAAAATAAAATAAAGAATGGTTCAACATCTGCAAATCATTTGACATATCACATTAACAAAATGAAAGAAAAAAAATCATATGATCATCTCAATAGATTCAGAAAAAAGCATTTGACAAGATTTAATACACATTTATGATAAAATGGGCATACCTCAACATAATAAGGACCATATATGACAAAATCATAGCAAACATCAAACTCAATGATAAAAAAATCAAAAGCTCTTCCTCTAAAATTAGGAAAAAGGCAAGGATGTCCACTCTCACTACTGTTATTCAACATAGTATTGAAAGCCCCAGCCAGAGCAATTAGGCAAGTAAAATAAATAAAATGTTTGTAATTTGGAAAAGAAAGAACTGTCACTATTCATAGATAACATAACTATATAGGATGTTCCCTCAGTAAGTCATCTATGTAGATTTTCCAGTGGTAATACTCAATAATACTACATTGATAAATACACTTTTTTTCTATTTTTATAGGTAAGCAGGGCAGATATGTGACTCCCAAAATGTCCAATAAATGTGTGTGCAATTTTGTGCAATCTTCTAAAATATGTTAAGGTGTGTTCTTATCATGCATACACTACTAACTTAAACATTGATTGTCAAATTGAACCAGGTAATGCCTCTACTTTACAAAATTTATTAAAGATCAGAAGAAATGTGGCAGCAGAGGACCAACTTGGCAATTTGCAGGTGTGTTTGAGAGAGGATGACCCTGCAAGACTCAGGAGATACAAAAAAAGCAACAATTTAGCATGAGGGCCTTTCAGAGAAGCCTCAGTTTGATACACTCATATGTTAAGCTCCATCACATGAAGTCTCTTCTTTTCATTAGCTTTAGTGTTCAGATACTTAAGTCATATGTTTCTTTGATATTACAATTACATGACATTTTTCTTCCCACTTAATAAAACAGAAAATAATTTCCTATTTTTTTACCCCTGTTAATGAATATTTGGAAGCAGACTTATCATTCAAAAATTAAATGTTTTTTCCTGTTTTCTCAGTTTTGGAAAATATATGCTAATAATGAAGCAAGCATTTAAAATTAGAGAAAATTTTCAAAAGTTTCATGTTCCTTTGCATTATGATTTAATTAATATTGTGTCCTNTTGGAAGCAGACTTATCATTCAAAAATTAAATGTTTTTTCCTGTTTTCACAGTTTTGGAAAATATATGCTAATAATGAAGCAAGCATTTAAAATTAGAGAAAATTTTCAAAAGTTTCATGTTCCTTTGCATTATGATTTAATTAATATTGTGTCCTTATACTTCTTGTACTTCTTAATGGCATATATATATCAATGCCATGATTCTATGCATCTGAAATAATGTACAATATCTATCATTTCTGTACAAGCAGAGATTTTGTTTTCTTTCTTTTTTTTTTAATTTTGTTCAACAGAGGTTTTTGACTCTGTGGTCACCCTTTCTCAGTGTAACTGTCATGAATTTGACCTCAGCCATACATATTGCTGGGCTTTCCTGGTGACTCCGTTGGTAAAGAATGCACCTGCAATGTGAAAGAACTGGGTTCCATCCCTGTGTTGGGAAGATCCCCTGGAGAAGGGAAAGGCTACTCACTCCAGTGTTCTTGTCTAGAGAATTTCATGGACTGTATAGTCCACGGTGTCACAAAGAGCTGGACACGACTGAGTGATTTTCACTTTCATCAGTTCAGTTCAGTCACTCAGTTGTGTCTCTTTGTGACCTCAAGGACTGCAGCACACCAAACTTCCCTGTCCACCACCAACTTCTGGAGCTTTCTCAAATTCATATTCATCCAGTCGGGGATGCCATCCAACCAATTCATCCTCTGTCATCCCCTCCTCCTCCCACCTTCAATCTTTTGCGGCATTAGGGTCTTTTCCAGTGAGTCAGTTCTTCCCATCAAGTGGCCAAAGTATGTAGCTTCAGCATTCATCGTTTCAATGAATATTCAGCACTGATTTCCTTTAGGATTGAAGGCTTGATTTCCTTCACTTTCATACATATTGCTAAAGCATATGTCAAGTAAAGTATCTTTACTAAATACCTGTGTGAGTAGTGAGCGTTTGCTCAGTTGCTTCAGTTGGGTTCATCTCTGCAACCTCATGGACTGTAGCCCTCCAGGCTCCTCTGTCCATGGGATTCCCCAGGCAAGAATACTGGACTGGCTTGGCATGCCCTCCTCCAAGGGATCTTCCTAAGTCAGGGATCAAACCGGCAGTTCTTATATCTCCTGCATTGGCAGGTGTGTTCTTTACAACTAATGCCCCCTGGGAAGCTCAAAACCACATTAATAATAGCTAAACTGTACAATTNCTGACTGATACGGAATCTAGAAAAATGGTATAGGTGAACCTGTCAGCAAGGCAGGAATAGAGACGTAGATGTTGAGAACAGATGTGAAGACAGAGCTAAAGGGGAGGGAGGGATGAACTGGGACAGTAGGATTAACATATGTACACTTTGCTGCTGTTCAGTCACTAAGTCATGTCCAACTTAGATTGCAGCACACCAGGCTCCTCTGTACCTGTCTCTTATACACATCTTTCCTATGAGGGGAATATGTTTTAGCCTATATTTCTATGATGAAAAAACTATCACTCATAGAAGCTTAGAAATTTCCTAGAGATCACTCAGATATAAGTGAGCATTCAAACATAAACAGAGAATCAACAAGATCTGCCTAACCCCAGACAACGGTATCCAAATCAATGAGCTTTGAGTTTCACTTTTGGTGCACAGATGAATCATGCAAAAAGGCAGCTGGGGTGGGGAAAAGAGAGTGAGAGTAAATGTGAAGGTGGAGAGAGGGAATTAGAAATTTTCTCGAATGAAGATACTATGAGAGCTTGGAGGCTGAAGTTTGAATAAAATTTATGTTGATGCTGCTGCTGCTGCTGCTAAGTCGTTTCAGTCGTGTCTGACCCTGTGTGACCCCATAGATGGCAGCCCACCAGGCTCCCCCATCCCTGGGATTCTCCAGGCAAGAATACTGAAATGGGTTGCCATTTCCTTCTCCAATGCATGAAAGTGAAAAGTCAAAGTAAAGTCGCTCAGTCGTGTCCGACTCTTCGTGACCCCATGGACTACAGCCCACCAGGTTCCTCCGTTCATGGGATTTTTCCAGGCAAGAGTACTGGAGTGGGGTGCCATTGCCTTCTCCATTATACTGATAAAAAATATCATACATTAGCACATAATATGGAATCTATACCACCCTTATGGCAGAAAGTGAAGAGGAACTAAAAAGCCTCTTGATGAAAGTAAAAGAGGAGAGTGAAAAAGTTGGCTTAAAGCTCAACGATTCAGAAAACGAAGATCATGGCATCTGGTCCCATCATTTTATGGGAAATAGATGGGGAAACAGTGGAAACAGTGTCAGACTTTATTTTGGGGGGCTCCAAAATCACTGCAGATGGTGACTTCAGCCATGAAATTAAAAGACGCTTACTCCTTAGAAGAAAAGTTATGACCAACTTAAATAGCACATTGAAAAGCAGAGACCTTACTTTGCCAAAAAAGGTCCATCTAGTCAAGGCTGTGGTTTTTCCAGTGGTCATGTATGGATGTGAGAGT
>SJYA01000932.1:2201902-2267131 GCA_006410615.1 Neotragus moschatus | reverse complement strand
TTACTCCTTGGAAGAAAAGTTATGACCAACTTAAATAGCACATTGAAAAGCAGAGACCTTACTTTGCCAAAAAAGGTCCATCTAGTCAAGGCTGTGGTTTTTCCAGTGGTCATGTATGGATGTGAGAGTTGGACTGTGAAGAAAGCTGAGCACCAAAGAATTGATGCTTTTGAACTGTGGTGTTGGAGAAGACTTGAGAGTCCCTTGGACTGCAAGGAGATCCAGCCAGTCCATTCTGAAGGAGATCAGCCTTGGGATTTCTTTGGAAGGAATGATGCTGAAGCTGAAACTCCAGTACTTTGGGCACTTCATGTGAAGAGTTGACTCACTGGAAAAGACTCGGATGCTGGGAGGGATTGGGGGCAGGAGGAGAAGGGGATGACAGAGGATGAGATGGTTGGATGACATCACTGACTCGATGGACGTGAGTCTGAGTGAACTCCGGGAGTTGGTGATGGACAGGGAGGCCTGGCATGCTGTGATTCATGGGGTCGCAGAGTCGAACATGACTGAGCGACTGAACTGAACTGAACTGACTGATACGGAATCTAGAAAAATGGTATAGGTGAACCTGTCAGCAAGGCAGGAATAGAGACGTAGATGTTGAGAACAGATGTGAAGACAGAGCTAAAGGGGAGGGAGGGATGAACTGGGACAGTAGGATTAACATATGTACACTTTGCTGCTGTTCAGTCACTAAGTCATGTCCAACTTAGACTGCAGCACACCAGGCTCCTCTGTACAGTATCATATATAAAGTAGACAGCTAGTGGGGAAGCTGCTGCATAGCACAGGGAGCTCAGCTCAGTGCTCTCTGATGACCTAGATGGGTGGGACGGAGGACAGATGATTGGGAGGGAGGCTCAAGAGAGAGTGGATATATGTGATATATGTATACTTATAGCTTATTCACATTATTTTACAGTAGAAACTGATACACTGAGAATAAGAATTTAGTCTTTTATAAGTTTACCACTCATAATTAAATCAAAGGCTTAATAATCACTAGAGTCTGTTTTTCTGCTCTGGGAAATAAAAGTCTCTTTATATTGTGCCATGGAAACCCTTTGACACTGACATTTTTATTTAAATTGTTAATTAGTAGATCTGAGTCTGTCATTTTTTCTCTTCAATGAATCAATGATGATTATCAAAGCCACAAATCCCACAGCTCTTATAGGTACCTACTCCTCTTTATCTCCCAAATGCACTAGACCAAGTTTTTTTTCTTCTTCTTTTTTTTTTTAATTTTATTTTATACTGGAGTGTATTTGATTTAAAATGTTGTACACCTTCATGTGTACAGCAAATTGATTCAGTTATATATATAGTGTAGTAGTGTTAGTCAGTTAGTTGTGACCTACTCTTTGTGACCTCATGGACTATAGCTCACCAGACTCCTGTATCCATGGGATTCTCCAGACAAGAATACTGGAGTGAGCAGCAATTCCCTTCTTCAGCAGATCTTCCTGACCCACCAGTCAAATTCTTATGTCTTCTGCACTGGCAGATGGGTTCTTTATCACTAGTGCCCCATGGGAAGCCCTAAGACATAGTACACCTGGATTTTTGACCAACAGAACAATGAGATAATGAAATTGTATTGTGTTAAGCCACTAACCTCATGGTAACTTGTTACAGCAGCAACAGAAACTAATATCAGGGGGAAAGCTATCTAAAATACTACACTCATGTTCATGGAGACTACAGACCATCAAATGATTAGGCTATATCAACAGTATATAAAATATGAACGTCCAGATGTTCAAGCTGGATTTATAAAAGGCAGAGGATCCAGAGATCAAATTGCCAATATCCACTGGATCATTGAAAAGGAAAGAGTTCCAGAAAAATATCTACTTCTGCTTTATTGATTATGCCAAAGCCTTTGACTATGTGGACCACAACAAACTCTAGAAAATTCTTAAAGGGATGGGAGGACCAGACCACCTGACCTGCCTCTTGAGAAATCTGTATGCAGATCAGGAAGCAACAGTTAAAATTGGACATGGAATGACAGACTGGTTCCAAATTGGAAAAGGAGTACATCAAGGCTGTATATTGTCACCCTGCTTACTTAACTTATATGCAGAGTATATCATGAGAAACACTGGGCTAAATGAAGCACAAATGAATCAAGATTGCCGGGAGAAATATCAATAACCTCAGATACGCAGATGACACCACCCTTATGGCAGAAAGTGAAGAACTAAAGAGCCTTTTGATGAAAGTAAAAGAGGAGAGTGAAAAAGTTGGCTTAAAAGTCAACATTCAGAAAACTAAGATCATGGAATCCGATCCCATCCCTTCATGGCAAATAAATGGGAAAACAGTGAAACCGTGAGAAATTTTATTTGGGGGGGCTCCAAAATCACTCCAGATGGTGACTGCCACCATGAAATTAAAAAAGGTTTGCTGATTGGAAGAAAACTTATGACTAACCTAGACAGCATACTAAAAAGCAGAGATATTACTTTGCCAACAAGGTCCATCTAGTCAAGGCTATGGTTTTTCCAGTAGTCATATATGGATGTGAGAGTTGGACTATAAAGCTGAGCACTGAAGAACTGATACTTTTGAACTGTGATGTTGGAGAAGACTCTTGAGAATCCCTTGGACTGTAAGGAAATCCAGCCAGTCCATCCTAAAGGAAATCATTCCTGCATATTCATTGGAAGGACTAATGTTGAAGCTGAAACTCCAATACTTTGGCCACTTGATGTAAAGAATTGAATCATTTGAAAAGATCCTGATACTGGGAAAGATTGAAGGTGTTGGGGGAGGAGGGGATGATAGAGGATGAGATGATCAGATGTCATCACTGACTCAATGAACATGAGTTTGAGTAAACTCCAGGAGCTGGTGATGGACAGCGAGGCCTGGCATTGTGCAATCCATGGGGTCGCAAAGAGTTGGACACAACTGAGCGACTGAAATGAACCAAACTGAATGTAAACAGATTTATTTCTCCATCGTAGTATCTGTGTGTACACAGGTAGTTTCATTTCAGTTACCTCTAAGGTAAAAATCCTGGTTTATTCTCAATATATAATGAAATCTATCCTATATATTCTGAAGTCTACTTTATTCTGAAGTCTAATGCAATGAGAAAGTTAATTCCACACTTATCAATGAAAGCTAAATAAAGGCAACTTCAATCAGAACTCTGAGGACCTCATAATTGAGTGTTAGGAATTTCCTTATTTCCCCACACAAGAATGTTGTTTGTCAGAGAATCTGATTGCAAAAGATGAAGACTTAATCTCGGAGAGATCACAACAGACAATACAGAAATACAAAGGATCATAAGAGACTACTATCAGCAATTATATGCCAATAAATTGGACAACGTGAAAGAAATGGACAAATTCTTAGACAAGTACAACTTTCCAAAACTGAACCAGGAAGAAATAGAAAATCTTAACAGACCCATTACAAGCATGGAAATTGAAACTGTAATCAGAAATCTTCCAGCAAACAAAAGCCCAGGTCCAGACGGCTTAAAAAAAAAAAAAAAAAAAAAAAAAAGATTTTAAATCCTCAGCCTCTGACTGTGGTTACTTTTGATGTTGCTTTAGCTTATCTTGATAAGATGGTACAGGGAAAACTTGGGACTTCATATCACAGGTTTAAAATAACCACTCTGATTTTGGAAAACTATGATCATGTATATTTAAGTGTTTGATGTATAATAAAGCCTATATAAAGAAAAAAAATAAAAAATAAAATTGAAAAAAAAAAAAAAGACTTAATCTATATTACCTCCAGCTTCCCTTATCCACCCTAATATTTTGACAGCATACTGTTTGGCCTTAGTTTCTTTCTGTCACTTTCTTGTCCATAGCGTTTTTCCTAATACTAGAATTCAAGAGTGTCTTGGGTTTGAAATAACAGTTAAATTCTTCTTTCAGTTTTGGCTTTCATTGCTATCATATTGATCAGAGGATTGGATTCAGAAGTAACTAAGCCACCATGTTGCTCTTCAGCATTCCCAAATATTTATCTTCAGGAACCCCAGATCTATACCCAAATATGAAATCTTGATCATATGGCATTTCGTTATGCACTCAGCACATACTTCAAAAGCTAACTACTTATCAAATAGTAAATCTGTGGTTGCTAAGCATTTTTAGAGAACAAAGAAATTTGGTGAATTTAAATATGCAAAATCTATTTTTAATGGGAGTCTTCAAAGGCTCTTGCTCAGTTTCCAGCCTTTTTGTGCCAGTAGGCTTTGGGCTTCTCCAGTGGCTGAGACAATAAAGAATCTGCCCTCAATGCCAGAGACCCAGGTTCAATCCCTAGGTCAGGAAGATCCTTGGAGAAGGGAATGGGCTACCCACTCCAGTATTCTTGCCTGGAGAATCCCATGGACAGATGAACCTGGTGGGCTACAGTCCATGGGATCCTAAAGAGTTGGAAATGAATGACTCACTAACACTTTCACTTTTGTTTCAAGATTTTTTTCCCCCTTGTGTTTCTGGTAGAAAATTCTATTCACATCGCAAGAGATTTCCCCCATCTCTGGTACAAGACTCTTTAAGAGCTTTCACTTTTGTAATGGAGCATGTTGCATCTACTAATTTCAAAGCAACAATTTTCAAAGTTGCTTGCTTTTTGTCTCATGGAGGCATATTGGACTTTCCTGTTGTAGTGTGCTCTTTTGCCTGTACAAAGAGTACCACAGATTATTAGGAAATAGAGGGTGAAAGAAAATATTTATATTTTAATGAAGAATTTTAGCACTTCAGTTTTGTGAATTCTTAGCTCTATAAATATCCATTACATCTACCAGTCTCTAAGATGGCAATGCTATAACAGAACCATATAGACAATTTCTGACTTGCAGTGATATTTTAAAGAGAATCAGAACTCTTCTTGTCAAATCCCACTTTAGAAAAACATAATTCAATAACTGCTTATGATGTTGTAGTCTTAACTAATCATGTGGTTTTGATAGGAGTGATGATTCAGATAGAAATGAAAACAAATGTTTAATTCCCTTAATTAAAAAATACAAATTATATTCTTTACTCAAATTATATTATTTATTTAAAGTTTCAGGGTAGATACTCAAAATTTCTCTCTCTCTCTCTCTCTCTCACTCCTTTTTCTTTCTCTATGTCTGTCTCTTTCTGTTTGTCTTGCTTTCTCTCCCTCTCTTATTCACCTGTCTTTAACTTTATTCCAAGCTGTTTTATTATCTCACTCACCCTTTCTCTTTACTTTTCTTGGAAAGAATAGTATTGTTTCATATTAAATGTGAAAAATAAATAATATCTACCTCATAATTCTTTGAGGATTATATAAAATAATGATGATAAAACACCCAGAGCTCTCCCTATATGATTAGTTATATGTATACATGCATGTAATATTACACATTCTAAAAACTATATATAAGGTTTCAATTTAATTAAATGTATATTTTAATTGAATATTCTTGCATTAGGTAAATGAATTTTATTTGTATGGGAAACTGAGCTTTATGGGAAAATTACTTGAATATATCTCAATATTTTAGTCACAGAACAGTAAAATTCATTTTCTTCCAAACTACACTATTTATGGTATATCTGTTATGCATTAAACATGATATTGCATAGCATATATAGATGAAAAGGAGATTGAGTACATGAAAACATGGGACTTTTGCTCCACTGTGTAAAATAAATGATAAAAATTAACTAATAAATAAGTGAAAAATGGCAAGAAGTAAACTTTTCTGTGATAGGGAATATGAGTTTAGAATATTCTTAGACAATGTTAAAGATGAGAACCAAAAATGGGAAAAAGAAAGGCACGCCAAAAAAATTTTTTTTTAATTCACAATAGTGTAATAGATCCTCTGTTCAACTCAGGTCAGCTGCTGATTCGTGTCTGACTCTTTGCGACCCCATTGACTGCAGCACACCAGGCTTTCCAGTCCATCACCAACTCCCGAAGCTTGCTCAAACTCGTGTCTATCGAGTCAGTGATACCATCCAATCGTCTCATCCTCTGCCGTCTCCTTCTCCTCCTGCCTTCAATCTTTCTCAGAATTAGGGTTTTTACCAATTAGTCCATTCTTCTCATCAGGTGGTCAAAGTATTGGAGTTTAGCTTAAGTGTCAGTCCTTCCAATGAATATTCAGGACTGATTTCCTTTAGGATAGACTGTTTTGATCTCCTTGCAGTCCAAGGGACTCTCAAGAGTCTTCTCCAACACCACAGGTCAAAAGCATCAATTCTTCAGTGCTCAGCTTTCTTTACAGTCCAACTCTCACATCCATATATAACTACTGGAAAAACCATAGCCTTGACTAGATGGACCTTTGTTGACAAAGTAATATCTCTGCTTTTTAATATGCTGTTTAGGTTTGTAATAGCTTTTCTTTCAAGGAGCAAGCACTTTTAACTTCACGGATGCAGTCACCATCCATAGTGATTTTAGAGCCCATGAAAATAAAGTCTGTCACTGTTTCCATTATTTCCCCATCTATTTGCTATGAAGTGATGGGACCTGATGCCATGATCTTAGGTTTTTGAATGTTGAGTCTCAAGCCAGCTTTTTCACTCTCCTCTTTCACTTTCATCAAGAGGCTCTTCAGTTCCTCTTCTCTTTTTGCCATGAGCATGGTATCATCTGAATATCTACAGTTATTGTTATTTCTCTCTGCAACCTTGATTCCAGCTTGTGCTTCATCCAGCCTGGCATTTTGCATGATGTACTCTGCACATAAGGTAAATAAGCAGGATGACAATATACAGCCTTGACATACTCCTTTCCCAATTTGGAACCAGTTGTTCCATGTCCCATTAATATGCTGTTTAGGTTTGTCATAGCTTTTCTTCCAAGGAGCAAGCATCTTTTAAGAATTGTTTCTTCTTAACCTGCATATACATGTCTCAGGAATCAGGTAAATTGGTCATCTCTTTAAGAATTTTCCACAGTTTAATGTGATCCACACCATCAACAATTAGGCTTCCCTCGTGGCTCAGCTGGTAAAGAGCCTGTCTGCAATACTGGAGATCTGGGTTCGATTTCTGGGTTGAGAAGATCTGGAGAAGGGAGAGGTTACCAACTCCAGTATTCTGGACTGGTGAATTCCATAGAATCTGTAGTCTGTGGTGTTACAAAGAGTGAGAGACAACTGAGCAACTTTCACTCCCTCACTCACATAGTCAAAAGCTTTGGCATGGTCAATAAAGCAAAAGTAGATGTTTTCCTGGAACTCTCTTGCCATTTCCATGATCCAACAGATGAAAGAGATTTTAAATTATCACATATTTTCCAAGGGTTAATATTATATAAATTTGTAGTAGAAATGATTGTGTAAACCAATGCTACCATTAACCTAATGGCCTCAGACACTTTTTATTTTAAATGAAATTAAACTATTATTCATTACTTGTCTTCACATAATACCTTTAATCACCAAACTCTAAATTTTATTCATAACACCATCTATATATATATATTATATATATATAATATATATATATAGTGTATAGAATTATATGATATACTATATGTGTATATATATTATATACATACCAAGCATTACCTAAACTTGTTCAGTTGTAATTAGAGAGTAAACATAGTCCTCAAAGCTTTGGAGATTTTAAGAACATTGTCATGATAATAGTAAGATGGCTTTTTTGGTAAGCGGCCTGAGATGACCTCTAAAAATGGTTCATTATTCACTTAAACCAGAAAACCCCACCAAATCATGCATATCAAGAGTTCAAACCTTCGTGTTCATTTCAAGAACACTAATCAAACTGTCCTGACCATTAAGGATATGTGTATCCCAAAAGCCACGAAGTATCTGAAGTAGTAGTTGTTCGTAGTTTAGTTGCTAAGTCATATCAAACTCTTGCGACTCCATGGACTACAGCCTGTCAGTCTCCTCTGTCTATGGAATTTTCCAGCCAAGAATACCCGAGTGGGTTGCTATTTCCTTCTCCAGGGGATCTTTCCCACCCAGGGATTGAACCCAGGTCTCTTGCATTGCAGGCAATCTTCCATGTTGCAGGCAGATTCTTTACCAACTGAGGCACCAGGGAAGCCTTGTATTTGAAGGATGTCACCTTAAGGAAGCAATGTGTGCCATTCTGTTATTTCATTGGTGGAGTTGGTAGGTGTGCACAGACCAGAAAGTGGGGCTGAATGCAGGGTCGATGGTCCAAAAAAAGTGTTGAATTTTTACTGCACAAGTTCAAAAATGCAGAGAGCAATGCTGAACTTAAGGACGTAGATATAGATTCTCTGATCATTGAGCACGTCCAGAACAAAGCCCCTAAGATGTGGTGCAGGACTTAACAGAGTTTGTAGTCGACTCAACCCATACCTGAGCTCTCCTTGCCACACTGAGATGATCCTTAACTGAGTAAGAACAGATTGTTCCTAAACCAGAAGAGGAGGTTGCACAGAGCAAAAAGATATCCTAGAAGAAACAAAAACATATGGCCCTGAAATATATGTCACAAACAGTAAAAGTAAATAAAGTTAAAAAAATTAGTGAGATGGAGCAGATGCTATATTAAAATAAGATTTCTTGACACTTAAATATTTTATATGTTAGGTTACTTTTCCTTTCCCTGGGTGGCTCAGTGATAAAAATTCCACCTGCCAATACAGGAACTGCAGGAGATGCAGGTTTGATCCCTGGGTCAGGAAGATTCCTTGGAGAAGGAGATGGCAACCTGTTCCAGTATTCTTGCCTGGGAAATTACATGAACAGAGGAGCCTGGTGGGCTACAGTCCATAAGGTCCCAAAGAGTCACACATGACTTAGCAACTGAGCCTGTAAGTATGAATAATAAAAAAGCTAACAAAAGGTGTTTTATTCCTTCATTGTCATTGTGAAGTTGCTCAGTCATGTCCAACTCTTTACAATCTCATGGACTGTAGCCCACCAGGCCCTTCCATCCACGGAATTTTCCAAGTAAGAGCACTGGAGTGGGTTGCCATTTCCTTCTCCAGGGGATCTTCCTGACCCAGGNATCCCTCCCAGCATCAGTCTTTTCCAATGAGTCAACTCTTCGCATGAGGTGGCCAAAGTACTGGGGTTTCAGCTTTACCATCATTCCTTCCAAAGAACACCCAGGGCTGATCTCCTTTAGAATGGACTGGTTGGATCTCCTTGCAGTCCAAGGGACTCTCAAGCGTCTTTTGCAATACTTATCTCAGAATTGTCTTTATGTAAGAGAGAGTATTTTCCTCATCAAAACTTGGTAGCAACATATAATAGAAATTTCCAAGTAGAAAATTTTATGTCTTAAAATTGCTTACAACATTTTGACAGAATTTCTAATAAATGTAATTAATTAACCCAGTACCTCACCTCTGATTTAGGGCTCAGATGAATCAAACATTCTCGCCAGATTGACCAGATATTCAAAATGCATATATAGTCCCTTTCTTTTTAATAAATGGTCATAGACTTTGCTAGCAATAGTGGGTCCCACATCAACCCTTCTTCTGAGAATAATAAAATTTTTCAAATTTTATATATACATATGTATGCTTAGTCTCTCAATCATGTCCNTAGGGCTCAGATGAATCAAACATTCTCGCCAGATTGACCAGATATTCAAAATGCATATATAGTCCCTTTCTTTTTAATAAATGGTCATAGACTTTGCTAGCAATAGTGGGTCCCACATCAACCCTTCTTCTGAGAATAATAAAATTTTTCAAATTTTATATATACATATGTATGCTTAGTCTCTCAATCATGTCCAACTCCTTGTGAATCCATGGACTGTAGCCCACCAGGCTCTTCTGTCCTTGGAATTCTCCAGGCAAAAATGGAGAATGGGTTGCTATTCCTTTCTCCAGGGCATCTTCCTGACAGAGGGAGCAAACGTGGGTCTTCTGCATTGCTGGCAGATTCTCTACCATCTGAGCCACCAGGGATGAAGCTATGGCAGAAACCATCACAATATTNGTCCAACTCCTTGTGAATCCATGGACTGTAGCCCACCAGGCTCTTCTGTCCTTGGAATTCTCCAGGCAAAAATTCTGGAATGGGTTGCTATTCCTTTCTCCAGGGCATCTTCCTGACAGAGGGAGCAAACGTGGGTCTCCTGCATTGCTGGCAGATTCTCTACCATCTGAGCCACCAGGGATGAAGCTATGGCAGAAACCACCACAATATTATAAAGAAATTATCCTCTAATTAAAAAAAAGAAGAACAATAAAAATTACAAAAAAAAAAAAAAAGGAACTCAAGATAGGCATTCCCCAAGGAAAAATCTCTTATATTGCAGGTATAGAAAGCTATCTTGTTTATTCTTATTTACACTCCTCTCAAACCCAGAGGACACCCTTTCTCAGGGTTTATATGTCTAAACAACAATGATTTATAAATGAAAGGAAGAATTTTAGAAAGAAGAGATTTTGGCAGATAAAGAGTTTATGCTACAACCCTAATATAAACTGTCACTTCAAATATTTTTCTACTGTTTATTTGTCAAAAAAAAATTTTTACTATTTATTTTCAAGAATGTAAGCCTGATCAGCTTTCTTAGCTGTAAATTTGAACACTCAACCAGAGAGAAGAATGAAACCAGCTGGGGAGTTGCCCATATTCTCTGTTTTCTTGTTAGTATTACATTTCATACTGAGGGTTTATCAATACAAGAGATCTAGTTTCGATCCCTGGGTTGGGAAGATCCCCCAGAAAAGAGAATGGTTACCCACTCCAGCATTCTTGCCTGGAGAATTCCATGGACAGAGCCTGGAGGACTACAGTTCATGGGGTCACGAAGAGTTGGACATGACAGAGAGACTCATACTTTTTCTGTCTTATGATGGACATTGTTTGTGGATTATGAAGACTCTTTACTGCCACACTTTATTTCCATACCTCTAGATAATCACCAAAGTAAATATGTAATCTCTAAATATACAAAGTGCAGTGAAATAAATCATTTAGTTTAAAAAAAGTCCTATGAACCTCCTTCGTGCTCTAGTGGTTAGGAGTGTGTTTCAAACACAAGGGCATAGGTTTGATCCTTATTTGGAGAACTAGGATTTCACATGCCAAGTGGTATGACCAAAAAAAAATTTTTTAAGATAACATCCTTGCAATAATATTCTATCTTCTCTGTACTCTGACCCTTTTTTAGTCCTTAATATGGCTGAGGATTTCAAGAGTTCTAAAATTTCCTGTGAAAACTGAGCTGTTTACATTTCTTTTTAATTCATTTTGGAACTTAATTCTCCTACTCTGGGGCTTTTCAATTTTGATATACTTTTTCCATTGGCTCTTTCTGCATATTTTTGAATGGCTGAAAGAATAATTAATTTGGATAAAGGACTTCTTAACACTTGTTTTCTATATCAAATATACATAATTTAGTCATATATATAAATTCTGACACCATGCAATATGATCAATATAGTTAAGCTTAAGTATGGCAAAATGCTTATTTTAAAGATTCAAATGAGAGTCATGGACTTTAATTTTACTTACATGTACACTAAATATGGTCCTTACTTCAACATGAGTCAAGAAATAGTGAAAATGCCTAGAAAGAAAATTAGCATTCTAGGTCCTGTCAGAGATAATGGAAGCTGTATCAGAGAAACTATCCTTGAGAGACAAAAAGAAAGGGATTTGGTGAAGGTGCCAGCTCCAGACCTGTGTCCCAAATTGTGATGCTTATGTAAAGTAAGGCTATTTTGAGTTTTCTCTATTATTATAGTCAAGTAATTGTGACATAGTCTCTCCAGTAAAAAGCAGTTTTGAGTACAGTAAACCTATTTTACACATCAGCGCATTAAAGTGCATACCTCTATAAAATATGATTGTCATGGTTGTCATCATATCAGTGGGAAAGAGTGGAGCAAACCATAAAGGAGAGTTTACTGAGCATGTCACAAGGGGTGGGGGAAGGGGAAAACCTTTCCTACCACTGAAGGTATATCCTATAGTTACTTGTGATCACTTCATGGGACTTAACTTATACAATTCTGTTTGAAGCAAACAGATGAACCTCCCAAGAAGTCCCTACCATTCTGTGGCATATATCCTGATATCGACAGCTATTAGAGAGCTTTATCACCTGGGGACTCCTGAGCAACTGATGAAACAATGATTTATACATTTACTAACTCTCTTAAAAGGTAGAAATAGAATGTCCCTACAGTATATACTCACTGAAGTTTGTAATTTTAAAATCTAATTCCCTTTTCTTCTGAATCTCTTATCCCCAGCCCAACATTTATTTGAAGGAATGAGAGCTATATGAAACATTTGACATTAAAAAGATTCCCTTGTAATTTTCAGGTCATATGCATTGTCTTCTCTGTGCATTATGAATTTATTTCAAGTGGGTAAGGATACTTTGCATAATGAGGCAAAGCTTTTAAACGAGATAGTCTTGTGTATAAGGCATTGTTCTCTTTTTTGAAAGCTTAGCTCCATCTTAGTTACACAAAATGCAAGATTTAGAAGCATGTAAACCAATAATAGTTATTCAATCCAAGCTGTAAGGGTAACTTACTATGGGCACTGGAGGTTGAGATGGGATATTGTATTTGCATATATACAGTATATGGAAAGCTATTCTACCATTTTATGGAGCAGCAATCATATTTAGTTTAATGTCTTTTAAGTCCCATAAAAATGATATTAGGAAATTTTGCTATTTGGATGGTGAGCAATCAAAGCTGTGGTGTTAACTCATCATAACACTACTAGTTTGACTCTTCAGGCTTCATTAAATTGGGGATATAAATATGCCAGATCAACCAAATGAAATTAGAATGCTCCTATTTCGGGGTTTAGTGTAGACTGAATCAACTTGGTACCTGTTTTATATTTGTGGTTAGGTACTATACTTGCCTACCTGTGATTGCATGGCTGTTTCAAAAAGAATTAAGATGAATGTTTATCAGTAATTCTCAACTTTATACCATGACTCTCTTGAGTATCCTGTAAAATAGAAATCCCCAAATGATTTCTTTCATGGATTTTCTCATCTTTTCTTGTTGTTGTTTCCTTGTGCCTCTAACACAAGCCCAAAATGTGTTTTGTAGCTATTCCAAGTAATAGCATTTTCAAGCTAAACTGTGACTGCATTATGGGGAACTCAGAAATTTTCTAAGAAAAACAATAGGTCAAATAATCCAGTTCTTACCATCTATATTTTGTCAATGGAATATTTGGAGTTTGGAAGTCCTATCTCTGTCATTTCTCTTGGAAGTCTCTAACCAGTCCTCAAAATAAGGAAGAGAACACTACAATGAAGTTAAAAATACTCAAATAAAAGTAAATTTTTAATAGTTTTAATGAGTTTAAAAATACTTCTCAAATTTATAAAGATGGGAAATATTTCCACATATTCTGAGGTTAATATATAATTTTGGGCTTCCCTGGTGGCTCAGATGGTAAAGCATCTGCTTGCAATGTGGGAGAGACATGAGTTTGATTCCTAGGTTGGAAAGATCCCCTGGAGAAGGAAATGGCAATCCACTCCAGCACTCTTGCCTGGAAAATCCCATGGATGGAGGAGCCTGATAGGCTACAGTCCATGGGGTCGCAAAGAGTCGGACACGACTGAGCGACTTCACTCAATATATAATTTTAATTTTCTTTATTTTATGTAAGAAACTGATTTATTTAGAGAGAAACACACTATATAATGTGGACCATTGCTGAAGTGGCATGCCTTAATTTTCTATATTTACCTTTAACAGGGGAAAACAAAAGTCATTTTGAAATTATATTTCCTCTTTATTTTTAAAAACATTGTTTGAGATTTTTGTCTTATTTTGTCCTAAGAAAAATCTCTTAGAGGCAACCACAAGACTTATACATGACACCTAAATATTTAAAAATAAAGACATTAGGACTCTACTTGCTTGTTGTAGGCATCTGTGAAATAAAGTGAAGGATATAATTGAACATGAAATGTAAATCCTTATTCATTGCTAACAATGTTGAGTGAAATTCATGCAGCCCCTGAATCCAAAATGGAAATGCACACAACATTCAGTTCAGTTCAGTTGCTCAATCATGTCTGACTCTTTGCGACCCCATGAATCGCAGCATGCCAGGACTCCCTGTCCATCACCAACTCCAGGAGTTCACTCAGACTCACGCCCATCAAGTCCATGATGCCATCTAGCTATCTCATCCTCTGTCATCCCCTTCTCCTCCTGCTCCCAATCCCTCCCAGCATCAGTCTTTTCCAATGAGTCAACTTTTTTCATGAGGTGGCCAGAGTACTGGAGCTTCAGCTTTAGCATCACTCCTTCCAAAGAAATCCCAGGGCTGATCTCCTTCAGAATGGACTGGTTGGATCTCCTTGCAGTCCAAGGGACTCTCAAGAGTCTTCTCCAACACCACAGTTCAACAGCATCAATTTTTTGGTGCTCAGCCTTCTTCACAGGCCAACTCTCACATCCATACATGACCACTGGAAAAACCATAGCTTTGAATAGACAGACCTTAGTCAGCAAAGTAATGTCTCTGCTTTTGAATATGCTATCTAGGTTGGTCACAACATTAAGAATAAATAAATAAGTAAAGGTCACTAATGTCATAGTTATAATGCATACATTGTTTCATAGTATACACATGTTGTTTCATAGTAACAATGTTTTTATTGTTACATTTTGTTACATTATTGTTGCAATAAATGTTGCAGTAACATTTATTGCTATGTTTGTATTATAAATATACACTTGATCAATTTTATATTAAAAAATTAGGCAACCTAGAAAACTAGGTTTAAAAACTAGGTTTACTAAAGTAAATTATGCTTATGTTCTTAAAATATTTTCAAACATCTAATAATGCCAAATTTCAGTCAAAGGATACTGATTATACCATTGAATAATAGCAATTTTTAGAAATGTTTTGATTCTTTACAAATATTTTGAGTTCTTTTCCAGTAATTATAATTAAGAAAAATAGACATCAGATGAGGAAATAAATAGTCAAATGTTTCGGTAGAAAATCAACAGCAATTAAAAGTTATGAATAAAAATATATTAGCTTCATTCACTGAAAAATTTAGCAATTCCTGGATTATTTTAAATTATGACATAAGTTTTTCAGAATACAAAATTTATTTTCATTTTGCATAATTCAGATTAAGATTAGCTGTCAAATTGCTGCTTTAATTTTTAAACTAAAATTTATTTCAGTATAAATGATTCAAAGTTACATGCAATTACTGAGAATTAAAAATGAACAAACTACAGTAAATCAAGTTGGACTTTTTATCAGATTATTTCTGTTATAGTTAAGTAGAAGACATTCTAAAGAATATTACCACCTCTTTCTTCAGTGTATAGGAAGTTCAAAACCACATATGGTAGGAAATACAATTTAGTCTTATTTGCTTACTAGGATCATTTTCAGATGCTTTTCACAGCTCAGATCCATTATGTCCTGGAATGTCAATTGAAAGTTGTTTGCTTGGTTTCCAGTAGAGAGTTAGTTATTGTGTATCTGTCTGCACTATTCTCATTGTGAGTGACAATCATAGGCTATTTGGCTGAATACCACCCCTGTCATTGTTAGTGTTTGCTACTTGACTATTTTGTCTTTTTTTACTCTTTACAAGCTGATAGAAAAATCAAGTAATTCCTTTGAAGAAATACAAAGTTACTCAGCTTTCAAAACTGCCTGCTGTCATTTTTCTATAGTTAAGATCTTTACCTGAAGAACTGACTGTCTCACCCTGCCATCAGACCATAGTAATTAATCATTAAATAGTGATTGAGGCAGTGGACCTCAGAAAATATCTCCATATACTACCATATGCTGGAGCCAGCTGCAAGCCAGTACTTAGAAGAAGCCTCACAGAGGAGACAGCGTCTGGCAGTTTCCTGCTGTGAAGTCCAAGTACAGTGTGCTTCTAACTAAGGGCCAAAAGCAGAATGCTTGCTTGTGTCGACCTTCACTACCTGACACCATTTAAAAGATAAAATGTCAGTGTTAATGCACTGGAAGTTTAAACATTTAATCACATTCTAATGAGTACACCAGCATTTTTCACACTTCACCATTTTTTTTTCCATTTTGTTTCCATAACAACATTAACACATCACTTTAGCAACACATACCTATTCTTTACAAAAAAATAGAAAGGAAATTTAAAACTGATCCCTCACTAATAAACCAAATAAAGCAAATCTAAGACATTTAATTTGTTTTAAATTAAGAAATAACTGATGGGTGACAAAGATGTTGGCTTCAAATACTTAAAGGGCTAGTTGTATAGAAAACAAAGCAAAAATCTGTTATCCATTTCTGCACAAGCAGTTGATAGAACTTGTGAGTGCAAGTTATTAAAAGATATATTTGAACTCAATTTAATTATTTATTGACAATTAGAACTGTCTAATAATGTCACTGCCGCTGTCAAGAAGTAATGAGTTTCTTATCACATTTGGAGACTGAACATTTGATGAAAATGTAGTGAGAGTGTTATAAGAATCCCTTGAGAATGTGATTTAATAGATCACATGATCATATAAAAATTAAGTTTATAAGCTATGTTGACCAAATACTATATACCTATCATTACTTTAGATATTTTACAGACTTGCTCAATTTTAAAATACATCCAAAATTTAAAATATCAACCTTTCTTTCTTACCGAGTATAGAGGAATACTCATTTGCAATAGGAATTTTATTTTAGTTATTTTTTTATTTTTTTTTCTGAAATGAAAATGAAAAATTTGCCCTGCTTGCATTAGATACATTTTATATACTGCTTCTATTCTTACAAGTGTGTGTACCCGCTCAGTCATTAAGTTGTGTACGACCCATTGTGACGCCATGAACTGTAACCCATTAGGCTCCTCTATCCGCAGGATTCTCCAAGCAAGAATATGGTAGCAGGTTGCCATTTCCTCCTCCAGGGGCTCTTCCCAGCGCAGAGTTTGAACCCTTGTCTCTTGCACTGGCAGGTGGATTCTTTACCACTGAGCCACCTGAGAATCATTCTTACCACATGCAAATAGCAGTCATAGATTTTCTTTTGAGCACAGTCCATCAAAATTGATTGCCAAATTTACACCTGGAGAAAGTTTCTAGATAGGTTTTTGCTATAACTTTGGATAATATTTTTTTAAAAAAAGTAGAGCTAGAAATCGTAAGCTGGGAAAAGATATCAAAAATTGCATGATTCAGGGGCTTCCCTGCTGGCTCAGTGGTAAAGAATCCATCTGCCAGTGCAGGAGACATGGGTTCCATTCCTGATCTGGGAAGATCCCACAAGTCATGGAGCAACTAAGCCTGTGTGCCACAACTACTGTGCCTGTGCTGCAGAGTCTGAGAACCACAGCTGCTGAGCCATGTGCTGCAACTATTGAAGCCCGTGCACTCTAGAGCCCATGCTCCACAAGAGAAGCCAGGCAATGAGAAGCCTGTGCACCGCCACAGGAGAGAAGTCCCTGTTCACCACCACGAGAGAAAAGCCTGCACAGTGATGAACACTCAGCACAGCCCCAAATAAACATATATGTTTATTTAAGTTGCATGATTCAAACCCCCTGATTTGGGGTATTTTTATCTTCTTCCCATTACATAAATGAAACAACCCATAGAATGGTTAAATAATGGTCCCCAGGAGAGTGGATAGAATGTCTGAATATAGAGTTGAAATATTTGGGGGTAAGAAATTTCCCAGACTTCAGTTGATGAAATTTTCTTGCCAACTCTTTTAGATTCTGTAATGTAGAGGTCAAGCTTTATTTCTTTCAGTTATAAGAAGATATACAAAGATCTGGGATAAAGAGTATATATATATATATTTTTTTTAAAGGGAGTTTAATATGTTAAATCATAAAATATTCATTTGATTTCTTTTTCTTTCATCTAGAAATTGCTGCTGTTTCTTCTTTGTTTACTTGATACTGATACCAGAAATGTTTATATAATGAAAAACATATACATTAGTTTCCCTCATATGACATTGCTCTGCATTTAGAGGTACTTTTAATTAATATGTCTTTACTCTCATTTCAGGGCATAATTCCTTCAAGTAAGAAATGAAGTATTTAGCTGAGATATTTGAAGTTACTTTTGACTTGCTAAAATTTGGTCATCTTCCTTTCTATTGAATTTAAGAATGATTCACAAATGGAAATTATCTGGTAAGGTGTCAGTACAAGCTTTAGTCAGTTAAAGGTTCTAGTCATGATGACCATTAATATATATTTTCCTTTTCTCAAGAATTTAAATATGTTAATTCCTTATGCATAAGTTTAGATCTTTACTCCATTCAAGATAATAATTCTCTTCCTCTTACCTTCACTTTTTAAAATAACAGTTTCTTACCTGAGGACTAGGGCTTCCCTGGTAGCTCACCTGGTAGAGAATCTGCCTGTGATGCAGGAGACCCTGGTTCCATCCCTGGGTCAGGAAGGTCCCTTGGAGAGGGGATAAAGCTACCCACTCCAGTTTTCTTGGGCTTCCCTGGTGGCTCAGATGGTAAAGAATCCACCTGCAATGAAAGAGACGTGGTTCAATCCCTGGGTTGGGAAGATACCCTGGGGAAGGCAATTGTCCAGATATTCTTACCTGGAGAATTCCATGGACAGAGGAGCCTGGCAGCCTGCAGTCCATGGGGTCCCAAAGAGTTGGACATGACTGAGTGACTTTCACTTTCACCTGTGGACTAAAGTTAGTTTGCTAATTACTGATGTCTGGCTTTACTATTGGGTCGGCCAAAATGTTCATTTCGTTTTTCCATAACATCTTATGTAAAAACCCAGACCAATTTTTTGGCCAGCCCAATGTATAGCTTCTAGGCCTCTCTTGTTGGGCAGTTGTCTCTAGTTTCCTCATTATTTTTCCTTCAAAATTCAATTGTTTTTTTGGTCCAACATCAAAAAACAAAAATAATTAAGGGATGCTTCTAAAGGCTTAAGTTTCCTGGTGCATAATTAATTGTCTTTATACTTTTCACAGTTTAATTCAGTTTGATATTTCACTTTTATGCATCAAATTTTGGGTTACTCTTTTGGGTCATATAACCTTGAAATATGAATATTTTGACAGAGCTTATTGAAAAAATATCTTCTAAACTAATGGTAAGCACTAATCTATTTTTTTTTCCAGAGGTCGAGAATATGTATAGTAAAATTACTTGATTTAAGAAGGAAACATCTGTTTATTTTTGCCATTCTAAACAAAATTTCCTTGAAGTTAGCATTGTCAGTAGCAGCAAGTCTCCTTTTAAAATTGCTTTTGCTGTTTATTTATAACATTTAGTTGAAATTATACATGGATACATAGCTAAAAGGACAAAAACAAAAAGCAAAATTGTAGAGGATCTCTTTTAGAAAATGCAGTTTGAACAAAATTGGGCAAATTTGGAAAACCATATATTAATGCTTTGAATGAGGCATCATAGGAGGGAAAAAGAAAAAGAAGAAAATGACATCTTGTTTCTGTATTGGCTCTTTTGGCAAACTCTTGAAATAATTATGGAAATTGTATCTTTTATAAACGTTGACTAAGACATATGTCCTAAAGTGGGCTTATGCCACTAATGGACACAGAGAAATCCAAGCCCTTTCTGTCTCATAAATCCAAATAAATATCAGAAAAAAAATTTAAATTCCAACAGAATGAAATGAAGCTACTGTACATCTATCTAACTTAATTTTATGTGAAGATTTCTTTTTTTTTTTTTTTTTGGGGGGAAAACATCATATGTCTTTCTCAGTATAAAAGTGAAGTGGTCAAAATCACTTTTAATTAAGCTCTTTCTCAGTTCACTAAGGAATACTGAGAGAATGCCAAATGATATTAATGTACTCCATTATGACTTTGACTATATTTTACAACTTGAAAAATTTTCATTTTTATGGTGCCATCAGCCTGCTACTTAATAGAAAATGTTTTATTGACATTTATGTTCTTTACCTAATGATGTGTATTTAAATGATGGCTGCCATCTTCATTAGAAGTGACTGTTGAAAGAGTAGTAAGAGAATAGAGAAAACTGGTTTCATTCTAATTGTGCAAACTGAGAACATAACCCTGGGCTGAACAGTTTACCAATTTGGCTACAGAGTTTAATTAAAAATACCATCATGCTCCAACACTGTATGATTGTTTTAATTGTGAATTATTATTTTTAAAACTCTCCATATTGTCTATTTGTTCTTAAAAATAAATATACTAATTAATTATTTAAAATTTCTTTTTGTTAAAAAAAATCCAAATTCCTTAATATTGTCAATGATCAGGCCTGGGATAGTAGCAGTCATCTAAAAGATAAAATCCACCAATATGCCAGTATTGATGAGCATATGTGAGTGGAGGTAATTTAGACTTTTATTTGCTATTTACATAAATCCTCATTCTTCAAACAATTGCTTAATTATGTTATATTTATCATTGATTTAGTTAATTTTTATTAGAATTAATTATAGTTCATTTCAATCATTATTTGATTTCCTTTTAACTTACAATTCCCTTTTTTTCCATTTAAAGATTGTTCAGAATCATATTCTTAAATAAAAATTTGTCAGTGAAGCTTTCATTATTCAGAATAAAAAACCTGAAGAACAAATTTATTTTAACATAATCCAAATACATAGTATAGCTTAGCTCATTTTTTAATGAAGTATAATCATCCATTTCACTGAAAATACAAACTTGGACATTTGTAATATATTAAATGATAAACAAGTAATATTTAGTTCTAAACACTAACCATTTATGTATATTCTATTTCATTTTGTTGAGGAATTTTATCAGTCTTCCAACATAATTCTAAACGGGAATTTGTATTATTTCTTCAAATACAGTTATGACTTTATTATTCATTTCTGGACTATGTATATATATAATGGACATATGTATTTATAATATGTAATATAATTGCTGCCTAATTAACACAGTTTTTTGTAATGATTTGTTTTAATTCCTATTGTAGGCAACTTCCAAGATGGCCATGATGGTTCTTGTCTCTTGTGTAGGTGGTTATTCTTGCATAATAAGATGAATATAAAGCAACTGATGTGTTTGACTTCCTAGGCTAGTTCATAAAAGCCAATAGAGCATCAGCACTGTTTTCTTCAATTACTCGCTATGGGAAAAAGCAACTGTCATGCCATGTCAAGCAGCCCAGTAGCAAGGTCTAGATGGAAAGGAAGTAAAACTCCCAGTCACCAGACATCACTCCCTTTCCATGTGAGTGGATCCTCTCAGTCACTCTAGTGGGTCCTCTCAGTCACTCTGACCATGAGTTTACAGGACACCCTGAGTCAGATCCTCCTAGTGTAGCTACCATTGACTTCCAGACAGACAAAACCCTTGAGATGTAATACATGAATAGTGTTACTTTAAGCCATTACATTTTTGGAAACAGTTGCTAAACAGTCATTTGTTGTGGTTCAGTCGCTTAGTCACGTCCAACTCTATGTGACCCCAGGGACTGCAGCATGCCAGGCTTCCCTATCCTTAACCATCTCCTGGAGTTTGCTCAAACTCATGTCCATTGAGTATATGATGCCATCCACCATCTCATCCTCTGTTGTCCCCTTCTCCTTCTGCCTTCAAACTTACCCAGCATCAGGGTCTTAGCAGTCATAGGCAATTAATATAAAATTTTCACATCCTATAGGAAATTTTTTGACTATTTGGGCTGTGATTTCTCCCTACCCCCACATCTATATTGCAGATACTTAGCACAATGCTTGTCACAGTTGGCTGATTATGAATTAGTGAACTTATGTGATCCTCCGCTGATGTCATAAGTTCAGAAAGAGCTTAAAAGGCTTGAACATTTGTTATTCAAATATTGTGAGGAAGAAGAGATCAACATCAACTTGGTCAAAGAAACAAACTATCATTTTAGGCAAATATAATATTAAATAATTTGATCCATCAGGGCAATTCATCTAGTTACTCTGAATGAAAATCTGCTAATTTATCTCAACAATCTAGCCATAGAAATGTTTATTCAAAATTAAACATTTTCAAAGAATCATCTGGGCTCCCCAGGTGGCTCAGTAGTGAAGAATCCACCTGCCAAGCAGGAGACATGGGTTGGATCCCTGGGTCAGGAAGATTCCCTGGAGAAGGAAATGGCAATTCACTCCAGTATTGTTGCCTGGGAAATCCCATGGACAGAGGAGACTGGTGGGCTAGTCCATGAGGTCACAGAGTTGGAAATGACTTATTGGCTAAACAATAAGAATCATCTGAAATCTGTAGATGGTCAAGGATCTTATATTGTAATACCTGTATTTCTACTTTTCCAGGCTCATATGTTTTTCCTATATTCTATGACATAATAGTTTTGTATCTCAACTTTCCAGGTGCAGTGACAGAAACAAAGTCTTCCTCATCCATGAAAAAAAGCAAAAACTACAACAACAAGTTTTGCTAAGATCACTTTAGTTCTGCCTAATGTGATACTTCAATATGTAAAATGGAATCCTACCTAGCCTTTGGTCTCAGAACTAAGATTTGGATTAATTCTGTCCAGCTNCTCAACTTTCCAGGTGCAGTGACAGAAACAAAGTCTTCCTCATCCATGAAAAAAAGCAAAAACTACAACAACAAGTTTTGCTAAGATCACTTTAGTTCTGCCTAATGTGATACTTCAATATGTAAAATGGAATCCTACCTAGCCTTTGGTCTCAGAACTAAGATTTGGATTAATTCTGTCCAGCTGTCATCTCTTTTTATGCATCATTAGCTTCTCAGAAAACTGGATCAGATTAATTTCACTTACCAAAAACACCTTTTCATTAATTATACCTTCTTTTTTAAGAATACTTTCTTATCTTTTATTGAGAAATGACATAAGAATTGTCATATGTGGAATGCTTCCATTTTATAAATTATTTTTGGATAGAGAGTTTTGCTGAGTTATCTCAAATGATCAGAATAGATTCTAAAAGTTAAGGCATTAGGGATTGAAGAAAAGACAAAGTAAAGATTTCTCTAGGTTTAGATTGAAACAAGATTTTTTTAAAAAGGATATGAACAAGGGCCAGTATTAGACTTAGAATCTGAACATTAGTATAAGAATTTTTGAAAAGAATTATTAATAAACTAGTGAAAATTAATTTGGATTTATTATCACAATGCTTAACATATCACATTTTTATTCTTTAAATAAAAAATCTTTAATATTGCTTAACTCTGAAGAGATAATTTTTATTGTCATTCTAAGTGCTCACGTTATAAAGTGATTTTAAGTATATTTAGAAGGAGACTCCTAAACTTCAACGAACTCTAGCAATGTGTGTCACTCTATTAATACTCTAGCAAAAACATGTCCAAGGAGGGCATGGCAACCCATTCCAGTATTCTTGCCTGGAGAATCCCATGGACAGAGGAGCTTGGTGGGCTACAATCCATAGCATCACACAGAGTTGGAGGAGCCTGAGGGTTACAGTCTATGGGGTCAGAAAAAGTCAGACACAACTGAAATGATTTAGCCTTGAAGAACACGTCCAGATTAAGCTAAGCATCAGTTCAGTTCAGTTGCTCAGTTGCATCCGACCCTTTGCGACCCTATGAATCGCAGCATGCCAGTCCTCCCTGTCCATCACCAACCCCCGGAGTTTACCCATCGAGTCAGTGGTGCCATCCAGCCATCTCATCCTCTGTCGTTCCCTTCTCTTCCTGCCCCAATCCCTCCCAGCATCAGGTTCTTTTCCAATGAGTCAGCTCTTCGTATGAGGTGCCAAAGTATTGGAGTTTCAGCCTCAGCATTAGTCCTTGCAATGAACACCCAGGACTGGTCTCCTTTAGGATGGACTGGTTGGATCTCCTTGCAGTCCAAGGGACTTGCAAGAGTCTTCTCCAACCCACAGTTCAAAAGCATCAATTCTTCGACACTCAGCTTTCTTCACATAAGACTTACATAATCAATGCTCTAGCATGGACAAGCTTGTTTCAGTCAACTTTACATAAATATAACATTGATTTGCAGATTTACTAATTATAGTTTCTCATTTTGAACATGTCTGAGGCCATTTTTACAAATTAAATTTGGTCCATTTGATACCAAAATTTGATTATTTCATGGTCAATATAAATAGCAATAAAGTAATGGTTTTTGTGAAGGAGCAATCTTCCTAATACCTGTAAAGAAGAAAAAACCATGAGGGCAATGAGTTAAAAGCAATATGACTTACCAGTTCATTTTATCGACTAGAGAAGTAGTTGTGGTCATGGCCAACAAGAGAACAAAAAAGAAATCAAAGTAAGATATGCTGAGCAAAAAAAACATTTTCTTAAAAAGTAGAGAAACTAAGAATATGATCTATATTGGGGATATTTCTTAACTTACCCTAAAATCAGATATTAGCCTTGCTCGTTTCAAAGATATCATTTTCTTCTTGATCTTTTCTCAGTCACTATAAAGAATGATAAATTGTAAGAATGACAAATTATCTGAAAGATTTTGTTCACAATTAAATGTGAATTAAATTCTTCCTTTTGATCTTTTATTGATCTGGTGATATACAAACTCATCAATGACCAACTCAGCAGATTAAAGAATTAACCCTTGTCTCTAAAACAATGTCTCAACCAAGTTGTTTTTTTTTTTCAATTAAGGAAAAATAATCTTTTTTGTTCGTTCCATGGGCTGTGGTCCATGCGATCACAAATAATCAGATAGGACTTTGCAAGTGAGCACACACATCATTAATGATAGAATATTGGCAATGCTAATAATTTTTAGAATGGCTAACACTGGTACAAAAAAATAAACAAGAGATGAAAAGTGTTGGCAAGGATTTGGAGCGGTTAGAACCCTTATGCACTGTTGGTGATAATGCACAATGTTGTAGACAGTATGGGAAACAATGTTTCAGTTTGTCAACATATTTAAAATAAAGATTATCATATGATCTGGCCATCTTGCTTCCAGCTCTATATTTTAAAGAATTAAAATCAGGATCTCAAAGAGATGTATGAATTACCATGTTCATTGCAGCACTATTCACAGTAGACGAGGTATGGAAAAAACCTTAACTGTATATTGATAGATTAACTGATAAAGAAAATGCTGTTTATAATATCTGGACTTCCCTGGTGGCTCAGCAATCAAGAATCACCTCCAATGCAGGAGATGCCGGTTCAATCCTAGGGTCAGGAAGATCCCTTGGAGTAGGAAATGGCAAGCTACTTCAGTATTCTTGCCTGGAAAGTTGTGTGGACAGAAGATCTTGGTGGGCTACAGTCCATGGGTTGAAAAGAGTCAGACACGACTCAGCACAGCTCGGCAACAACAAAAAAGAAAATCATGCCATATGTGACAACATGGATAAACCTGGAAGACATTATGCTGAAAGAAACATCAGCTAACAGAAGGACTGATGCCAAGTCAAGCCATAAGAGGTATCATAGTCAGACTCATAGAAACAGACAATGTTGATCATCAGGGGCTGCGGGGAGAAGGACTTGGTGAGTTGCTGTTCACAGGCTGTCTGGTTTCAGTTATGCCAGATGAATGAGTTCCAGAGCTCTGTTGTTCATCATTGTACCTATAGCTTATAAGACTGTACAAGACAGCACTTAAATTTATTAAAAGGGTAGACCTCATGTTACGTGTTCTTACCATGATAAAATATAAAAATAAATTAATATAAAAAGGGATGAAAGGCAACATAGATAGGAGGGAGAGGCTTAGGCATGAAGAAGTGAAAACGTGTGACATGCGAAGTAGTAGTAGTAGTTGCTTATGGTGAAAGCCTGGGTTGTAAGGTGCAAGTACAACACCAGAGTAGCAAAGAAAGACCACAAAGGTTTCCAGTGAAGCAATTAAATATTTTTTCACTAACATCAAATGTAACTTTNGCCAATGCAGGAAATGCCGGTTCAATCCTAGGGTCAGGAAGATCCCTTGGAGTAGGAAATGGCAAGCTACTTCAGTATTCTTGCCTGGAAAGTTGTGTGGACAGAGGATCTTGGTGGGCTACAATCCATGGGTTGAAAAGAGTCAGACACGACTCAGCACAGCTCAGCAACAACAAAAAAGAAAATCATGCCATATGTGACAACATGGATAAACCTGGAAGACATTATGCTGAAAGAAACAGCAGCTAACAGAAGGACTGATGCCAAGTCAAGCCATAAGAGGTATCATAGTCAGACTCATAGAAACAGACAATGTTGATCATCAGGGGCTGCGGGGAGAAGGACTTGGTGAGTTGCTGTTCACAGGCTGTCTGGTTTCAGTTATGCCAGATGAATGAGTTCCAGAGCTCTGTTGTTCATCATTGTACCTATAGCTTATAAGACTGTACAGGACAGCACTTAAATTTATTAAAAGGGTAGACCTCATGTTACGTGTTCTTACCATGATAAAATATAAAAATAAATTAATATAAAAAGAGATGAAAGGCAACATAGATAGGAGGGAGAGGCTTAGGCATGAAGAAGTGAAAACGTGTGACATGCGAAGTAGTAGTAGTAGTTGCTTATGGTGAAAGCCTGGGTTGTAAGGTGCAAGTACAACACCAGAGTAGCAAAGAAAGACCACAAAGGTTTCCAGTGAAGCAATTAAATATTTTTTCACTAACATCAAATGTAACTTTCTGGGATTCAAGTTCTTGGAGGGAGATTTTGTTTGAAAGATTCTCAGTGCTCAGAATACAGACCTGTTCAGTTCAGTTCAGTTGCTCAGTTGTGTCTGACTATTTGTGATCCCATGAACCACAGAAAGCCAGGCCTCCCTGTCCATCACCAACTCCCGGAGTCCACCCAAACCCATGTTCATTGTGTCAGTGATGCCATCCAACCATCTCATCCTCCATCGTCCCCTTGTTCTCCTGCCCTCAATCTTTCCCAGCACCAGGGTTTTTTCAAATGAGCCAGCTCTTTGCATCAGGTGACCAAATAATTAGAGTTTTAGCTTCAAAATCAGTAGGTAATGGTTATTCAGTAAAGCTTGAGTTCATATCTGAATGCAAAGATTAATGGACAAATACACACACACACTCTCTCAAACAAATATATATGTAAAGAGAGATAGAAATGAAACTCCATAACTCTTTCTGTAGATAACTTTAAAAACTCTTAGAGTATAAGAAGGATGGATCCATTTTTGAAAGAGAGCAGGGTAAAAGAGAAATCTTATTAGTGAGTATATGTGAAAACTATATAAGCAGTGTATCATTTTTACTAGGAAAAAATTTTAAATATATTGTTCTGGGTGTGTGTTAGTCACTCTGAAATCCCATGGACTGCAGCCCACCAGGCTCCTCTGCCCATGGGATTCTCCAGGCAAGAATACTGGAGTGGCTTGCCATTTCCTCCTCCAGGGGATCTTCCTGACCCAGGAATCGAACCTGGGTCTCCTGCACTGCGAACAGATTCTTTACTGTCTGAGCCAGAAGGGAAGCCTTTATTGATTTGAAGGCATACAGAAAGCTATAAGGGAACTAAAAATACTGACAATGCTAAAGGAACCATTGAATAACCCTTCTGCTAAAATTGCTGCTGCTGATTTGTGAATTGAGCTGCTGTATTCAAGTAGGATTTGAGTTTTTCTTACTGTCTGCACTCTGCTGAAGGCATAGAGTGCCAATGGAGAATTAATCATATGTCCTGATACATAACATTGAAACTTTTATTTTTTAATTAAAACTCAAGTAGCTAAAAGTGGATACAGTAGACAGTTGGACAGCTTATTTGGCAGAGAAGCTATGTTTGAGGGAACAAAAGAGAGAAACAATTTCCTTACATGACTGCTTTGGATCTCTGTTCTCTCAGCCCTTCTTGGTGCATGAAGTGAAACTTTACCCCAAATGCATAGTTTGGAAACAAAACAAAAAAATAGCTTTTTGTTGTTGTTGTTGAAGGGTACAATGGAAACCGCATAAATCAACCTTCCCTGTTTGGACGACTTTGATAATTTGCATTCGTCTGTTTAAAGAGAGATGTCTTTGGAGACTTCCTATTTTTACATGAAAATTACCCTCAGCATCTCCCAGTCTCTTTTGTTCACTAAAATTAGATTTGCTCACTTATACAACTCAGAAGGAAGCTACATGCTATTTACATATGCCCTTTTCTCTCCTACCTCCATATATATATGTATATATATGTATGTATATATGGACTGCACCCCCCAACCCCCTTCCAGAGAAATGGACATGCTCTAGCGATTCATGAAGTACACTCTTGTGGGTGAAAGGCCACCTCTCTATTANATGTCTGGATGGCATCACTGACTTGATGAATGTGAGTTTGAGTGAACTCCAGGAGTTGGTGATGGACAGGGAGGCCTGGCGTGCTGCGATTCATGGGATGGTAAAGAGTCAGACACAACTGAGTGACTGAACTGAACTGGGCAAGTCTGGGAAAGAAGTTGAAATGGATTCTTCTACTTGCAAAATTGCTACCAAAACTAAGGATCCAGATTTTCAGTCATATAAGATTTTTTTCAGAGTGAAGGACCATTAGAAACCAACAGTGAGAAAACATCATATCTATCATTCTGAATGTGTCTACATTGGTTGAGACTATTCAAATAGTGCCTGATTTTATTTATGATATTGAATAATTACAGTAATGATGTGAAAAGCAATTAAATCTATTTCAGAGACTACCTTGAATTAGACAAGGAAAAACATGGTAATGGAACTTAGAAGTGAAAGTGAAAATAAATATGTTACATCATTAAGTATTCGCAGATAAACTTTAACATTTTGTAGTAAAAATATATGATACTCTCTTTATGCTAAATTCAAATTATGTAAGCCAACTTTCTATTGTTCCAAGCTTTTAAATTTTAAATTATCTGATTGTGTTGTATTTTGCTGAAGGTATACTATTGTCAGTGACCCATATGACATCACTCCACAGAATCATTTTGATCTCCTGCTAGAAAGTTGCTCTTTGCTGTCATAAAGAATGTTAAATGAGTTTATTTTTCCTTATTTAAATATTTGATGCATTTTTATTTTATCAGACTCTTTTACCTCTGAAGCAGAGACTGCTGCTGCTAAGGCGCTTCAGTCATGTCCGACTCTATGCAACCCCATAGACGGAAGCCCACCAGATGCCTCCCCCGCCCAATCCCTGGGATTCTCCAGGCAAGAACACTGGAGTGGGTTGCCATTTCATTCTCCAATGCATGAAAGTGAAAATTCTTAATTTATTAACCCACTCATTAACTACAATTTTCCTATACTCTATAGTGTCAGATAGTTAAACTAGATAATAAACCATAAATAATGCCTTCATGTCACTCCATCTATTTAACCCAGCTATCTTTGACCTGAAAAGGAATCAATTATGTTCTAAATGCTCGAAAACTTGAACTAACAACTAATAGTTAAAAACATTGTTTTTGTAACATGATATTCAAATTGATTATTTTTCAAATGAGGCATGAAATGCCCTATGTCAAATTAAATTTTTAAAATGAATGACATCATTTGCTTGATAATGACCTATCCTATGCCAAAGTTTGTGTGCAATACAACTAGCTGCTATTTTAGGATATGTAAAATTTGGAATGAGGAAGGTATGTCAAAATGCAAGTCTTACAAGGAAAGTACATTTATTTCTGCCTACAGGCTGTGATTCTTTTTCAATAAAGAATGTTTGAACAACTTCCACTGGTAGCGTGCTGTTGCTCTCTGTTCAAGGATTAATTAAAACATGTTCCAATAAAAACCTCCAGCATGAATACATGGAACCAGAGCATGTTCTGTGTGCTGCACCTTCTTGTGTGATAAGCTATACTTTCCTTCAATGGATACACATTGCTTTCGTTTTTAGAACTATTAAGCTGGGATAATTATGGAACAATCTAGGCAATGTTCAATAGCCCATGCAGATGCCTGACAGGGCATGTTGTCTCTTAATTAGGAAGTTGAATGCCTAACGCTTGTATATTAACTGAAATAATTGAATAGATGCTTTACATTTCTTTCACTTTCACTGACATCAAAGCCAGACTAGCTGGAATCATGTGTTTCAAACAGAAGAAACTATAGTTTTCTATGTTACATAAGAACAAAGGATATTGTTGAATATTATATTTAGCAGATATTGTCTTAATAGTTTTGCTTACATATTTTAGCCAAATATTCACTGTGGTATTTTACAGGTTCTGATATAGCCTGTATCACCTTCTACTGCTACTGGAAATTGAAGTTAGATGTTTCACTTTTTTTTTTTTACGTATCTGTTCTAATTAGGTTGTGTAAACATTAAATTTGTGTGAGAAGTATGTCGCTGATATAGTATAAACATCCGTATTGCTTATATTTCAAATGCTTGATAACTTAGCGTTTATTCACAACTATTAATACAAAAGCTGTTTTTAAACATAGCAAATTGCTCTCTATTAGGAATACACATAATGACCTATTTCCATAAACATTTTTCATAAGAGATATCTTGATGTGAAAAACCCTGCAGACATTTTATGGAAATTAGACAATATTGTGCAGGAGTACATCAGAGCCATATTGTTTTTGCTTAATATTCTGAGAGGTGGATTATTTTTGCTTGATATATAATGCAAATAAAGGACCCTACGTAGAGGTGAATATGAGCCTTTGTATGTTTCAATATATTTCTCCCTTTATTTTGCTCATGTACCCGGTTTATTTCTAAGATTTTATGCATAAAACAAAAAAGATATTATTTAGGAACTATGTGCTAGATGCACTCTCAAATGCACAATCAGATTAATGTTGATTATAAACAATAAAAATTGCCTTCATGAGCCCAGAGAGTCTTAACAGGTATGAGTTTTGGTAAAAAGAAAAAAAAAAAAGAATATTTAGCCATCCAAATGGCCTATATTATTTAACTCAATTTTTTTAGGAAAAAATATAAATTTTGTCTTACACTGGAGAGTTGTGGGATTTAGAAATGTTTAATGTGAGACAAAGATATGCATATCAGCTTTTCTTCTAAATAATATGAATTATTTCACATTAGATTAATGTGATAGTCATGCGGAAGCATAGGGAGTAGAAGCTGTGTAGAAAAACAAAGCTATAATTCAGGAGAAGATGAACTCTCCTTGTAAGAAAAGAGTTGAGCATCATAAACTATTCTAATTTTGTGTTATAATTCAGAAATCCTGACACTCTTTCCATTTTTAAGCAGCCATTCAGCATCTCCTATTTTTTGCAGTTTATTTTGCCATTTTAAAATCAGAAAACCCATATGAATATATTAGGTTGCCTTAAATAATATATCAACTCTTCTCTTGTCTTTTTTGTAAGAATATATATAATAAATAAATAATAAACGTACCACCCCATGTTTGATAGGAAAAGATATATATCATAATGAAAAGATAAGAGCAATATTATTAATAGAACAGGAAATGCTCAATACCCAATAGTCATTCCTTCTAAATAACAACAACAACAACAAATTGAGTCACATTAATGTATTCAACAAAGCCTTGGTGACATATCAGATGCCATCTGTCATTACATGCTTATTATGTTGTTGGAATAGAATTATAAGGTTTTGCTGACAATTGCTACAGAACATAGTATGTCACATTCTTCTCTTTTTGTTTGGGGGGGAGTAGGCTGTATTTCATTTCCACTTAGTCTACAGACAGCCTAAAGAAAAAATATATATATATGAATCATACTAAAATTGAACTAAGAAATCACATTCTGTGACTCCTTAGATATATAACTAGAAACATTCCCCTCTTTGAGCCCTTGTTCCTTTCACTATCTTCTTTTTGATGGATATAATTTTATTTATATAAATTTAGCAAAATATATTTTTAATTCAAAATGTCCTTTGTTTCCAAGCAATAAATCCTTTTGGAATGGAAATTTACAGAAAGAATTATTTACAGGAATCAACTATAATTACATATAATTCATGCTGCAGCTGCTTGTAATTGTAGTTTTCCCCAGGACCTTTCCCTACTTATAATCACCCGAGAATTGCTTCTTTCTAAATGGTTAATCGGAATAATAATTTTTCTATAACTAGATGCAATGGTATTAAACAATTAGTGAGACACTTTCTTCCCTATAATCAGGTGGAAAAAATTTTGATTTGACAGAAAAAGTTTGATGAACACACACTATGTGTAGGAAACTGGCCAAGGTGATGCAAGTCAAGATGCAAGATATTTGGAAATGATACTCTCTATCTGAGAAAAATTTTTAAGTCTTGCCTAAAGATCAAAAACATAATCATACATAAAACAGTGTGAAAATACTTGTAATAGATAACATTGAAGAAGAACAAAATACAGAATGTTCTTATTTTCCTATGTACAAGACCCATTCTTTCATAAAAAGGTAAAAGTTTAAAATGTCTTCAAATAAACTTCCTTTTTAAAAGACTAATGTAATGCTAGCTCATTGCTGTGTATACTTATATTGTTGGAGTTCCAAAGACCGTGTAATCCCGTGAAAATATATGAAGTTTGGAATTAATCAGAATGAAACTCACATTATAGCACTGACACTTCATGATTAAATGAACTACTTATTTGAGGCAAATTATTTACACTTTATCAGGTGTCCCCTAATTTAAAAAGATAACTATCTATCTCTTAATTATTAAAAAGATTAATTCAGACACTGTACATGAAAGCCCAACTTATAGCACATCCAGGAATAATAGGAGATTGCAATGGCAGAATCCTATAAGAGGCACTGTGGATAGTGCTTTGTTGTCTTTTAAGCACTAGAATCTTTTATTATAGTAATAATCATAGGATTAATATTCCCTGTTTATATGCAATACCTAGAGGTGCCTTTCATTCAGGAATTCATGAAGAAAACAAAAGTATTTCCTGAGAGCAACTGAATGCATATTATACATTAAAATTTATGTACATTCTAACATGTACACAGACACATACATATTTGCTTCTATATAACAAACATAAAAGATTATTCAAAGATGTTTAGTTCCTCCATCTTTAGAAAAATAATGATATCCTTTAGAACTTGTTCAGTCTAAGCGATCTTATGTGTGTCTGTTAGAGAATTCTTATAGTTTCTGAATATACTTGAAGTACGGACTCTCTGAGTTGAGACTCTCAAAACGGTATGCCTCTTGATGTTCATGTCCTATGTAATTCCCATCTTTTTGTTTATGGCTTTGCCTTATGACTCATTTTGAACAATAGAGTCCAATGAAGTGAATGCATGAGACTTCCAAGAATAGGTCATTTAAAAAGCCTCATAGTTTCCTCCAGGGTCTCAAGAAAACCTTGTTCTTTGAGTGGCTGGACAACTACTTAAGGGACCCAACTACCTTGGGACAAATACCGATACCCCCGATGTGGCCTTAATTGTCAAAGAGAGATTTTCGTACCTGCTATGTGACTGGATAGATTTATGAAAATTCTGGCTTTCCCAGCAATTGCTAGAAGGTTCTGACATTCTCTGGTGGCTCAGACGGTAAAGCGTCTGTCTACAATGCGGGAGATCCAGGTTCGATCCCTGGGTTGGGAAGATCCCCTGGAGAAGGAAATGGCAGGACTATTGCCTGGAAAATCCCACGGACAGAGGAGCCTGGTAGGCTATAGCCCATGGGGTCACAAAGAGTCGGACACGACTGAGCGACCTCACTTTTCTGACATCCATATCTCATGGGCAGCAGAGTTTTTTTCTCATGACCCTTATGTTGACAAATGAGAGACAGGAAACTGTAAAAACAGGGGATAAACTGCTTTCTCTTCTTTCCTCTTGATGGGATATTCCAAGATGCTCCAGTTTCACATGGTCTCCAGGAATACATCCCAAGAAACTCAGAAACTGTGTTTATGGAGAATGGATGGCTCACTCAGTAATAAACCTTGCATCATTCCGCTTGCCTACTCCTGTTTTCTCACTTCTGTTTTATACTCACTGTTATCTGTCTGATTGTCCCTTCCAATAAAACAGTAATAGTAAAGCTTTCAGAGCTTCCCCAGTGGCTCAAGAGGCAAAGAATCCACCTGCAGTGCAGGAGAGGTAAGAGACACTTGTTCAATCCCTGGGTTGGGAAGAATCCCTGGAGGAGGAAATGGCAACTCACTCCAGTATTCTTGCCTAGGAAATCCCATGAATAAAGGAACCTGACAGGCTATAGTCCATGGGGTTGCAAAGAGTCAGACACGACTGAGCATTCAAGCAAAATATATTAAAAAAAAAAAAAAATAGGGCAAGCTTTGGCCACAGCCTCCATTTTCTAGAGAACCTAGATATGATCGCCAGAAAAGGGACATTATAAAGTACTTAAACTGACCTGTGCAAGGATAGATTAGAGTACAATAGACTGAAATCTTATACTTTAGTGACTTTAAAATTTTATTTTGAAAGTTTTGCATTTCCCAAAATATTTTGGAAGTTTAACATTTTCTAAGCTTAAATGTTTTAGCTTGACTTTTTAGTAGCCACCAGGTCCCTGTTCTGCCATGTGAATAAAATTGTGGTCCACTCTGGGTTCGATTTGAGATACAAGAGGCACAATACTTTTTGTTGTAAGTATGCTCAGTTTCAACCCTGCTTTTATATTTAGGATGAATTCAAATTTAAGTGTGAGTAGTATTAAAGCCATCTAAAAAAGAGTGGACATACATGTATGTGTTAATATAACTGATTCACTTTGCTATACAACAGAAACAAACACAACATTATAAATCAACTAGACTCTAATAAAAATTAATAAAAAATAAAGTTCTCACTTGAAAACAACTGTCAGCACTATAATGAGCTCTCATGACTTATATTAAAGGGAATGTGATATTGGATAAGAGAGGTCATTTTCTTCTGTAAATGTAAACATTTTATGAGGCAGGAAAAGTGCCACTTGAGTCTATACCTCAGCATAGCCAAGACCAGGGCTGAAAGTCAGGAGAATTAGCTGCTGGTGCTTAGGGTTTAGAAAGTGCTGAAGGGACGAAAGGCCGATGTGTTGGCTCCAGGTTAGTTCTTATGATCAACTATTCTTTTTATCTTTCCCTAAGACCACCTCTCTCGTTTGCTGCAGAGGATGGGAGGGCTAAGGGGAGGGGGCCAAGAAGGAGTTAGAATGTTTGATTTCAAATAGGAAATGGAATTCCTCAGATGATGGCCCTGTAGCAATGAGAAAAAGCATATTAGCTTAAGTAGACTGGGGAGGGAGGCGGAGGATAGGGGCACCAGAATTATTCCCATAATTTAAAGCATTAAAAGTAAATCAAGACAATGGCCTGTTCCGTGTTTAGACCTGTGCGATTTCTGGCCCCCTTTCCACACATTTCTCTTTTGTTTATCTCCTGAGAGATGCCCACATGTGTACAATACAAAGAACTGAGTCATAAAAGCAGAGGCCCGCGAGCCTCCCTGAGGACCAATTAATGATGCTCCAAGTCTTATGGGCAGGCAGATAAAAAGGATAGAGAGAGTGAAGGGAAAGAGGATGAATACTCAACTAGAGTAGGGCAGGATTTCTTTTTTCAGATGTTGGAAGGGACTTCTTTAGCTATTCTTATCTAACTTCTTTGGGGTTTGTGGGTATTTTTTTCTTTCCTATTTTTTTTCCCCTCTCCCCACTGCTTCTGTAGTCTCCCTACTTGTAATATGAACAGAGGGAAAAGTCGTACTTCAAAATATCAATTAGACTTTCATCCGAACTGATGACTGCACAACCCTAGTTGGAGAAAAAAATTAAAAAAAAAAAAAAGGCCATTTAGAATGTTTCTGCTCCTCCTTTCATATATTGGCAGTTTTATTGATAGGTGCTTGAGTTTGTATTACCATTTGTATCTCCAAGCTGGATATTACTGTGAATTGCAAGGAGCTTTGTAGTTCAACCTTTAACTCCAATCTCACCCCCTACGAGTCCACAGGCCTTTGAACAGCCACAGAGTGGCACTTTGAAATCAGGAGTTGAAAGTGTTTGACATGGAAAGGGGAGCTTGAAAGTCTTGCTCTTTGAACCTTTTCTTTTCAAAGTCCCACAGAAAGTACAGGCGGGACAATAATAGGCAGTCTAGGGGGCTCTCTGAAGAGGGGCTCTGTAGTAATGAGGTTTTAAGTGTTTCCCTGGCTCCATCCCATTCTGTTTCCTCTGCGTGAAGAAATTAAAGCTGTCTTAAAGATAACACAGTCACCTTTGGGTGGCAGTAGTTGGATTTCTTAAGAAAAGAAAAAAGTTAATTCATTGTTCAATGACATTGTGAGAAACATCCAGCCAGCCAGTGAAGACTAGAAAGTAGACATCAGAATTCTCTCTGGCCCAGGGAAGTTGGAAGAATGTAACACGATGTTTCAAAACTTTCCAGTGACCAGGAAGAGGATGCAAAAGGGAAGAGCAAATCTGACTCAATATTGGATTTTCTTTTCACTCTAACTTTTGTATTCCATTGCTTTTACTACTAGCTAAAAATGTTCCTCTAGTTTGAAATATATAGGATAACCCATTCTCAAGTCACTGACCTTTAAAGTTATAACACTTTTCCATTCATGTAGTGAAAAAGTTGCAGAAAGAGAATAACTTTTGTCTTGTTGAAGCCTCATATAAATATCTTGATCAGACCCACCTGGGCAGCTGCAGCAATGAAGGATTCTGACATCAAGAAATTTGATACAACTAGCTACACCGCTCCCCTTTTAGTATAAAAGTAGCCTGAATTCTAACTCTGGTAAAATGGTATTTAGGAATATTAGTCCACCATCTTCTCAGTCTGCTGGCTTTTCTAACAAAGTTATCATTCCTTGCTCCCAGCAACTCATCTCCAATTTATTGGCCTGTTCTGATTTGGTGACTCCGATGGTAAAACATCTGCTTGCAATGTGGGAGACCCGGATTCAATTCCTGGGTTGGGAAGATCTCCTGGAAAAGGAAATGGCAACCCACTCCAATACTCTTGCCTAAAAATCCCACGGACGGAGGAGCCTGGTAGGCTACAGTCCATGGGGTCACAGAGAGTCAGACACGGCTGAGTGACTTCACTTTCACTTTCACTTTTTCTGATTTGGTAACAGGGTGATTTCTGAAGCTAATCTACTGAAGGGAAGATGTGCTGCTCACCTTTACTTGAACAGGGATTTGGTCATTACTGTGGCATGACCACACTTTACTGCTTGGCTGAGAACTGGACTAAATTCCAAACCCATCATTGGTTTTAAAACCAAATTCAGATCTTTGATGAGTACAGTGAGGTAAGATCGTGCCTTAAGCTTTGGCACAATTTAACTCAATGTCAACAGAATGAAAAGGTGAAGTTGCAAGGAAAACAGCTCTACATGTATTTTCTGTCTTATTGGACATGCTTTGAGGATGAAGATGCTTCCATCACAGCAGTCTTTAAAATATACATCTTATCTTTCATGAAGTCCTCCTTTCCACCAGTGTACACTCCCTTTGTACCAAATCCATTATAGTGATGGAATGCAGAAAGCAAAACAGATTGCAAAGCAAAGCAATGAATGACATTGAATTTGATGTATTAAAAATAACAATTTATCAATGCACTTGGTCTGGTGGCTAAGATAATCAACAGACCATATCAGATGGAAATTTAATCAGTGTTAAATTTGAAAAAGGAAAAAGCAACAAGAATATTTATTAAGCAGCTCATATGTGACTGACACAGCATGTTCCAATGTGCTTTACAGATGTTTTCCTATTAGCCTTCTTTATAACCTAGAGATCGGTATGGTTATCCCTAGTTTATGGATGACCTTGAGAGTTATAGACAGTAAGTAGCTAAAACATGATCACAATGCTAAAAAGTAGTGAAATCAAAAATTTACATCCAATCATTGTAATTTCAAAATTCATGATTTTTGAATTGTATGGCAAATGGGTGGGTGTGTGCTCAGTCACTTCAGTCATGCACAACTTCTTGCAACCCCATGAACTGTAGCCTGCCAAGCTCCTCTGTCCATGGCATTTTCCCAGCAAGAATACTGGAGTGGGTTACCACGACCTCTTCCAGGGGATCTTTCTGACCCAGGGATCAGACTCGTGCTTCCTGCATCTCCTGCATTACAGGCAGTTTTTTTTGTTTGTTTGTTTGTTTTTTTGTTTTTTTTTGTTTTTTGTTTTTTTTTACCTCTGAGCCACTGAGGAAGCCCTATGGCAAATGAGTATCAGGAATTAATTCGTAACAAAGACATATTTTGAGTAAATTATCTAGATCATTTATTATAACAATGACTATTAATCCCATTTTGGTATCAGCAAGTTGCCTTCTTAAATAAGGAGATTTGGGGGATTAAGAGTATATACCAAGTCCTAAGTGAAAACTCTTTCCCAACATTCTCATTAACCAACAATAATACATAATGCAGTTGTTGAAAATGATTGAAATGCACACAGTCTGGAAATAGCTACCTGAATCCTTTATATAAATACCTTTTAATTATCTCTATGATTACTATGAATCTAAAAGCAAGTTTTCATTAGAACATGACATTTTGTTGTGTTCCAATACCAATGTAATTTATGCTATTTTTGTGGCCATTCTTGAAGGATGAGAAAAAAACCTGGACTAAAATATAAGAACTCTCTGGGTTGCTATGGTTTATTAATTGAATAAAGAGTACCTTTTTTCCCTGTGCTTTGAAATCCAAAAAACATACATTTATTTTCTATCATGAAATGGTGTTTTCTTTGCATAGCTAACGTTCACTATACTGTGACTACATAAGAGTGAGTTAAAAATAATGATCCTTACTCTAATAAGCATAGACCCTTGTGAAATCCCTTCTGGCAGTAGATTGTTTTATTCCCTCCACAATTTCTTGTATAACTAATTTGTGGCTCAGTGTTTTCTATGTTCTGACCTATTTGAAATACAAACACTTTGTTATAATAAAAAAATTAGTTTGAGCACAAATATTTACAAACATATATACATAAATGTATTTTTATTTATGCATATATATATATATATATATATACTTATGCACCATATTAAATTAACAAGGGTCTTGGACACCAGACTGCTTCGACACTGGGTCCTGGTTCAGATATTTCTTAACTATGCAACTTTGGGCAAGTTACTTAAGCTCTCTGTGTCTCTCTTTATTCAATTGCAAAATGGTGATAGTATAACAAATTCACAGAGAAGTTGTGAAAATAAATGAGAAAACAAAAATAGTGCTAATGAAAGCTAGCTGCTATTGTTATTAAAGGTATCATGTCTTTATTTGTTCTAGTGACCTAGTAACCATAGATACCAAAAATTTAAATATAGCTGTAAATAATATGACTGTCATACATCTCATTTTTTAAAACCTGGGAAACACTGAATAATCATAATTATGCTATTTTTAATCCATTATTATCATTATAGTTGTTACTACTGGTAAACTAAGTAACTAAGATAGAAAGCATAGATAGTCAACCCAAGGGCAATTATAAAAGTTTAATTATTATTAGAACTTTTTTTCTAACAAAATTTTACTTTACTACAATACTGATGGAAAGAAAAACAAGCAAATAATGATTGGGCCAATTCTAGGATGGGTGATGGGTATGCAACATCTCAAGAAGACCCTAAGATTCTGTTTTGCAATATAACTAAAATGTGTGTGTGGGTGTTTATTCAATATAAAGAGTCAACCTTAGGAATATACAAAGTATTCACACACACACATATAAAAATCACATTTTTTTCTTCCCAAATCATGAGATTGCATAAAAATGTGTTAAAGCAGAGGTGCAAGTTTGGAAAAGAGAGGAAAGAAAACTGTAAGAAGTCTATGTGGGTGAATATATCAAAATAACTCCTAGGGTAATGTTTTAAAAAATTAACTAAAAATCAGTATGTTTCTCTTTACAACAAGGTTATTTCAGTTTATTTGAAGTTTTAGAAGACTAATGCTAGTACATTAATTTCTTCATTTGCCATTAACTCATAACAATTATATGTGCTGACATTGGTAATTCTTTACATATTCCGTTATCTCAATTCCAGACACAAAACACTTTAAACAGTCAGTACTCAATGAAAATTTCTTCTAGAATCCTGTCATTTTTACACAACATAAAATCGCTTATTTTATAGGATAGTCAGTTCTGATAGAGGTTGGAAAGTTAATGAAATTTTAAAATATTTTATTTAATTTTAAAATGCCACATCTTCATCATGTTTTTACCATTTTCCTATCACTGAAGGGTTTCATACTTTGCTTTAATTGAAAAACTAATTATATAACCTAGTATATGTTGCACATATAAAATAGATGCAGATAAAATGTTAACATTGGTGCTGATATGCAAAGTTGTTGTCATACTAGTATTTTTCATTCTAGAATATTTCTTTTCCTGATAGACTTAGTGAACTACTTAATTGATGACTATGTTTCTTCCTGATGACTCAATAACATTGTAGTTTCAAAATACACATTTTTTCTTACAAAACAATCAGCCATCTTCATAACAGAAACTAAAAGGCATAATTCTTATAATCAAAAAGGATTAAATGTTATTTAGAAAACGGCACACAAAATTCACATCATGTGCAAATTTCCCTCCCCCGTATTTACTTGTTTGTCAAACCACATAATAAGAAAAATCTAAGTAATTATGGATTAATTGCACTCCATGTGCCAGGTAGAATCTTTTCAGAGTGAGCTGGGAAGTCTGAGTGTGACTTTCACAGGATCTCAATTTACACATGGATAAGATGAAGCTTCCTAAAATTATGGTTTAGAAAGTGCTTTTAAAATTTATGAAACAAGTAGTCACAGGTGTTCAACATGATTCCAAGATTTTCAAAATGATAACCTTCCGACCAACTTTTTAAAATGACCAGGTATGACCTGTAAAGCTTGATAATAATAAAAATTCCCTGAGCCAGCCCTGGAATTTCTGAGTCTTTAAGTGTTTAGTTCCGTTCACTCATTCAGTTATGTCCAGCTCTATGTGACCCCATGGACTACAGCATGCCAGGCCTCCCTGTCCATCACCAACTCCCGGAGTTTACTCCAGTGATGCCATCCAACTCACTGAGAATGGTGATGCCATTTTATGCTGTCCCCTTTTCTTACCCGCCTTCAATCTTTCCCAGCATCAGGGTCTTTTCCAATGAGTCAGTTCTTCACATCAGGTGGCCAAAGTATTGGAGTTTCAGCTTCAGCATCCATCCTTCTAATGAATATTTAGGATTGATTTCCTTTAGGATGGACAGATTGGATCTCCTTGCTTTCCAATGGACTCTCAAGAGTCTTCTCCAAAGCCACAGTTCTTGGATATAAACAAAAAATCTGCAGAACCAACCATCTTACAATTTGAATGTGTTGCTAGATTTATGAAACACAAGTCTCAAAACTTTTTCTTCTAAAATATTNTTAGGATTGATTTCCTTTAGGATGGACAGATTGGATCTCCTTGCTTTCCAATGGACTCTCAAGAGTCTTCTCCAAAGCCACAGTTCTTGGATATAAACAAAAAATCTGCAGAACCAACCATCTTACAATTTGAATGTGTTGCTAGATTTATGAAACACAAGTCTCAAAACTTTTTCTTCTAAAATATTACTATTATGTCTATATTATAAACTACTCTTAAATGAAAAACATTAAAGAATTTGAGTTTTCATTGAGAATAACCTATCTTTCAACCTTCCTGCTTTACTTACTGTTGACTAGACCGGAAAATAAACTAAAAATAATGGCAAATCAAATTGAGTAACTCTTCCTCCAAATAATATTTAGCATAAATTAAAATAATATTATTAGGTTGATAGAACTGAAAGATCCTTCAGAACTCTTGGATTTCCTAAATGAGTTCAGATGGATGAGCTCTGGAATGAATATTTAAAGTACATTGAGAGATTTAACCATTAATGTATTTTCTTTTCATTTCTTTGTTGTTGTTGCTGCTGTAATATGGATTAGCATTTCACAATAGCCATTATTATTACCATGCTCAGCAGCAATTGCAAGGGATCATAATTCAAAAGATTAATGGCAAGTGCTCTGAAGATAGACTTCTTAGTTTCAAATCTTGGCTCTACTACAAAATTGCTCTGTGACTTTGCGTAAGTTGAATCATTGATTTCTAGTTTGAAAATATTGGTATAAAATCACTATTTACCTCACAGAGTCCTGGAAAAGATCACCTGAAATAATACACATGAAGTTCAGATTTTATTACTTGGCATGAAAATTTTTACTATATATTACCTCTCTGATTATTATCATATTTATGAAATGAGTCACATTAAAAGAAACCTCAAAACAGAACTGAAGTACATTCTGTGACACTGCTGAATAACTAATACATACACTCTTTCACTGAAAAAATATTGCCTACAGAAAAGTCTATCTTCTCTGTTGTCCCAAGAGTATATTACATTAGCATTTCATTATAATTGTAAACAATAGTTTTGTATATTTTATTCTCATTTAGACTTTGTTATTAAAAGTATGCATACTACTAAAAGAATCACCTGTAAAAAACAGCAGCAGTCCTATCCCCCTTTAGCTGGCTAATATCACCATTTCTAGACAGAATAATCTTCAGCTACAAGAGGTCCATATATAGCACCGCTGGGCAATAAAAAGCATTGTGCAAGGTGGCATTATTCAAAATCATCTTCATAAAAAATGGGAAGATTATAATTCTGTGGCCTTTAAAACTGTCTGTCAAAACACTGAAAACTTTTAGTGTCAGTTATAACTATATAGGAAAATGAAAAAAAGTAAAAGTAATATTTAATTACAAAATTTCAATTTAAAACAGTAGAAGCATTGAAATCAGAATTTTGTTTAAATAAGTCTTGTTGATTTGTTTATTTTTTTGGCTGTGCTGGGTCGTTGTTGCAACATGTGGGCTCTCCTTGGGGTGTATGGGCTTTCTCTAGTTGTGGAGCACAGCTCTAGAGTTGTGGACTCAGCAATTGCAGCACACATGCTTAGTTGTCCTGCAGTATGTGAGATTTTATTTTTTTTAATTTTTATTTTTACTTTATTTTACTTTGCATTACTGTATTGGTTTTGCCATACATTGACATNAGAGTGAACTCCCGGAGTTGGTAATAGAGAGGGAGGCCTGGTGTGCTGCAATTCATGGGGTCGCAAAGAGTCGGACACGACTGAGCGACTGAACTGAACTGTAGTTATGAATTCATGGCTACCTTAGAAGCATCTCCTGATATATTCTTGGGCCCTTTCAAAGACTGAGCACCCGAGACATAACTCACTGCTGAAATCATATTTCCTCTTCATTAGCTGTGTATTTTTATATTTACCAAGTGGGTGGAAGGACAGCAGCAATCCCTCTGGAGATGGAAATGGAACATTTTAGATCGGCCCTAATCAGATCCAGAGTGGAGAACAGTGCCCCTCAGTTGTAGCTATTGGTTCTTGGTAAGCAATTGAGGGAGTGGGAGAAATATATGGTCCTGTCAGAACATGGGTCAGCTTGATACAGTGACACAAGCGGAAATTAGATTTCCATTACAGTGATGTGCTCAAATCAACCCTTTATGGAGCATTTCAAAGAGTATACTTGACTATCAAGTTTGAATGGAAGGACAATAACCTACAGGAAGAATGTGCAAACTTTTGGACAGTGGCTAAAAGCTTGGCTGCTGGGCAGGAAAGATTGTAAAATAAGGGTGATGTTTTCTAGAAAAGAGACATAGATCTCTGGAAGGAGAATAGGACTGAATGAATTTTTGTGAGTTATGTCAATGCCCATCAAAAAATTCACCTCAGAGGTTATGTTTAATACCCTCTCACCCATCACCCTTTGCTTTTGTCTACTTTCTTTGTTCCCATGTCTTTCTCTTTCATAGTTTTCTTCCTTATTTAGGTGGATTCCCTTTTCTGATGGCTTCCCCAAAACAGTTGCATAAAAATTACATTTCTTTAGAACATTTATATTTTTGGTATATGCTTATGATTTATATTTAACTGGGTAGATAATTCTGTGCTTGAACTTATTTTCCTTCAGAAATTTTAAGATATTATGTTTTTTTTTTTTTGAGTTGCAATGTTGCTGCTAAAAAATCTAATATCAATTTTTTTTGCTCTTTTTCCACATTATTCCTTTTGTTTTTCTCTATGTAACCTTTTAGTCTATTCCTGGTGTCCTGAATTATAAAGATAATGCATTTTTAAACTTTTATTAAAGATTTTAAATTTTATTTATTGCCCCAAGCCTTCAATGGGTACCTTTTAATCTAGAAACTTATGATAATTAATTCTACTAACATTTTAATATATTTGATTATTTTCTCCTACTCATTTTTAGTCATTTCTTCAGGAAATTGTGTTGATTGAATGTTGGTGTTCATTCAACACCACTGCAGTATTCTTGTTTTGTACTTTGTTATATCCTATTTTAAAGTTTTTTTTCATCTTTGTTTGTGAGAGTTTTCTCAACTTTGAAATAAAAATTCTTTATTTCACTAATTATTTTGACACATGATTAATATAATAGGCTCTTCTTTCTCAATTTTTCTCTTTAAATTAAATTTTATAATACTTAATAAATTCATATATTTTGGGATTTTTATTTTGCTCATGAAATATTTAGTTCCCTTAGGTTTCTGTGTTTTGCTTATTTTTCTGTGAATCATCCTAGGTACCTATTTATATTTAAGGAAAAGCATTAAGCAGCACTAGAGTGGTGTAATGAATTTATTATGTTGTTTTATATTGTTGGAAGATTTCAAAATTTTGGCACCTGTATTTTTTTTTTACTTTAGTAATATTCAGAAGAGAAGAATCCTTCTAGAATCCAAGATAAGCAGAGCATCAAGGGCCTTACTTTCACTTATTTTCCCCCCTTTTTACCCCAGAGTTCCCCTATCTTTATTTGTAGAGATCTGCCTTATCCATTTGTTGAGGTGACCATTGTCCCCAAAGTCCAGGGGGACAATGGTTCTGCTTTGAATCAATATTACTAGTAGTCACCTGAAACTGAATGTGAACTTGAGAATATGAAGGTTTAACTTTTCCTTATAAAGTCTTTCATCCAATCCACTTACTCATTTTTATGAAGTATTTGATACTCCAGTCAGCATTATTGCAAACAACCAAAAAATGGTGTCTAATAGAAACATTAAAAAGAAGAAAAAGTAATCATGAACTATGTTCTTTGTGGAATTTTTAGGAGCAATATAGAAAATTATATTAGATAGATATAAAATATGCAGAGATACATAAGTAGATAGATATAGATAGATGTCATTGTTGTTTGGTTGCTAAGTCATGTCTGACTCTCTTGTGACCCCATGGACTATAGCCCTCCAGGTTCCTCTGTCCATAGGCTTTCCCAGGCAATAATACTGGAGTGGGTTGCCATTTCCTCTTCAAGGGATCTCTCCAACCCGGGATGGAACCTGTGTCTCTTGTGTCTTCTGCACTGGCAGACAGATACTTTACCACTAGTGCCATCTGAGATACTATAGGTAAGTACAATAACTCGTATAAGTTATTGTATAAGTACAATAACTCATGACTGATGGTTGAGTGATTCTACAGTTAGGTTCCTATAGAGAAAATGCTATACAATCAGTAGCAAACAAAGAGAAGTTTAAATGTAGAGATATGGCAGAAAATAAAACCTTAAAAGCCAATTTTAAAAATACAGATAAAATTTTATGGAACATATGAAAAGAATGTGAGTATAAAATCAGCATTTTTCTTTTCTTCTCACTGCATTTGGTTAGATAGACATTCTTGGCCATTAAAGATTTTTAGAAACATGCTGAAAAATACCTTTATTTTATTAGAAAACTATATTGGCCCCATCTTTATTGCCTACATATATTTTTCATTCATATTTCATTCAATTTGATCTTTTGGATTTAATAGATTTAAATACCTGCCTAGGGCAGGGCAAATATAAAGAAAAAATTTTGTCCCCCAAACACACATTTTAATAAACAAAAGCAGTCGAGCATAATAAAATTTTAGATTCTTTAAACAAATAAAATATTCATTATTAATACGGCTTTTTATTAGAAGAAATCTTCTTAGTTTTAAATGTTAGAAAACTGAAACTGAGATAAGTTCTATATGACAAAAAATCATACATCAATTATTAGAGTGTCTGTTCTCAAACATATTGGTCTACATACCATGTGCCTAAGTGTCTCTAAAATGTTATTTATAAGCCCAATTATTGCTGTTCATTGGGCTTCCCTGGTGGCTCAATGGTAAAGAATCAGATTGCCAATGCAAGAGATGCAGGTTCAATCTTTGGGTCAGGAAGATACCCTGGAGGAAGAAATAGAAACCCACTCTAGTATTGTTGCTGGGAAATCTCATGGACAGAGGAGGCTGGCAGGCTACAGTTCATGGGGTCACAAAAATGTTGGGCACAACTTAGCAACTAAACAACAACAATATGACTTTTCATTATGTAAACCAGTACATTTTCTAGGTATGCAATTATTTCTAAAGGATTCACACAAATTTCTCATAATTTATTATTACTCATTCTTTTTCCTTCAACAGATGTTTTTTAAGTACTATGTGTGTTTACACTATACTAGGAATATCATTAATATGCAAAAAAGAAATGTCTATTGGATATTCTTCACCAATAGTTGAATTTTTAAAGTAAGAAGCAAGAAGGTGTGCTGCTAAGAATCTTTCAAAATTTAATGCCTCTCTCCACCTTTTTGTTCTACATAAGAACATCCAGGAGCCCCAGCTTCCTCCACTCATGAGAAATTTATCACCATGCAGCCTAGTCAGAATAATGTAAATGCTATAATCAACATGTTCCATAAGGAATGTAGTAATCACTACAGGTTAAATAGAGAAAGTTTTAACATTCAGGATGTTTTTCCTAGCACACTGAGAAGCTTCAGCACCGAGATAAGATTCTAGGTTACATAAGGCAACCACAGCAACATCCTGTGCACCCTGGGAGGAACCCTACAGCAGACTATCCCTTTGTAATCACAAGCACCACCTAGAATAACAATTGCTATTGTTAGCTGTTTAGTCATGTCCCATTCTTAGCCCATGGACTGTAACCTTCAAGGTTCCTCTGTCCACGGGGATTCTCCAGGCAAGAATATTGGAGGGGGTTGCCATGCTCACCTTCAGGGGATTTTTCCCAGCCCAGGGATTGAACCCTCATCCCTTAAGTCTCCTGCTTTGGTAAGACAGTTATTTACCACTAGTGCCACCTGGGAAGCCCAAAGTACCCTTTAATGAGCTTTAATGTGTACTTTTTTGGAGAAGGAAATGGCAACCCACTCCAGTATTCTTTCCTGGAAAATTCCATGGACAGAGGAGCCTTGAGGACTTCAGTTCATGGGGTTGCAAAGAGTCAGACATGACTGAGTAACTAATCAATGTGTATTTTTGCATTTATTTCAGGTCCTTAGAGCCAGCTCTTAACTTAGTGTATAGAGTATATATTGGTATCAGAAATAGAAACACTTTTGTCACTTTTTCACTAAGATAACTTAAGTAGAAATTGTTGCTGATGTTGTTTAGTCGCTAAGTGGTGTCTGACTCTTTGTGACCCCGTGTACTCTTTGATGACCCCAGCAGGTTCCTCTGTCCATGGGATTTCCCAGGTAAGAATACTGGAGTGGGTTGCCATTTCCTTCTCCAGGTGATTTTTCTGACCCAGGGGTTGAACCTGAGTCTCCTGCATTGGTAGGCAGATTCTTTCCTACTGAATCATCAGAGAAGCTAAATAGAAATTAAGTAGATTAATAAATCTCTAATCCTACATCACATTCATTCTCACAATGCCCAGCAAAGAGTCATTTCTATAGCAATTCAAACTTTAATATAAGTCGACCTATATTGAGGCTCTCTTCTAATTACTTGTAATAATTCATAAAATGCCACAACTCTAATAAATGGTTGTCATTATTGTCTTCATTTTAAAATAGAGAATTTGAGTCACAGGTTAAATAGTTTCCCCAGGTTTACAACAGTGGTAAATAACTCTAAACCCTTGGATTTTAAACTGAGTTTTGCTGTCTCTGAGTGTTCAATATAATTTTACATGGAGAATAAATTAATATAAAATGGAAAAGAATTTTATAAGTATTTCCTAATTTTTTTCAGTACCATTCTCAAACTAAACAATAAATCTGTTATATCTTTTAACCTCATTACAGTGCCTTGAAGATTTCTGAGGACAAATTACTGTTTATGAAGAAAAATACATCAGTGCACATTGTAATCAATGAGGAAATATTGGATAATTTTCTAGATTTTTTCACATGTTCAGAAAAGTTAAAGGCAAGTGTAATTATTGCACTGGGTTGTGTGGGAAGGATGTATTTTTATTTCACTTATACTGCCCTAGATACGAGACTTCCATTCAGAGGACTCTAGCCAGATCATGAATTTAACCAAGGGTATAACGGTGGCTCGTTTTTATAACAGAGGAGAAAACATAAGTCAATACAGCCAAAAAACCAGCATTTAAAAATGAATGATGATAGCCGATGAATCAATTCTGCCTATTACCATGTTACAGTAATAAGAGGAAAAGGATATTCAAAGCTGAAGGGTAGTAAATATGGAGCAAATAAACTAAAATGGTATAACAAAGTGCGCAATCAACCTATGGGATATACTACTATAGAATGTAATCTCATTGAATAATGTGGATGGATTCCTCAAACATTCAGGCAATTTTATGACCATCGACCACATTTGTCTTCATATAAGTTAAAAAGATGATAATCAAATCTCAGGCTTCTGGAAGGAAAGTGATTGCCTGTTAGACATTGTTTTGGATAATGTTTTTATTTGGTTTCTTCTGAATTATAGGCTGCTATAGGGAGGATGTGAACTTTCTTTTTATTCTTTGTATTTCCTGGACATTTCAGGACATTTATCTCATATTGCTGTATTGCAGTTATTTGTGCACAAATCTAAGTCATTTAAATCTTTAAGCTAACTCTTCAGTGGGAAGAACTACATTTATTCAACTGATATTTTCCAAATAGCTAATAAAGCAAATAACATATGATAAGGAGTTAAGAAGTATGTGCTACATATTTTTCTTTCTTAGAGAAAGAGCAACCTACTGAAAAGATTAAAAATATTTTAACATTCTTCTGAAATGTTATTTGGAAAAATAGAATATGTCCTCCATATATAGTACTTCTAAGCAGCATGACTAATAACATAGTCAACTTTAATTTTTCATTGATTTATTTCTTCATTATTCCTTTCTGAGATATTGACTTGATATTATAATGTTATACCCAATTTACAGAAAGAAAAACTGAACACAAGGAAGGTGGTCACTCCTTCTATCTAACTGGTGCAGGTAAAATCAAGAACCCAAGAAGTCAAAACTATTAATTTTTAACCCACGATCTTTCTGTATAAAAGTCTGTACCTCAGCAATTATTTAATCCCCAGAACTAAAGTATTTCACTATGCTAAATACATGAAATCCCAGGGCAAATCGTTACTTTTTTTGGTTAATTTTTCAGTATCCGGTTTACTATTTTACAAGTACAAACTTTGCTTGGACCTTTAGACACAGCTTTTGGAGAGAAAGCTTTGAGAAGGCACCAATATGATGAATAACAGTGGCCTGGTTGTGTAAGATTAAAAATTATTTAATTGCAGAAGGTAGGATGAGAAAATGCTTTAATGAAGCAGTTGAAAAGTTCTACCCTTTCATTTGTATGGTAGTGTGTAAATGGGTACTGCTCCATCGCTTCAGTCGTATCCCACTCTTTGCAACCCCCTGGGCTGTTACCCACCAGGCTCCTCTGCCATGGGATTCTCCAAGCAAGAATACTGGAGTGGGTTGACATTCCCTCCTCCATGGGATCTTCCCTACCCAGGGATAGAACTCGCTTCTCTTGCATTGGCAGGTGGTTCTTTACCACTAACACCCCCTGGGAAGCTCTTGCATATGTTTATGTACAAATAAATAGTAACAATTTGCAAGATTTTTGAGAAAACCTACACTTTTCTCTACAGACAATAGAAGCTTATGTTTTTAATGCTCTACAAGAGAAGTAAGGTTGTTAACAGCAGTGATTCTGTAACCACTCTCTGAAAAGCAAACTTAAATACCCTACCACCCAGATAATACATCACCTAGAACAATTTATTGATATTTCAAACCTAAAATTAAAAGATGCTTCCTCCTTGGAAGAAAAATTGTGACCATCCTAGACAGTATATTAAAAAGCAAAGCCATTTGCTTTGCCAACAAAGGTCCATCTAGTCAAAGCTATGGTTTTTCCAGGAGTCATGTATGGATATGAAAGTGAAAGTCAATTAGTTGTGTCCCATTCTTTGCGACCCAGTGGACTGTAGGCCACCAGGCCCCTCCATCCATGGGATTCTTCAGGCAACAATACTGGAGTGGGTTGCCATTTCCTTCTCCAGGGGCTCTTCCCGACCCAGGGATCAAACCCAAGTTTCCTGCATTGCAGGCAGACGCTTTAATCTCTGAACCACCAGGGAAGCCTGTATGGATGTGAGAGTTGGACTATAAAGAAAGCTGAGCACCGAAGAATTGATGCTTTTGAATTGTGATGTTGGAGAAGACTCTTGAGAGTCCCTTGAAGGAAATCAGTCCTGAATATTCATTGGAAGGACTGACGCTGAAGCTGAAGCTCCAATACACTGGCCACCTGATGTGAAGAGCTGACTCAATGGAAAGAATTCTGATGCTGGGAAAGATTGAAGGCAGGAGAAGGGGACGACAGAGGATAAGATGGTTTGATGGCATCACCAACCTAATGCACATGAGTTTGAGTAAGCTCTGTGAGTTGGTGATGGACACAGAAGCCTGGCATGCTGCAGTCCACTGGGTCACAAAGAGTCAGACACGACTGAGCGAATGAATTGAACAGAACTGAATATGACCAAAACTTCTGACATTTCGTCCAACACCTCCTTTTACCCAATTGTCATGACTTTATTAAATAGCAATTCCATATTTTCATTTGCTCAGACTTTAAAACTAGGATTGACCTTCATTTTCTCATTCTCTCACACTCTAGAGAAATCCACTCACAAATCCTTACAGTTTCATTTTCAAAATCAGTCAGGAGTCTAATCAAAGTTAGTCTGTGTTTGGAAAAACTGTCAGCCCAGAACAATTCCCATCATCCATCACCTGAACCACTACATAATCTCCTAACTGGTCTCCCTGTCTTCCCACTTATCCTATGTCTCATTTTAGCATCCAGAATTATCATTTTATTTTTTGTTTTCAACCTCAGTATGCAACATGTGAGATCTTCGTTCCCCCACCGAGGACTGAACCCAGGCCACCTGCAGTGGAAGCGTGGGCTCTAAACACTGGGCCACCAGGAAAGTTCCCAGAATTATCATTTTATGGTAAAAGAGACATTTCCCTTTCAGATCTCATATCACTTATAATAAAATCCAAAACTATATTTTTCAAGACCTTGCATGATCTGACGCCTGATTACATTTTCAACTTTACTTTCTATCCCAGTTTCTTCTCTTTCTTGGACCCAGAACTGTTGCTCTTCCAAATATTCTGCAAAACCACCTAGAAAGCTCACTTTTAATATTCTTGTCCTAGGCTGCATATTTGATTTTCTTCAACCTCCTCAAAGTCTTCCATGATTACCCCTATGTAAAGAGGGAACCTCTCACAGTGGTTCCTTGATTAATACTGAGATTATGCTTTATATTGATTTGTTCTTTGTCTGAACTCCTCACCATAATACAATATTCTTGAGCATGGAAACTCAGTCCACTGTAATACCCCTAAATACTAAAAATAATAACTGTCACACAGTGGGTATTCTGTAAGTATTGGATGAACTAGTGGCTATTACATTTGTTTATATTTATGTAAAATGTGTTGAAAGAATAAATACATTGCCTGTGAAACAGTTCAATCTGAATGCAAGCACATACATACAGGTGTTCCTAATTTGCTAGATGTTTAAATAGATAAGTGGCAGTTTAATTGGGAGGAAAAAGCAATATAACAGGATAATGATAAAATGAAGAGATGTAAATGTGTGAGAGAAGAGAATCTCAAGGAAAACATGCAAAGAAAGCAAATGAAAATAAAGTGGATCATTGGAGTAACTGAAGAAAAGAAGTATTGTATGAGTATTGTGAGCTTCCCTGGTAGCTCAGCTGGTAAAGAATCTGCCTGCAATGTAGGAGGCCTGAATTTGAGAGCCGGGTTGGGAAGATCCCCAGGGAACAGCTACCCAGTCCAGTATTCTGGCCTGGAGGATTCCATGGACTGTATGTTATTGTATGAGTAAAACAAGAGAAATTCGTGAAGAAAGTGGTTTTATTTACTTACACGTACATGTGTTCATGCTCAGTCATGTTCCACCAGGCGCCTCTATCCATGGAATTTTCCAGGCAAGAATTCTAGAGTGCATTGCTGTTTCTTCAACCAGGAGATCTTCCTGACCCAGGGATCAAAACCAAGTGTCTTGAATCTCCTGCATTGGCAGGTGGATTCTTTACCGCTGCACCACCTGGGAAGCCCTGTATTTACTTAACAGAGTGGATATTCGTGTGTATCAATGGGCAAAACGCAATCAGTAGACAGCCTGGACTGTATGATGCTAGTTAAGATGGGTTCCTTAAAGTGATATTCTCCTGGGCTGCCTGCTCCACCAAGATACCCTTTCCGAAACAAGTCAGAGCAAGGTTACCAACAATATCAGATGACTGGCTCCTTTTCTCCACCCTGATTCTTAACAATGATAGTTTTTCAACTCTGGAAGTCAAATCATGACATCTCTTTAAACCCGTACGTATTATTTCTCTGGTGCCAGAAATTGATGTGTCACGGAAAGATGGCCTACAGCTATGCCTTATAAGGCTGAAAAATAAATAAAGCACACTGTGTTCCTCCTGTTGTCAAGCTTTCTCCTTGTAACTAAACCAGGCTGTCCCCCTTCATTCTGTTTGTTCTGACAAGTTTGCAAGTCAGGCCATCTATTCCCTTTCAGAGTGTTCTGTAGATAAAGTACTTGGTCAGAGGAAAAGTCCTAGTGAGCTTATCAGTGCAAGATTTTCACTGATCCAGCTGTTTACACTATTTTTCATGGCAAGTCAGCAAGGCTTAAGTGCACAACCATTGCCAGAGTGCACCTGAAGTGATAGATCCAGGCAGTTGTTTTGTGGATTGTTTTTAAAATGTATTCTATCAGATCTGCTCAGCGTTTTGACATAAATGTTCTACTTGAATCCTAAGGAAAACTCAAGAATCACCATTTTTTTCTTTTGTTACTTAGAAAATGATCATCATCACAACTAAATTCCATTCAGTGGAAGCCGTTAGACACTTATTGCCAAGACACACCTTTAAGAAAGTCCCTTCCATTCAGTCTAAGAAGAGTTGAAAAAAACTACCATTGGCTAAAGATGCTATATTGTTTGCTTACACTCACCTCTGAATATCAGCCTGAAAGTTAACGATTCACCTGCCTTGGCAAAATTACTATTTATTTTAGACTGTGGGTCTCTGATCCGGAAATACTCAAATCTGAGAATGGTACCCTTTGAAGACAAAGGTTCTACAATATAGGCACTTTTTGTACATCTTGGGGCTTCCCAGGTAGCACTATTGTTAAAGAACCCATCTGCCAGTGCAGGACACATAAGAGATGAAGGTTTGACCCCTGGGTTGAGAAGATCCCCTGGAGAAGAACAAGGTAACTCACTCCAGTGTTCTTGCCTGGAGAACCCGATGGACAGAGGAGCCTGGCAGGATATAGTCCATAGGGTCACAAAGAGTCAGACATGACTGAAGGGACTTAGCATGTTTATGCTAAGTGTTTATGCACCTGTTTATCTAAATCTATCTCGTTTCCAGGAATTGTGTGCAGTGTCCTAAGCTAAACCAACAGAAGGAGGAACCAGTTATCAATGTTAAAAACTGGTGAAAGGTTTGCCAACAAAATTTAACAAAGACTTGGAAATTATTTGACGAGGGAATTATCTGATGAGTTTCACTATTGGAGGGACATAAGAAAATGATTTGCAAGCTAGGCGGGCCTGGGAAACCGAGTGGGAGTGGCGCGGAGCTGTGGCGGATCCAGAAAAACCGAGTGGCAGCAAGCAGAGTCCGCAAGCTAATATTTTTAAAATGACCACACCAAACAAGACACCTCCCGGTGCTGACCCTAAGCAGTTGGAAAAGACTGGAACAGTACGGGAAATTGGGTCACAAGCTGTTTGGTCACTCTCATCTTGTAAAACAGAATTTCCCGGAGAATTTCCCCAGATGTTTCCCATGAAGAGAGAGAACCTGGTGGGGCTCCTAGAGGATTTGGAGTGGATCAGTTACGAGATGACAATCTAGAAACTTACTGGCAATCAGATGGATGCCAGCCTCATTTAGTGAGCATACAATTCAGAAGAGAAACAACAGTGAAGACATTATGTATTTATGCGGATTACAAATCTGATGAAAGCTACACTCCAAGCAAGATCTCAGTCAGAGTAGGAAATAATTTTCACAACCTTCAAGAAATTTGGTCTTTTACTATGGAAAATTTCAGATATACAGAAAAGCTGAAAGAACTAAACAGTGAACCCCAACATACTCTTACTCATATTCTAGCTTATACAATTGTTAGTGTTTTGCTATATTTGCTTTATTATAATCTGTTCATTATGTCATTTTTCTGTGCATTTCAAAATAGGTTGTAGTCACCCCAAATACTTTAGCATGGTATATGATAACTAGAGTCGTTAATGCTTCTAAAGGTTCATTTCTTAAGGTAAAATTTATGTAAATTTTTCACAGATCTTAATTATACTATTTGGTGAGTTTTGATAAATGTATAGTGCATCTGTATAGCCCCAACTCCTGTTAAGATATAGAACTTTCTATTACCCAGAAAATTCCTTCACATTTCTCTCTAGTCAGCCCCCATATCTGTCTCACCCTCAGTGGTAACTGTTGTGATTTTGTTCGTTCATTCATTCATTCATACCACAAATCAGTTTTGCCTGTTCTAGAATGTCATATAAATGGAATCATACAGAGTATACATTTATGTTAAGATTCTTTGGCTCAGCCTGATTTTTTTGAGATTCATCCATGTTGTTGCATGTATCAGTATACTTCATTTTTTGGATTCCTGAGTTGTAATCCATTGTTTGAATAAACTACAATTTATTTATATTCTGACAACTTTCTGAAGCCAATAGGACGGTGCTTTTGTGACCTGAATTTTATTAATCCCCAAATATTTACATTCCAGAGATATTTTCAGTGATTTTGAAATGTACACTTGGAAAATGGTGACCCTTATTAGCATTTTTTTCTTTTAAGAAAATCTTTGAGCTCAAATAGTCATTAAAATCTTTTAAATTGGGTGGTTCTGAGAAATCTGGGAAGGAACTATAATTTTTGAAAGACTTCTAGTTAAATTGTGGCCTGGACTCTTATTTGACTTGGTGTTTATATTTAGATCTATCTGCATTTATGTTTCTTCCCCGAGTTAGTAGTAGAATATTTAATAAAAAATCATATGTACTTTCATTGTTTTCTCATTAAGTGCAGTGTTTTTCTCTTGTGAAACTTGCTTCTATATTAACAAATAATAAGTAAGTACATTGTCAACAGGTATTATTGTTGTTTGATCTTCTTTGAAATAAATCCATTGATTTTGAGATGAATACTTGGTCTGCTTCTGGTTATCTTCCTTTATTTTTAAAGAGTAATTCTGTAAATTTTCTCAAGGACTAATTTGGTTTTGAAAAATCACCGTAAAAAAGGTAGTCTTAAAAACATTTCTTATTTTCTCTTGACAGACCATACTGTTAATTTGTACTTCCTGTGCTTGAATAAATTCATAAATAGATCCAAAAAAAAAATGATTTGCTTAACCATCTCACTTTGTATTCAATTCACTTAGTTATGAAAAGCTCATAATTAAAGTTTTATTCCCAAATTATTTAAATAATTTGGTTACAGTTTTCTGAAAACTGGACTAAAATGTATTTATATGTACCCTAAATGAAATATTAAAATGATTNTCATAAATAGATCCAAAAAAAAAATGATTTGCTTAACCATCTCACTTTGTATTCAATTCACTTAGTTATGAAAAGCTCATAATTAAAGTTTTATTCCCAAATTATTTAAATAATTTGGTTACAGTTTTCTGAAAACTGGACTAAAATGTATTTATATGTACCCTAAATGAAATATTAAAATGATTTTTAGATTAAAATTCATTGAGTTGTGGCCGTATGTTTTCAAGATTTAAAGCATACAGATTAAAAATGAAAATTTTGATACTTCCAGTGAATTTTGAGAAGATAATTACATTATATAATGACATTCAGTCCAGTTCAGTTGCTCAATAGTGTCCGACTCTTTGCGACTTCATGAACTGCAGCACGCCAGACCTCCCTGTCCATCACCAACTCCCGGAGTTCACCCAAACTCATATCCATTGAGTTGGTTATGTAATCCAGCCATCTCATCCTCTGTTGTCCCCTTCTCCTCCTTCCCCCAATCCCTCCCAGCATCAGAGTCTTNTGTCTGTTGCATCTGCTTCTGTGAGGTCCATATCATTTCTGTCCTTTATTGAGCCAATCTTTGCATGAAATGTTCCCTTGGTATCTCTAATTTTCTTGAAGAGATCTCTAGTCCTTCCCATTCTGTTGTTTTCCTCTATTTCTTTGCATTGATCACTGAGGAAGGCTTTTTTACCTCTCCTTGCTATTCTTTGGAACTCTACATTCTGATGCTTATATTTTTCCTTTTCTCTTTTGCTTTTGCTTCTCTTCTTTTCACATCTATTTGCAAGGCCTCCCTAGACTGCCATGTTGCTTTTTGCATTTCTTAGATAATCCAGATTGATTCTATCTTCTAATAAAAAGAGAAATTAATCTGGAACCTTCTTATTGCAAAAATTGTTTTAAAAACTGAAAATATAAAATATTTGCTGTTCATTTAATCAAAAATTACTAATTAGAAGCCATCTACTGCTTCAGTTTTGATTGTTTATAACCACTCTTTTGGAGAATGAAAATAATATAATAACAGAGATATTTCTTAAAACTGTTTGAATAAATACAGAGTGGTCAAATGAGCTTAAGATATTTAAAAATGTACCCTCAATGTTTCCTCTCCTAATCTAACTTTATGTGAATCAGTGAGATTATTGAGAGATTAACTAACTGTACAATCAGCAATATATAATTCATAAATCTCAGAGGTAATATAGAATTGGCATTCCAGTATTAAACATATTTTTTTTTTACCATTTCGTTTTATAAAATAGATTACTATGTATGTCTAAAAATTAGATGGTAATTCTGTTGTCATTGTTCAGTCATTAAGTCGTGTCCAACTCTTTGTGACCCTACGGACTGTAGCCCGCCAGTCTCCTGGGCCCATGAGATTTTCTAGGCAATAATACTGAAGTGGGTTGCCATTTCCTCACTGAGAAGATCTTCTTCACCCAGGGATTGAACTCACGTCTCTTATGTCTCCTGCATTGGCAGGAGGATTCTTTACCAGTGAGCTACGTGCAAAGCCCCATTACACGAGTAGGAAAGCATTGAATTAATAACATTCACTGCAACTGAAGAAAAGCATCATATCCAATTCCCTTTTAGATGTATACCAACTTAATCTCCAGCAGGGGGAAGAAATTCCATTCATCCATCCATCCATTCATTCATTTATTTACATTTTCAGTATTTTTACTGTCAGCCCAGATTTCAAAACTAACTTGCCTCCTGTGGCAATTATATGACTTTGAACAAGACATTTTATATATATGATCCTCTATTTTCTTATCAGTAAAAAAATAATGGGGCATAGCAATAGTAATGATTTTACAGAATTTTTTTTTTTTTTTAGTATTAAATGAGTTAATGAAAGTAAAGCACTTAACAGGGCTCCTGACACTTGGAACACATTTAATAGTTCTTACTAACATTTAAAAAATTATATTGTCATGTGTCAGAACCTGTAATACACTGAAGCTATAAAGTATGTAGTAAAGACACCGCTTCTACCATCATATGAATTAAAAGCTTGCGATTGAGATGGACAATAACTAAACAAGCCTGTGCACCATATAAAACTGTGATCACGTTCGATGATCCAAAGAAAGGTGTTGCTTCTATGAGAGCTTTAATAGAGACATTTGTCACAGTGAGAATGAAGAGTTGCTTTATTTATTTATTTATTTTTAATGACAGAGGAGGAGAATGGGTCAAGTGGATTTAACAGAAATGTATTTAGCACAAGGATACTTGTCATCAAGGACAACGTATCATCCACAACTATAACATTTTTCCATTTTTCTGCTCAATGAAGGAGATATTTGAACTTCAGCTAGTTCAGTTCAGTTCAGTCACTCAGTCATGTCTGACTCTTTGCAGCCCCATGGACTGCAGAATGCCAGGCTTCCCTGTCCATCACCAACTCCCAGAGCTTGCTCAAACTCATGTCTTGCATTCCTGCAAAATAGAAGCAGTGCATAGCATTTCACCAATTTTACCCCCATTTTGATATTCCCAAATTAGAGAGAAGGACTGAATGGGGCATTTAGTTATTAGGCAGGATAAAAACAAAACTGCACAAAGTAAAAAGCCTCAGCCTCCTTATGAACTGTTTCCTTAACTTGTATTTGTCAAACTTTTTGAACATTGCTCAATATGTAGTTTCCCAGATGCCTACTCTGAAGATTCTAATTCACTGGACCTGTAGGTGGGACCATTTAAAAAATTTCCCCTATTACATCTTTCTTTTCTCAATATATGACTTTTCAAACATTTCATTTTATATTGGAGTGTGTTGTTGTTTAGTCATTCAGTCCTGTCTAATTCTTTGAAACCCAATGGACTGCAGCAAGCCAGGCTTTCCTGTCCTTCACTATCTGTCGGCGTATGTCCAAACTCATGAATTTGAGCTGATGCCATCCAACCATCTCATCCTCTGTCATTCCTTTCTCCTCCTGCCCTCAAAAAACATCAGGGTCTCTTCCATGAGTCAGCTCTTTGCATCACATAGCCAAAGGATTGGAGCTTTAGCTTCAGCATCAGTCCTTCCAATGAATATTCAGGATGTTTTCCTTCAGCATTGACTGATTTGATCTCCTTGCTATTCAAGGGACTCTAAAGAGTCTTCACCAGAACTGCAGTTTAAAAACATCAGTTCTTTGGCACTCAGCCTTCTTTATACTCCAACTCTCCAATTCACACAGGGCTACTGGAAAAACCACAGCTTTAACTATTTGGACATTTGTTGGCAAAGTGATGTCTCTGTTTTTTAATAGGCTGTTTAGGTTTGTCATAGCACTTCTTCCAAGGAGCAAGTATCTTTTAATTTCACATTAGATACTAGCCAATTAACAATGTTGTAATAGTTTAAGGTGGACATCAGAGGGGTTCAGCCACACATATACATGTATCCATTCTCCCTCAAACTCCCCTTCCATCCAAGCTTCCATTTAACATTAAGCAGAAACCCCTGTTCTATACAGTAGGACCATTTTGGTTATCATTTTAAAAACAGCAAAATGTACATACTGCAGATGGTGATTGCAGCCATGAAATTAAAAGACACTTACTCCTTGAAAGGAAAGTTATGACCGACCTAGATAGCATATTAAAAAGCAGAGATATTACTTTGCCAACAAAGGTCCTTCTAGTGAAGGCTATGGTTTTTCCAGTGGTCATGTATGGATGTGAGTTGGACTGTGAAGAAAGCTGAGTGCTGAAGAATTGATGCTTTTAAACTGTGGTGCTGGAGAAGACTATTGTGAGTCCCTTGTATTGCAAGGACATTCAACTAGTCCATTCTAAAGAAGATTAGTCCTCAGTATTCATTGAAAGGACGATGCTGAGTCTGAAACTCTAATATTGTGGCCACCTCATGCGAAGAGTTGACTCTTTGGAAAAGACCCTGATGCTGGGAAGGACTGGGGGCAGGAGAAGAAGGGGATGACAGAGGATGAGATGGCTGGATGACATCACCGACTCACTGAAGATGAGTTTGGCTAAACTCTGGGAGTTGATGACGGACTGGGGAGGCTTGGCATGCTGTGATTCATGGGGTCGCAAAGAGTCGGAAATGACTGAGCAACTGAACTAAATAAATACATGTGAAAAAATGCATAAAATTCTTGTCACTCAATGTGGATTTCATCTCTCTCAACAAATTACTATCTTGTTATCTTCATAAAGTTGCAAGTTCAGGAATTCCAAGACACTCTTACAGAAAGACCAATAGCGGGAAGATGTAGAATCAAGATGGTGATACCAAAAATAAGCATCACTGTTTATAAATCAAATAAAATATTTCCCCCTATTTTTTAAAGGCATTCATTGTTTAGTATTTTTTAAAAATATTTATTATTTGTTTATTTTTGTCTGGGGCTTCATTGCTGGGTCCTTGTTGCTGCATGGACTTTTCTCTAGTTGTGATGAGCGGGGGCTACTCTCTTGTGGCGCATGGGTTTCTCGTTGCAGTGGCTTCTCTTGTTGCAGAGCACAGGCTCTGGGGCACATGGGCTTCAGTAGTACTGACCTCAGTAGTGGCGGCTCCTGGGTTCTGGAGCACAGACTCAATAGTTGTGGTGCACTGGCTTACTTGCTCCGCTGCATGTGGGATCTTTCCGGATCAGATATTGAACCTGTGTCGTCTGCATTAGTAGGCAGATTTTTTTTTTTTTTTAACTACTGAGCCACTAGGGAAGCCCTTCCCACTATTTTTTAATTAAATAAGGCTATACATGAGCAGGTACTAGAATTTTTCTTATTTATAGCAAACATACTGGTACATCATAGATTTTTATTCATAATCTTCATGTATGCTCTGTATTTTTGCCCCATTATAGCAATGTTTATTGCAGTTATTTAGCCTAAAACTTTAATTATTTCAGTCATCTTATATTTTCCTTCCCACACACCTATACCTGAGAATCCTAGAGACTGGATCAGTATCGCTAAGCATAAATGAACAGAACTCTGGTCCCTGAAGTAATCTACTATGCCTTTTGGTCTTTGGTTCATTAATGCACACATTTTTTTTTTTAACTAAAAATCCTGAAAATCAACTGAAGAGTATTTCTAGAGTTTTACAAGTTTTAGAATGTGTGAATTTCTCTCAATATAGTGATTTATGCACTTAAATTGTCCCAAATATCTTTAAAACTCACATCAGTGCCTTCAAAGGCAACCTTTATAAAAATTTATGCATATAACAGTCTAGGAAATGGTAACAATTAAAACTGTGGAGCAACTAACACCACACACACACACACACACACACACACACACACGTGGGCACATGCACATTTAATGTGTGTTCCCATATATCTCTTCCATTCCAGATTGTAAACTGAGTGTGTGTGTGTGTGTGTGTGTGTGTGTGTGTGTTAGTCACTCAGTCATATCCAACTTTTTGCGACCTCATGGACTGTAGCCCACCAGGCTCCTCTGTCCATGGGATTTCCCAGGCAAGATTACTGGAGTGGGTTGCCACTTCGTTCTTCAGGGGAACTTCCCGTTCCAGGGTCAAACCCAGGTCTCCACATTGCCTGCAGATTCTTTACTGTCTGAGCCACCAGGGAAGCCCATAAACTGAGTGTGTGTATATATTATATATATATACACATATATATGTGTGTGTATATGTATANCAGGCAAGATTACTGGAGTGGGTTGCCACTTCGTTCTTCAGGGGAACTTCCCGTTCCAGGGTCAAACCCAGGTCTCCACATTGCCTGCAGATTCTTTACTGTCTGAGCCACCAGGGAAGCCCATAAACTGAGTGTGTGTATATATTATATATATATACACATATATATGTGTGTGTATATGTATATATATATATATATAGTAGGTGTTTCTATGTCCATTACTGCAAACCATACACTGCAATGTTGTAAGATGCTTTGAAGTATTAACCTTTGTTACTTTTTAAAAATCTGTGTAGAGCAAGTAGATAGGAATGANAAAATCAACTGAAGAGTATTTCTAGAGTTTTACAAGTTTTAGAATGTGTGAATTTCTCTCAATATAGTGATTTATGCACTTAAATTGTCCCAAATATCTTTAAAACTCACATCAGTGCCTTCAAAGGCAACCTTTATAAAAATTTATGCATATAACAGTCTAGGAAATGATAACAATTAAAACTGTGGAGCAACTAACACCACACACACACACACACACACACACACACACACACACACACACGTGGGCACATGCACATTTAATGTGTGTTCCCATATCTCTCTTCCATTCCAGATTGTAAACTGAGTGTGGGTGTGTGTGTGTGTGTTAGTCACTCAGTCATATCCAACTTTTTGCGACCTCTTGGACTGTAGCCCACCAGGCTCCTCTGTCCATGGGGTTTCCCAGGCAAGATTACTGGAGTGGGTTGCCACTTCGTTCTTCAGGGGAACTTCCCATCCCAGGGTCAAACCCAGGTCTCCATATTGCCTGCAGATTCTTTACTGTCTGAGCCACCAGGGAAGCCCATAAACTGAGTGTGTGTGTATATATATATATATATATATAGTAGGTGTTTCTATGTCCATTACTGCAAACCATACACTGCAATGTTTTAAGATGCTTTGAAGTATTAACCTTTGTTACTTTTTAAAAATCTGTGTAGAGCAAGTAGATAGGAATGAAGCAAGGAAATAAAATTCACCTTTCTCACAATGCCTGAGCATTTTCNATATATATATAGTAGGTGTTTCTATGTCCATTACTGCAAACCATACACTGCAATGTTTTAAGATGCTTTGAAGTATTAACCTTTGTTACTTTTTAAAAATCTGTGTAGAGCAAGTAGATAGGAATGAAGCAAGGAAATAAAATTCACCTTTCTCACAATGCCTGAGCATTTTCATTTCCATACGTCTTCAAAGAGTCTTGGCTAATTTGGGTTATGTTTCTATCACTATAGGTCGGCCCACCTATGCTAATTCAACTTTGCCTTAAGTAGCATAGATATCAAAAGTATCTCCTGCTGCTAAAGTATATTGCACTCTTCATTAAGGACTGAGGGATATGTGTGCAAAGGTAATGAGTACCCATGTGGGTTTCACACCCATCATGAAATGAAAATGTCTTGTTTTTCCATGGCTGTTCCTTGTATGCCAATTTCAAAGCCTCTGCACTGTGTCTTTTGCCTCTCTCTCTTTCTTCTTGCCTCAAGTTTTTAATAAAATTTTCACTCTTAAGGTGATGATGATATATTTAAGTATTAGATACCTAAAAGTGGAATTTTATATTAACTATATATAATTGTAATAAATTTAGTTTGGAAATGCATCTGCTACTCAATTTGTAGCCTATTTATTAAAGAAAACTATAAAATTAAAGCAACTACCACTTTCCTAATCTAAGCAGTTTTGTTCCATAGATGGATACCTGCAAGTATGCAGAAACTCCAGAGTTATTTCAACTACCCTTATGTAGCAAAAATATGTTTACATTTGCCAAAACAAGATTTTAAATTTACCAAAATAAGTAAACTAAATTTAACAAAATGATAATTTTGGCCATGTTTGCAATTAAGTTGATATAATATAAACCTAAATGAAGTGAAAGGCTGATGCATTACTATATATCCATCTCTAAAAAATATTTGTCTATTTTTCTTTATATTCCTCATGATTATAACTATAACTATACTTTTTAGCAAGAGAAAAGAATGAAGGTGGGCAAGGGAGAGACAAGGATTATTTACAGGGCTGTAGAACACCTTGGGGTCCACTAAAATCATAATTCAATGTCCACTTGTGTGGACAATGGGCCAGGAGTCATTATTTTATCTTTACTTTCCTAGACAATGAAGAGATATAGCTTAATTTGACTTTACATAGATTCGGGAAACATGCATCAGATTTCTGTATTGAGATGTATCTCAACTGTGGGGCCCAAACCTGGCCTAGCCTAGACACCCAAGGAGATCTCATTAAAAACAAGAACATGGAGCATTAGCCCTCCTCCAAGGGATCTTCCCAACCCAGGGATCAAACCCAGATCTCTATTTAGAAAGTATATGCAATCACATAGTAAAAAAGAAAATTTACTGTATAAGAGAAAATCTTTTTTATTTTCAAATTCTATTTTGCATATATTTTCCTTATATCCTATTTCATTAAAACAAATTTCTTTAGTATTAGTATTCCATCTAGCTTTTTAGTTAGTGCCTAAACATTTTAAGACTATTTTGAGCATTCTGTGCGGTGTTATAATCTATGTACTGGCTCTTACAAGGCAGAACTTTCTCTACAGTAAAAAAAAATGTAGAGGGATTCACTTTCCAATTTCTTCATATATGAGAGTCAGTATGTTAAATCCTAAGCTAAAGATGGTCTGAATGAGGAATACTAAGATGATATTTGCTTTTTTCTAGCGCCTTCAGTGTCTAGTCCAGTAGCATCGTCAGTGAGATTCAACTAAAGCGCTTCTCACTAGCTTCCTTGTTCGCAAAGGCAGAATACACTCACCAAAAGTTTATTTTAATTGTTACTTTTAGAAGTAATTCATGTTTTCATCTCATCTTTGTACTGTTTTCTAAAGAAGTAAAACAAAACAAAAACAAAGAAACCTCTACAACTTTGTAACTTGTCAGAGTTTCATGTAGCCAGGCTTTTACATTGCTGCTGCCACCTAGTGGCTTCACAGTGGAAATCTACTAGTTAGTTTTAGGGAGTAAACAGACTTGTCAAACCACTGCGTGGTCAAGTTGATTTTCTTATGTGTGAATCCTCATTTTACGAGAAACATGCCCTAGCAAACCAGAAGAAAATACTTACCATGAAAAAGAATTCCAGTCCATTAACAAAGAACAGAGAAGCTGATAAATTTCAATGACTGAATCAGAGAAGTATAACTTATCTAAATTTCATGTACAAATCTACAAAAGCCTCCCTTGTTTTGGTGTGATTTAAGATTTTGCATTGTCATTTCAGGTAGTAAATGCACTGGTCTCCACAGAGTAAAAGAAGAGCAAGGGGGAGAAATGAATTAAAAGAGAGATGAGAAGCCTGAAATAAGCAGCATTTTGTCTTGTAATTAGTTGCTTACTAGGTCCTAGAAAGTGATACTTATGATTATTGTTTTTGCTGTGGGCTTTCCCTCTACTCTTCTGTTCATACTCTCTGAATTATACAGGAAATAACTAATTTTCTAGAGATTAATGCCAGTTGTTCATCAGGTTGAGCAAATGAACCAACATCCTTAGAAATGATTACACAAAAAGGAGACTATCCTTCATGGTCTTCTAGGTAATTTGATGTAAGAATTAATTTATTAGCTAATTTTCTAAAGGAATGAGTGACCGCTTGCTTGACATAGGATAAGTGTTTGGACATGGAAGGGAAGATTAGACGTGCATAATTTCATGCAACGTAAAAACACAGGAAAAAAA
>SJYA01000932.1:2185637-2197881 GCA_006410615.1 Neotragus moschatus | reverse complement strand
ATCTCATTAAAAACAAGAACATGGAGCATTAGCCCTCCTCCAAGGGATCTTCCCAACCCAGGGATCAAACCCAGATCTCTATTTAGAAAGTATATGCAATCACATAGTAAAAAAGAAAATTTACTGTATATGAGAAAATCTTTTTTATTTTCAAATTCTATTTTGCATATATTTTCCTTATATCCTATTTCATTAAAACAAATTTCTTTAGTATTAGTATTCCATCTAGCTTTTTAGTTAGTGCCTAAACATTTTAAGACTATTTTGAGCATTCTGTGCGGTGTTATAATCTATGTACTGGCTCTTACAAGGCAGAACTTTCTCTACAGTAAAAAAAAAATGTAGAGGGATTCACTTTCCAATTTCTTCATATATGAGAGTCAGTATGTTAAATCCTAAGCTAAAGATGGTCTGAATGAGGAATACTAAGATGATATTTGCTTTTTTCTAGCGCCTTCAGTGTCTAGTCCAGTAGCATCGTCAGTGAGATTCAACTAAAGCGCTTCTCACTAGCTTCCTTGTTCGCAAAGGCAGAATACACTCACCAAAAGTTTATTTTAATTGTTACTTTTAGAAGTAATTCATGTTTTCATCTCATCTTTGTACTGTTTTCTAAAGAAGTAAAACAAAACAAAAACAAAGAAACCTCTACAACTTTGTAACTTGTCAGAGTTTCATGTAGCCAGGCTTTTACATTGCTGCTGCCACCTAGTGGCTTCACAGTGGAACTCTACTAGTTAGTTTTAGGGAGTAAACAGACTTGTCAAACCACTGCGTGGTCAAGTTGATTTTCTTACGTGCGAGTCCTCATTTTACGAGAAACATGCCCTAGCAAACCAGAAGAAAATACTTACCATGAAAAAGAATTCCAGTCCATTAACAAAGAACAGAGAAGCTGATAAATTTCAATGACTGAATCAGAGAAGTATAACTTATCTAAATTTCATGTACAAATCTACAAAAGCCTCCCTTGTTTTGGTGTGATTTAAGATTTTGCATTGTCATTTCAGGTAGTAAATGCACTGGTCTCCACAGAGTAAAAGAAGAGCAAGGGGGAGAAATGAATTAAAAGAGAGATGAGAAGCCTGAAATAAGCAGCATTTTGTCTTGTAATTAGTTGCTTACTAGGTCCTAGAAAGTGATACTTATGATTATTGTTTTTGCTGTGGGCTTTCCCTCTACTCTTCTGTTCATACTCTCTGAATTATACAGGAAATAACTAATTTTCTAGAGATTAATGCCAGTTGTTCATCAGGTTGAGCAAATGAACCAACATCCTTAGAAATGATTACACAAAAAGGAGACTATCCTTCATGGTCTTCTAGGTAATTTGATGTAAGAATTAATTTATTAGCTAATTTTCTAAAGGAATGAGTGACCGCTTGCTTGACATAGGATAAGTGTTTGGACATGGAAGGGAAGATTAGACGTGCATAATTTCATGCAACGTAAAAACACAGGAAAAAAATGCATGGTTATATAATAAGGTAAAATGTCTGAAAAACTTCTCAAAATTGCTAAAAGTATTTTGACCACTTTCAGCTTTACATTGCATTGGTTATAACTGTCAGTTATTCAGGTTGCAAATGTCCTAAAACATCACTCTACACTCTGAATTTGTATTGCATATAGTTCTTTGTCATGGGCAATATGGTATCGAAAGCCTATGATAGGGAGAAACAGATGATATATACTGTTTTAAATAGTGGAAAAGTAAAACATAATAATAATTGGATGTAATTCAATCAATACTTGATGCTATATCAATTAGGGTGCTGTAGTAAAAATAGAAATAACTCCAAGTCTATTAAAGAGAGAATTTCATGCAGGGGATTGTGATACAAGTAATGGAATACATGAGGAACCTCAACCTTAAAATGAGCAGTTGTCAAAAGCTCTTACCAATCCTAGATTTCATCAGGAGAAGGAGTCAACGTTACTCAAAAGAAGAGATCAAAGCCAACCAAAAGAGGCCAATACAAAGAATAGCCTGCCCTTCTCTTCTTACTCTCCAGTCTTACAATAGGGCCTTTAATTGGTTGAAAAAAGTCTGAAGCCAGGTCATATGGGAACCTGGGTATGCAACCTGCACACCTGATCATCTTTCAAAACAGAATAAAGCCAAAAAAAAAAAAAAAAAAGAGAGAGAGAGAAATAAATTCAGTAATACACACACCCATATATATTATATGGAGAAGGAAATGGCAACCCACTCCAGTATCCTTGCCTGGGAAATCCCATGATCAGAGGAGGCTGGTGGGCTATAGTCCATGGGTCACAAAGAGTCAGCCATAATTTAGTGACTGAACCACCATCACCTATATATCCAAACACAACTAAAATGGCCTAAAACAGACGTCCATGTAATTATAGATGCAAGATAGAGACATTTTGGAGTGAACATTGTTCGTTCCTTCTCAGTGGATCATTGTTCCTTTTTACAGGGTAGTTTTAGAAATGAGTGTCAAGTTGGAAATCAGATCTTCTAAGTTAGGGTTTTGATGCTTGAACTCTCCACTGGGTCCTCAAATAAGCCTATATGAATGTAGTTCTTTCCCCTGTGTAAAAGAGCAGCCATATCCAAACAGAATAGGAGGAAAAATCTAGAACTACTTCAAGTTTTTTTTATATATATGAAAATAAAACAATGATGATAATAATAATAAAGAATAAGTCAAGGACTGGCACAAGTAAGGACAATAAGAAACAGACAACTTAAGAGAACTGACAGTGGAACACGACCTGAGCCATAAAGAAAGAGTAGAATCTAAAGAGAAAATAGAAAGGACAAGCATATTGTGGCAACAGTTCAAGGCTAGATGGAGAAGAAACTCTGCAAGGCTTGACAGAGAGGAATCTCTGCAAAGGGTACAATCAGGAAGCAAGGAGGGGAAAACTAGACAGCTGTAAAACAGAGACATGAAAAGCAGACTTGTGGACACAGTGTGGGAAGGAGAGGGTGGGGTGAATTGAGTGAGCAGCATTGAAGCATAAACAGTACCATATTTAAGAGATAGCCGATGNAAGGGTGGCAACAGTTCAAGGCTTGACAGAGAGGAATCTCTGCAAAGGGTACAATCAGGAAGCGAGGAGGGGAAAACTAGACAGCTGTAAAACAGAGACAGCTGTAAAAGCAGACTTGTGGACACAGTGTGGGAAGGAAAGGGTGCGGTGAATTGAGTGAGCAGCATTGAAGCATAAACAGTACCATATTTAAGAGATAGCCGATGGGAATTTACTGTAGCACATGTGATGCAGGGAGCTTAACCTACCGCTCTGTGACAACCTAGAGGGGTAGGATGGGGTAGGTTGGAGGACGGTTCAAGAGGGAGGGGACATATGTATACCTACAGCTGATTTATGTTGATGTTTGGCAGAAGCCAACACAATATTGGTGTTGTCCAAGGAGCGGTGACAGTGCCAGTGCAGGAGAGCCAAGAGGAGCTACTCCACGTTCAAGGTCAGGAGGGGCAGTGGTGAGGAGATACCCCTCATCCAATGTAAGCAGCAGCGGCTGCGCTTTGCTGGGGCAGCCGTGAGGAGATACCCCACGCCCGAGGTAAGAGAAACCCAAGTAAGAGGGTAGGTGTTGCAAGAGGGCATCAGAGGGCAGACACACTGAAACCATACTCACAGGAAACTAGTCAATCTAATCACACAGACCACAGCTTTGTCTAACTCAGTGAAACTAAGCCATGCCTTATGAAGGGAGGGTCATGGTGGAGAGGTCTGACAGAATGTGGTCCACTGGAGAAGGGAATGGCAAACCACTTCGGTATTCTTGCCTTGAGAACCCCATGAACAGTATGAAAGGCAAAATGATAGGATACTGAAAGAGGAACTCCCCAGGTCACTAGCTGCCCAATATGATACTGGAAATCAGTGGAGAAATAACTCCAGAAAGAAGGAAGGGATGGAGCCAAAGCAAAAACAATACCCAGCTGTGGATGTCACTGGTGATAGAAGCAAGGTCTGATGCTATAAAGAGCAATTTTGGATAGGAACATGGAATGTTAGGTCCATGAAACAAGGCAAATTGGAAGTGGTCAAACAGGAGATGGCAAGAGTGAATGTTGAAATTCTAGGAATCAGCTAAATAAAATGGATTGGGATGGGTTAATTTAACTCAGATGGCCATTACATCTGTTACTGCAGGCAGGACCCTTAGAAGAAATGGAGTAGCCATCATGGTCAACAAAAGAGTCCAAAATGCAGTACTTGGATGCAACCTCAAAAACGACAAAATGATCTCTGTTCATTTGCAAGGCAAACCATTCAACATCACAGTTATACAAGGCTATGCCCCAACCAGTAACACTGAAGAAGCTGAAGTCTAATGGTTCTATGAAGACCTACAAGACCTTCTAGAACTAACACCCAAAAAAGATGTCCTTTTCATTATATGGGACTGGAATGCAAAAGTAGGAAGTCAAGAAACACCTGGAGTAACAGGCAAATTTGGCCTTGAAATATGGAATGAAGCAGGACAACGGCTAATAGAGTTTTGCCAAGAAAACGCATTGGTCATAGCAAACACCCTCTTCCAATAACACAAGAGAAGACTCTACCCATGCACATCACTAGATCAGTTCAGTTCAGTTCAGTCGCTCAGTCATGTCCGACTCTTTGCGACCCCATAAATTGCAGCACNAATGAAGCAGGACAACGGCTAATAGAGTTTTGCCAAGAAAACGCATTGGTCATAGCAAACACCCTCTTCCAATAACACAAGAGAAGACTCTACCCATGCACATCACTAGATCAGTTCAGTTCAGTTCAGTCGCTCAGTCATGTCCGACTCTTTGCGACCCCATAAATTGCAGCACGTCAGTCCTCCCTGTCCATCACCATCTCCCGGAGTTCACTCAGACTCACGCCCATCAAGTCCGTGATGCCATCCANTATTAACTACAGAAAAAATATCTTCAATATTGTCATTAAGCCAAAATAAAGCAAAATAAACCATAAAAATACTTTAATTTACCTCTTAGTTTATAAGTAGAGCATTACTTTTTTAAGAATCTTTTTTGGGATATACTTTACACAGCAAAAATTAATTTATTTTAATTTAATGATTTTAATAAACATAATGAAATTGTTCAATTTATACCATAATCAATTTTAAGGCCATTTTCATCACCCCCCAAAAGATCTCTCATATCCATTTTCAGCCATAATCTGTTCCTACTTGACATTTCTTTTTATTATATATATGGTGATTTCTGACTGACTTACAAGCTTTGTTCTAAAATTCAACTTATATTCACATGCTTGAAACTTGAAAATACACATATATCTGGAGGAACTGCATTATTTAAAGAATCATCTAAGCAGTGGTGATAAAACATTCCAATGTAAAATATCTTAATGAAGAATAGAAGCTTGTATTTCTCTCTGGTGTAGCAGGTCCAAGCTGCTAGGGGAGCTCTGCCAACCTTGAAACATGGTTTTTATCTCTGAGTTCAAGGACAAAGATCCAGCTTTTTCCTTTATTAGTCAAAGGGGAAGAAAGAGGAATGAGCTAGAAAGTTACATGGGGATCTTTTATGGGACAAAACCTAAAAATTACCCACATCATTTCCATTAAAGCAATGTGGGGGAAATGGTCTAGGTGTGCAACTAAACACAGACATTTCTGTTATTAGAGATGGGAAAATAGAATGAGTAGTGACTTTTTCCCATACCTAATGTATTTAACTAATGTATTTAATGTAATACCATAATGTATTTAACTGAAAAATTTTAAACATTAAGACTATTTTTAAAAAAATTTACCTTTGCCTCCTCCACAGTGTACCTCTCAGATACTTAATAAAAATTATTTTAAAAGCAAAAGCAGACTAAAAAGATGTTTATGTACTTGTTATTTTAAAAAACAATGTGAATAGAGTATATCTCAGCTGGATCTATCTATGATTAGGAAAAATTGGAAACTNTTTACCTTTGCCTCCTCCACAGTGTACCTCTCAGATACTTAATAAAAATTATTTTAAAAGCAAAAGCAGACTAAAAAGATGTTTATGTACTTGTTATTTTAAAAAACAATGTGAATAGAGTATATCTCAGCTGGATCTATCTATGATTAGGAAAAATTGGAAACTTCACAAAGTCAGTCCATTAAGAGTCAAGAAAAAAAGTTAAAGATAGGAGTCTTAAAAACCTCCATACCAGATAGGAATATCTGTTCGGAAAGTCAGAGATTTTAGCAAGTATCTTTGAGATGAGGGCTTTCCTGGTGGCTCATTGTTAGGAATCTGCCTGCAATATGGAAGCTGCAGGAGACACTGGATCCATCCCTGGGTGGGGAAGACCCTCTGGAAGATGCCACTTCAGTATTCTTGTCTGGAGAATTCCATGGACAAAAGAGCCTGTTGGACTACAATCCATGGTGTCGCAAAGAGTCAGACATAACTGAAGCAACTTGGAACCCACCCACAACTTTGAGATAAGCAGAAATGATGAGAATTAAAAGTGTATAGGGCATTGTGGCAAATTAGTTTCATAATTTGTTATAATCATTGCCTATGTTATTAATTTCAAGACAATCAATTTCAGGCCCTTTGGGAAAAATATTTTTATTATAACTTTCATAAGAAAATTGAAAAATAGAAACAATGTGATAAATCATATACCTCAAACTCTTCATTTAAAAAAGCAGTCTTGAGACTTCCTTGGTGGTCCAGTGGTTAAGAAAAATCTTGTATATCCCCTGCAGGGGGCATGGTTTGATCCCTAGTCTTGGAACAAAGATTCCTTGTGTTGTATGGCCAGTAATAAACAAATAAAATGGTACAACTCGAGAGTTTTTAGCATATTCCTAGACTTGTGCATCACCATAATAAATTTTGAAAAAATGTAATCTTTACTTAAAGAGAAATATGACATATTCCAAGGATACATTGTCAGGTCCATTATTCAATTAATATTTATTAAATATTTACTAAGGAATGGACACTATTTTAGATTCTAGGAATTAAGAAGAACAGCATCTCTACTCTTGAAGGACATATATTTAAAAGAGAGCAGGCAGAAAATAAGCAAACAATTCACAGAAGAATAATAAAAATACATCAAGTATAGTGCTAGTGTGATCAGTCAGGTCCAACCCTGTGGTCCCACGGAAGGCTCCTCTGTCTATGGAATTTTCCAGGTAAGGATACTAGAGTGGGGTACCATTTCTCACTCCAGGGAATCTTCCCAACCCTGAGATGGAACCCATGTCTCTTGAGTCTCTTGTGTCTCCTGCATTGGCAAGTGGAGTCTTTACCACTACTGGCATCTGGAAAGCCCATATCAAGTAAATTATATATTATTGGTTCAGATGGTAAAAAAAAAAAAGTCAGCTTGCAATGCAGGAGACCTGGTTCAATCCCTGGATCAGGAAGATCCCTTAGAGAAGGGAATGGCTACCCACTCCAGTATTCTTGCCTGGAGAACTCCATGGACAGAGGAACCTGACAGACTATAGTCCATGGGATCTTAAAGAGTCAGACAGGACTGACAGACTAACACACACACACACACACAAGCACACAAGCAAAGAATTAAGGTACAGTGATGTGACAGCTACTCTAGATTAGGTGGTCAAAGAATTCTGAGGAAGAGAAATTTAATCTAAGATTCAAAGAAAGCAGTAATATAAAGGACCTGAGGTCCAAACATGCCTGATTTACTCAAGGAAGAAAAAGAAGGCTACTGTGGGAGAAATGAAGTTTTAGAAGAAACTCTAGGTAAGATGATCTAAGAAAGGCCAGGTTGGATAGGGCTTTGTAAGGCAAGGAAATTGTTTGCATTTTATTCTACAACGAAGGTAGCCATTGAATGGTATTAGCAAGACAATGAGATGAGATGAGATCTGTTTTGTTTAAGGTCATTTTGCCTTCTATGCTGATTAATTGGATGTTAGGGTGACAAAGAGAATCAGGGCTACTGGATGAGATTACTGTGTTATCTTGGATAAATGTAGTAGTTTGGGGGAGGAAAATTTATGGCCAGATTCGAAATGTATTTTGGAGAATACAGTGAACAAAGTTGGGAAGAATAGGTGAAGGAAAAAGAAGAATCAAAAATAATGTTTTTTATTAAAAAAAATTTTATTGGTGTGTGTGTGCACGTGTGCACTTATTTGTGTCTGACTCTTTGCGAGCCCATGGACCGCAGCCTGCCAGATTCCTCTGTCTATGGGATTTAACAGGCAAGAATACTGGAGTGGGTTGCCATTTCCGTCTCCAAGGGATCTTCCAGACCCTCGGGATCAAACACCTGTCTCAGTGTCTCCAGCATTAGCAGGCAGATTCTTTACCACTAGCGCCACCTGGAGCCACTTTAAAATGTTATTTCCTGCTGTACAGCAAAGTGATTCAGCTATGTGATTCAGCTCAGCCACTCAGTAACTTATGACTCTTTGCGATCCCATGGACTGTAGCCCGCCAGACTCTTCTGTCCATGGAGTTTTCCAGGCAAGAATTCTGGAGTGAGCTGCCACTTTCTCCCCCAGGTGATCTATCTTCCTAACTCAGAGACTGAACCCTTGTTACCTGTGTCTCTTGCATTGGCAAGTGGATTCTTTTACCATTGAGCCACCTGGGAAGCCCTATGTATACACATATCCCTTGTTTTTGGATTTCCTTCCCATTTAGGTCACCACCAAGCATCAAGTAGAGTTTCCTTGGCTATTTTGGTGGTCATTATACAGCAGAGAAAGACAGGAAGAAGAAATTTGCAAGTGGAGGATTAAAAGTGAGTGTGAGCCAACTCAAATTTGAGATGTATTTTAGCTATGTACCAGAATCAGAAGAGGGCATATTGTTTGAGTTTAGCAGTGTAAGGGACTGCTGCTGCTGCTGCTGCTGCTGCTAAGTCGCATTAATCGTGTCCAACTCCACGATCCCATGGACTGTAGCCCACCAGGCTCCTCTGTCCATGGGATTTTCTGGGCAAGAATACTTGAGTGGGTTGTCATTGCCTTCTCTGGTGTAAGGAGCAAGCGGGTCCAAAGGTACAGATTTAGGAGTCACTGGTGTGAGGATGTCATCAAAGCCATGGGACTTGATGCAGTTCTTTGGGAGAATGCACACAGAGAGAAGAGAAAGTTGTCTAGTTCAGGCAAAACTTTGGGGTTCCAATATTTAGAAAACAACTAGATGACGAGTTATCCTACAAAGAAAATTACATAGAAGGTTTCCGGTTCAGTCACCTCCTTAAAGTTTCAGTTCCACCAGAATGAGACGCAGCACCTTCCTTCCTGCAGACAGAATATCTTCGAAAGATATCTCTACCTAATCAAAATGTGGCCAATGTAAACCCCTCACTGTGGATGAGCTACCTCTCCTTCTGTGTGACTTCTCTCTGGAATGTTGACAACACTCACTTTGTGGCCCCAGCAGAAACCCAGGCAAAACTAAATTTAACAAAAGGTAACACATATTTCATTATTCTTCATTATTTTAATTCTTTTGTTGTTGTTCAGCTGAACACAAGTGACTACTTTGATTTCTCTTTAGAAACCTAAAATGTTTTATGAACTTTGCATTTTAAAAATTATTAATAAGTTTTATAAATTTCTTTGGTTCTTTGCAATAAAATATATTTAAATATTTAAGCTGCACTTCATTCTTCGGGCTTGCAGGCCTTGAAACAATTTGGAATTTACTAGGTTTCTTTTTTATGTCTAATCTTACAGATAAATGGCATAATCAGCTCTACTTTTAAATGCAAATCAAATAATCACAGATTAAGAATTTTATAGCCAGAAAGGATCACTTTGGAGAAAGTCCACACTAACCACTTCATTTTATCTTTGATTTGATGGGAAAGAACTACAATCTTTAAATTACTTGTTTGACATGATAAAACTGATTAACATTAAATCTAAGTTTACTAACAAAACTTCATTCATTGTACCATGGTGTTCAGTATTTGTACAAAACAACAAATGATCCTGGTAATCATTAAAAAGTGTTGAATGTTTTAATTTAATGGAAGATTTATTAAGAGGCTCTTTTAAAATTAAACGGTATTCAAGTGTATCAAAAATATCAATAATTATTGGAAAACAACTGCAATCTCAATTTAAAGATGTTTTATGGGATGGATTTTCCTCTTCTGAATGTCTTTCATATTTTTGGATAGATATGACATCATTGTCTTGGCAGGATAAAATTCCTTCTCACTTCCCCATATTATGTTTCTTTTCCCCTAGTATAGTGAATAGATGCCATTGTTAGTGTTGGTGAATTTTGAAAGGGGTCTAGATGGGAATTTCCATCAAGAAGCTCCTGGCCTCTCTGACTCTCTTAAACCTTTGCATTCACTCCAGGGCAAGAGAGAAGAAATGAAAAAAACACAGGATCGGGTCTGCCACTGTGTTTCCATTAACCTGAGTGGTCCCTTCACAACCTCGGAAGTGCAGAGAGTGAATGATGGCCCAAGTGGGGCAGGACAGATCGATTCGGTAATTTTTACTCACTGTTTCTCCTCAGCTCTAACTGACTATTGATTGGATGAGTTGAAGATGGGTAGTGCCTCTGGGACCTTAGAAAGACTAAGAAGAAATTCCCTCCCTCCACCTAGCAACACCTTCAAGCTCTTATAGTCATTTACTTTCCAGAAGAGAGTAAAACAAAACTTAACAATGAAGCCATCTGAAGAGAAGTAAATTTCATTCTCCAGCAAGAAAATGAACACACCTGAATGCTTATTTAGTTTTCAGATTCCAATTACATATCTATGCTAAAGAAGAGAAATATTTCACATAGGTTTATAAAGTTGCAAAGTGAGTAGAATATTTAAGATCATACAATCTAATTATTTTACATAACAGATGTGAAAACAGAAGCTCAGAGTTAGTAATGCACTTCCTTCAAGGTGTGGGGTAACTGGAGTAAACTTGGGTTTCCAACCCCCAGTCCAGGAGCCTCTATTCTTGGCAAGGTTTTCGAACTTCTAACAGAGCCACAGAGAGACAGATTCTATTCTTGTTATGTTGTATTACAACACCTAAAACTAATGCAATAGCTTATTCCCAGTGGAAAGATGTAGCCAACATCATTAATGTCAAAGTGGAAAAGAGAAAGGAACTCAGGGCTTTTGACCTTGCCAGACCAATTCTTAAACTTGCCATACCTCTAGAATTTCTTCTTTATGAGATCACAAATTTCTATAAGTATAAGGCAGTTTAAGTCAATATTTTTTTTTTCTTATTTCAGCTCGTGTGTGTTTTAGTCACTCAGTCGTGTCTGCCTCTTTGTGTCCCCATGCACTGTAGCTCACCAGGCTCCTCTGTCCATGGAAATTTTCCAGGTAAAAATACTGAAGTTGAATTGCCGTTCACTTCTCTCGGAAACCTTCCTGACCCAGGGATTGAACCCAGGTCTCCTGCATTGTGAGCAGATTCTTTATCGTCTGAGCCCCCAGGGAAGCCCTTATTTCAGCTTAAAGAAAAGTGAAGGAAAGTGAAAGTCTTTCAGTCATGTCCGACTCTTTGTAACCCCATGGATTATACAGTCCATGGAATTCTCCAGGCTAGAATACTGGAGTGGATAGCCTTTCCCTTCTCCAGGGGATCTTACCAACCCAGGGATCGAAACCAGGTCTCCTGCATTGCAAGTGGATTCTTTACTAGCTGAGCCACAAGGGAAGCTCCAGCTTAAAGAGTACTAAAAAATTATTTTTCTTAACCTTGTTCTTTCTTTTTTTTTTCTCTAGTGGAAAATCTATCTAGTCTCCTTGGAGGAATGGAGAATATTTAACTTGAGGAACAAAAGATATTGGCTATCCTTGTTCAAGAAATTCAAACTAGTTGTAAGCAACTAATCAACTAATTTGACTAGTTGGTCAACTAATATCTCTTGCTGGAATGGGCAGGATTTCTCATCCATATGAAATGCACAAGAAACTTTTCAGGAATAAGGTTCTTCAGAGGTGGAAAGGCTGAGGGTATATTCAATAGCTTATTTGTTTGCAACCAAAAATCATATGAGTGTCACTGGGTTTTTATTAAGTTCTTCTACACCAGTGGTTCCAAACCAGAGGTGGGTTTTGTCCTCTGGGAATTTGTCCTACCAGGGGACACCTGTCAGTATTTGAACTCATTTTTAGTTGGCACAATTTGAGGGAGGGGCTATTGACATCTCAGTTCAGTCCAGTTGCTCAGTCATGTCCGATTCTGTGATCCCATGGACTGCAAGCATGCCAGGCTTTCCTGTCCATCACCAACTCCTGTAGCTCGCTCAAACTCATGTCC